>OZ012736.1:299399323-299964323 GCA_963859935.3 Lathyrus sativus | reverse complement strand
ATTTCGTGATTTTGATTTCGGTTACAAGATTGGTGGTAGGAGCTTAAAGGTTGATGATAAAGTTTGGGAAGAGTTGTTTAGTATGTATCATGTTGAATCTCCTCATTTGACCATAACCGAAACTAATTTGGCTCTGGACTATGAATTCAAATCTACTCTGAATTCAATGTTAAAGGATCCCTATTCTGATGATATTGTTGCTAGTGATTTGTTTCCTAAATATGTTACTACCGATCAGTTGAAGCTGATTGACAAGATTCTATAGTGGATTGTACCTCACATTCTCCGTCCTAAGAAGGGAGGCTATTAGAGAGTTGGCCAAGTTGAGGTGCATTTGGTCTATTTTCTGAAAAATAAGAAAAGAGTTCACTTGTCGTACTACATTTCTAGTATGATATTTGCTCTGAAAGAATCAGGTTGAGGTACAGCTTTATGCTATGGTTCTTTCATTCAACGTGTTCTTAATCGGGATGAGATTGTTGTTTAAGGTATTCCATTCATCTCCTTGATGACTAATAAAAAATTTAGCCAAAAGACCATGACTTTGATTGATGGGTTACCTTTGGGATTGTCAAGGGAAAAGATATTTGCTCAGGTCAAAAGCCTCAGGTACAAGGGTACAAAATTTAGATGAGGATGAAGAGGATGACAAAGAGTAGGATGAGGAAGTTCATCACATGAAGGAGGATGACCATCTTGTTGACGGTCATGGTGATTGGTTAGGTGATTCACCTGGACATGATCCTTATGTTAACCAAGGGTGGGGAGAATGGCAACACACAGGTTGGACTAACTAAGGCTGATCCTACATGCCTCCATCTTCACCCCAATACCAACCGGATAATTATGAAGTTCTGGAAATGTTGAGGAATATGCAGCTTCAACAACAAAATTTTGCTACTCTTCAAGAAGAAATGTACACAACTTTACAGGGTCAGATCCAAGCTCAAAGTCAAAACTTTGATTTGTTTTCCTCCACAGTCCGAAGAAGGTTTGATATTGTGGCTGAAACTGCTGCTAATTAGCATCAATCTCTCTTTGTGTGCTTCAATACTCTAAACAAGATTGTTCTTGACTTCACTGAACACCAAGAGGAGAAAAGAGCACCACATTTGGATTACTCTTTCAGAGGGAGGGGTCACCCACATAGGGGGAGGAGGTCATAGAGTGTTGAGCTGTGTTGTGCATTTCATGTTTCATTTTACATGTTATTGTGTGTTTTGTTATTTGTTTTGGTTATGTTGACTTAGAACGTGTATTGAACTAATTTGGTTGTGTAATGCACTAAGTTTCTTTCCCTATGTTTCTTGTCCTATTTATGTTTATATCTCTTGCATTAACATCATTTATGTGAATGGTTGTTGATATTTATCAGTTGCAAAGTGTATGATTGTGTTCATATGAATACGTTTTGATTATGATTGACCTCTTGCTTCACTCTTTTTGATGTTGTCAAAGGGGGGGAATGAAAAAGCAAACGCTTCACTGTCGCTACTGCAAAAATCGGCGCCGGCTAAACAGAAGAGTCGCCACCGTGCGTTATTTATCCCAAAGGAGGGAAAGGAAACGCTCGAAGTAAACCTACCGCAAAGACGGGAAAGGAATGGTCATCGCAACCAAATCCTGGATTCGGGAGTCGGTTATGCAAGGGGAAGGTATTAGCACCCCTCACGTCCGTCGTACTCGACGAGATCCACGCTTGTTGGTTTGTCTAAAGGATGCAAAAACAATCTATCTACGGCTGCTAAATCTAAACGGAGGGAAACTGACTCAATAGAGCGTCGCACTCTATGCCTACATATTCTCAAGAGAGAAAGTCAGAGTCATCGTAGTTCGGGAAACTACAGGGAATTGGCTCGCCTAGACTTTGCGTCTAGTGCCTACGTACTTCCACACAGCGTGAAAGATCATAGCTTACGTAGTTCAGGCTAACTACGGCTAGACAAGGTGTTCTCGATCACACAGGAGTGAGAGATTAAGTTGGCTTTAGAGGTACGGGAACTAGAACTACGGTCTGGTCTCAAATGCACAAGGGCAAGAGAAAGGGAAACATCAGTCGTCAGCGGGAAAGTCTCGATCGCACGGCAGCGAGAGAACCGAGAAGTTAGTTGCTAGTGTTCTTGCTAGGATATCACATCCTATGCCTACATATTCTCATTCGGTATGAGAAATTAGAGCAGCTGTAGTTCATCCTACTACAGCAAACAGGGAAACGGGAAGAAGGAAAAAAGGGAGCTCGCTAGGATATCGCATCCTATGGCTACGTACTCTCGTCTGGCACGAGAGATCAGAGCAAACGTAGTTCGACGAGAAAACGAGTCTCGATTGCACGGGGGCAAGAGAAAGGGTGCCTGAACACGAGAGAAAGGGGTTTCGATCGCACGGGGGCAAGAACAAAGAGGAAGCAGGCCTACGCCTAAACAGGAAGGAACTCGGGACACGCATGCAAGAACCTAAGGCGTAGGAGCGAATGTGTCGCATGTCACCCAAAGGGTACCATACTAGACATCCTAGACGATTGAGAAGAAACTCCTCAACTGTCATTTCCTACGTATCTAACGATACAGCTCACAACACTCGACGGTTGCTTGAAGACTTGAATAAGATAATGATGATGTTGAACGAAGAGGCTCCGTTGGCTCCTGACATGCGCGCAAGCTCAATTCCAATATTCTCCTCTCTGGATCCTTGACGAGGACGCTCGAACTAGGAACAATGTAACGCTTAGACCGTCATGGTTCGACTTATACGAGAAATCGAACTCTAAGAGGTAGCATATTGATGTCCGTGTCAAAGACAAGATAGAGAAATGATATCGAAAATCATTCTCCAATTGAATCGTGTCACACGGCCAGCCAAAAATAAAATCGAGAATAAAATCAGATAGAAACAAAAATAGGAGAGAAATCCAACGACGAAATGGGAATAAAAGTATACTCCTAAAATACAGCAATTAAATTCTACTAGAAAATATTCTGAAGAAGTTAAAAGGAAATTGCATACTAAAATATGAATTAAAAGTAATATCCTAAAAGAAAATTAAAACTAAATTTAATTCTATCCTTTAAAAGAAATTAAACTAAATCCTAAATCTCTTAAAAGAAAATTAAACTAATTTCCTTAAATGAAAATATTATCTAAAAATTCTATTAAATGCATTAAAAAACATTACAAGGAAATAAAGGAAATAAAAACTGCAGGGGGGTTTCAGCTAGTGATATAGGGTTGTGCTGCAGCAAAAAACAGGGAAATTGGGCCCAGAGCCCAACAAAAACAAACAGCCAAATTGATGAATAACAAAAAACGGGGGAGGGGGGTTAATGAGCAAAACGGAGTGATGTTGCAGCAGAAAAAGCCAATGGGCTTGGCCCCAACAACAAGCAAAAACAAAAACGGGGAGGTGTATGCGTTACAAAAAAAATAATGGGCCTCGGAACCCAATCCACCAGCCACGAGTCTCTCTCTTTCACTCTCAGAAAAAAACAAACCCTAAGTCTCCAAAACACTGTTCACCCGCCGTTCTCCCTCTCTCAGATCCTCTCTCTCGTAAACCTCTCCATTCTCCTCTCAACATCCCTCTCGAACTCAAACAACTCGCTTCACAACCACTAAAACCATAAACTCTTGCCAATCTTCAGAATAGCTCGATCAAAAGCTTACACGTGAAGATCCACAGATGAAGATTGAGGAAGTTCGCTTGAAGGCGTGAGGGCGAAAACGACGAGGATCTTCACAGATCTTGAAGGATCTGGAGATTTGGATGAACACTCATGAAGATCTAGTATATTGAATATGAAGGAGCGTTGATCTGGATCTGGAAATTGGATGAGGATCGGGAACGAACGAAGAACATGACGAGGCTTCTGGAAACGGATGAAGGACTGGAGTTGGTTGAGGTTGTTACAGATTTCTTGATGAAGATCTGAAGGAGTTAGCGGAAGATCTTGAAGGATCTTGAAGTTCGTTGAACATATTGATGACTGTTGAAGGCTCTTGAAGTTTGTTTGAAGGTTATTGGTGGCGGATGAACGATGGCAAAATGAAGATTCTTGAAACCTGATGATCTTGATGAAGATTATTGATGAAGTCGAAGAACCTGATGAAGATCTGGAAAATGACGAATGGAGGTCCAGATTGATGAATGGATGATGATCTTCGACGATCTGGAAGACGGTTACGATGAAGATTTGGGGATCTTGATGAAGGTTATTGAAGAATCTTGCAAAAACGGGAAAATCTATGAAGATGTATGAAGATATATGAGGATATGAGTGATTCTGGAAAAATGTATGATGAAGTTCTGGAGAAAGTTCTTGGATGATGAACATTTGTGATGGTTCTGGTGAAGTTGAACGGATGAACAGACGGTGGTTGGTCGGAGGAAAATGAATGTTGGCGATGTCTGGGCGAAGTTGATGGAGTTCATGATGAAGATCTGAAAATTTGCAGTTTCCGGTGGGTGGTTAGGAAGTCCGGCGGGAGGTTACGGTGGCCGGTGGTGGTTGCATGGCCGGCGACAAGGGTTTCCGGCGAGAAGCACGTGGCGCTCATGCAGGGAATGAGGAGATAGTGGGACAGGTGGGAGAGAGAGTAGAAGTGTGAAGTGGCACTCTCTGGGAGAGTGGAGAAAATGAGGTGGCAACCCCAGAAAAGCACGCGTGGCTTACCCTTTATAGGACACATGGCGTGAATATTGGACTTTGACTGGGCTTCGAAATTTGGATAACTGGCCCACCGAGATTAATACTCTGATTAATTGACTTAATTAATGGAAAAGCTGCAATTAATTGTACTAAAACGAATTAAAAGACTAACAGACTTCAATTAAGACACAATAAATGGATTAGTAAAAACTAAACGAAAATTAGTACTAATTAATGAAAACGAAAAAAATGAAGTGAACCAACAATTAATGAACTAAACAACCAAACTGACTCTAATCAATGCAACTAACTCTAATTAAAGCGAATAAATCCTAATCTATTAAAACTAACAATTCGATTAATCTAAACCAAAAAAATCTATTTAAAAACTAAAACCTATAATAAACTCTATACTAATAAAAGCTATTCAAATAAAAATTTATTTAAATCTATATTAAAACTAAAAGAAACTATATTATTCTATTAAAATTTAGAAAACTATATTATCTATTAAAACAAAAAACTCTATTTAAATCCTATAAGTTCTAAAGAGACTATTAAAAGCTATTAAAATTCTAGAAAGGCAATTAATTCAAATAAAAGGGAACGCGAGACCAACTCGAAATATGCGGCAAAAACCGGACACCGAAATATCCTCAAAAATAACAGCGTGAGCTAAAAACACCAGGACGGGCACGAAATTCTCAAAATACACTTATTCGAACTAGCCTAAACTGCCTGAAACGCCAGGGGAGGCTGTAATCCCGATAAAATCAAAAATGGCTGAAAAAATGCAACGTATTCGGTATGCGAATGCGAATGCAAAATGCATCGAAACATAAACCAGATGTGGGAACCGGTTGGTCAAATTTTGGGGTGCAACAGCTGCCCCTATTCAAACGGCTTGGACCCGACTGGGTGAAGAGCGAACGGCCTTCAAACAATCGAGGTACGAGACGGTTGAATACCAAAGAAACCCTGAAATTTGCCAACCGTGGAGATAAACTGCAAAACTGCCCGAGAAGCAATGTCCAATGAACTGAATTTGGTTGTTACGGCAACAACTGGTCAATTATCTGATAAAATTTTGATTTCAACATTAATCACCTGCGTGACACCACAGGCATTGAACTATCTTTGCAAAAACACCCCCGTCCACAATTGGACTAATCTGGTCAACACAAGAAGAGAAACAAATTTGTTAACACGAATAGAGATTCTGTCGTCACAGGAGTAACCTTGTCCTCATTTGGACCCAAATTTCGTCAAATCACGAATAAATGCAAATTTGTCCATGTCAGGACTCACATTTCAACAACACAGGAATAGAACCTTGTCCACGTTAGGACGCTTGTTTCGTTAACACGAAGAAATCTCATCATAAACTTGTCCACGTCAGGACTCCACCTGCCGTCAACACGGCAAAACTCCCGGTGCCTTCGCTGGGAATGACTCGTCTGTACTTCATCAGCACAAGGGGATCCTCATCTTGATTTGTCCACGTCAGGACTCACATCTTTGACCTTCTGAGGAAATAAAACTTGTCCACGTCAGGACTCACGCCTTGCCAACACGAAGAAAGATAAATTTGTCCCCGTTAGGACTCGTGCATCTTGTCAACACGAAGAAAGATAAATTTGTCCCCGTTAGGACTCGTACATCTTGTCAACACGAAGAACTATAAACTTGTCCACGTCAGGACTCCACCTTTTGCCGATACGAAGGAAGATATCTGCTAGGGATAAATGGTCCACGAAGAGTAATCGATTTTTGTCCATGTCAGGACTTCACGTTACGGAAAACTCCCGGCGCTTTCGCTGGGGAAACATTTTTGTCTACACACAGGAAACTTCATCTGCCTATCCATACGGGAAAATCATCTGCCTAAACACAGGAATCTTCATCCGCCTATCTATACGGGAAAATACTCTGAATACAATTTCTCTGCCTATCTCTGCAGTAGCTAACTCCATCGGTCCCAACCCACAAACGACTTTGAGGAGGACTCTACTGGGGACAGTAATATTTCGTCCACACGAGGAAATCACGGCGACTTCATTGGGGAAATACTTTTGTCAAATATCGGAACACAACTCACATACTCTGTCTATCACGGGAGAATCATCTATATGGATACTGGAAAGTTCATCCGTCGGGTTCATACGGGAAAATCCACCCGCCTGATTCATACAGGAAAAGGTCATCCGCTTGCTTCATACGGGAAAATCCATCTGCCTGATTCATACAGGAAAAGGTCATCCGCCTGCTTCATACGGGAAAATCCATATGCCTGATTCATATAGGAAAAAGTCATCCGCCTGCTTCATACGAGAAAATCCATCTGCCTGATTCATACAGGAAAAGGTCATCCGCCTGCTTCATACGGGAAAATCCATCTGCCTGATTCATACAGGAAAGTTCATCCGCCTGCTTCATACGGGAAAATACATCTGCCTGATTCTTACAGGAAAGTTCATCTTGGACATAGCTTCCTTGCATATTCTTGGTAGTAGCTAACTCCACTGGGGATATTCTAAAAATAACTGCCCGACACCCGTTTCGACAACAAGTGACCACTTCTGAAATTTTGATTTATGAAACCCTGTAATGCTGTCGCGACAGCAAACCTGAAGAAAAACACTCCGCTGGTCGGATAAGAGAAACTTCAACCAGTAACTCTGTGGGGGATAATAACAAGAACTGTATCATCACATGTCTCACAGCGAGACTTCGAATATCTGGAAATAGATCCGAGATAGAACTTCATACTCCTGCTGAGAAACACACCTGAAAGCAAAAGGTTAACCAACCTGATTTATGTTTCAAAATGCGTATGTTTGACAATGGCGTAATGCTCCATACGGCATGGAAATGCTACGCGTTTTTTGGGTAGATGCAAATATGATAATATATGCAAATGCAAATGCAGGTTCGAGCTGCCAGAGAACACCGGGCCTAAAGCCGCTTGGCAAAATAAATGCCGACGGCAACGTCAACTCCACTGAGGGATACCGGGCATCATAGAATCATCTCAGCAAAATAAATGCTGGAAAAGTGAGACCAACTTCCATGGGGAAGAAACAATCCTGCTGAGGGATGGCTCACAAATTCATCGTTACGAACTCGTTAGAGGATGATCAACCTGACGGAGGAATGACAACCTGCTGGAGGAGGGAAGGACGACCCTGCACGGGGACGCTCCTTCTAAACCCTTGACAACCTGATTGTACTCTGTGAGGCTTAACCCAACTGGGGTTATTTGTGTACAGCTCACTGTTGAGAATGCCCCTGCTATCAGGGATATCCATTTTGACCTGCTGAGGATACTCCTGATCCTATTCTGAGGAGGAATAACTGCGATCTCAACTATTTTTAGGACAATACGTGACTTCTATCTGCTGAGGAGAGTAACCCTGATTTAACATTAATCAGGAAACCGGTATCAATCGAGCTTTGTATCGGGGAACGTGACTCCATGCGAGTCACTAGGAATTATCGTGTCAGGTATTTTTTATGCTTTTTCTAGTTTATAGATGAAAATAGGTTATTAACAAAATGGTTTTAAAGGGAAAATACTAGACGGGGCTAGCATTCAAAGATGGACTACCTGGCAAGAACTGATAGCAAAAATAGGTTAGGTTATCGGACGAGAATGGATTTACGGTTGGATCATCAGACGAGGCTGACCGAATGATAGGTTAAGGAAAGGATGACCAGACGGGGCTGGGTTGGAAGCTGCCATGCACCAGACGAGAAATGATGCAACATATAGGTTAAAGAGACGGTGGCCAGACGGGGCTGGTTGAAATCTAACATACACCAGACGAGAACTGATGTTTACAAAAAGGTTGGCCAAACAATAACTGGTTGAAAAATAACAGGTACCAGACGAGAACTGGTATTTACGGAAAGGTGGACCAGATGAGGACTGGTTACAGATTTGCCAGGCGAGAACTGGGCTTTGGAAATGACAAGGTTACGAGGTCCTGACAAGTAACAGGTTTAAACTGTAGGATAATGATCCAATGACGACAAGGTCTTTTTCGAAGGTTCAGGTTTTTTGGATGAGGGTAATGACACGATTCCCCGATACTCAACTCTTGTTAGGGTGAACAACCCTGCTTGAACAACTTTCCCCAGTGCAACTCAACTTGCTCCAATCCAACTCTTGGGAGACTCACTCTGAACAGAAAGCAGCTTGCTACAATACGACCTTGAGATGGCTTGCCCCGGTATCTGCACGACAAAAGGATTCAACCTCAGTTAAACAACTATCAACCTAGTTGGTTTCACTATCTCTGAAGTGACTTGCCCCTGAACGAGCGTTGAGCGACTTAACCTGATCTGATCACACACTGGAGTATCTATCCTCAAATCACAGCATTCTGGATAATTGCCCCTGATTGGCTCTCGAGAAGATTTATTTCTGATCAACTGCTTCTCAAGTAAACTGTCCCATAATCAACCGATGCTTCAGGACTTGTCCTTAGACCAACTGATTCTGAACTCACTGGAAGTCAAAGCCCCAGATTCACAGGGTTTCACAACATACACCATTATGATCCAGACTGCTGAATTATTCAGTCCTGTTCGATTATTCCCTGTTGGAATTTCCTTCCTGTCCACTACTGACCTGCAAATAAAATTGTTTATTCCCAAATGGTAATTTTAATGCAGTGTTCATGCAGATTTTGAAAAAATTGTGCTGTCACTCATTTACGTGTCATGATTGTGAGTGACGAATGAACCAGAGTTCAAACGTAGTGCTGATTTGATCAGTGAAACAAAGTACATCAAGGATATGACTAGCAAATCAAGAAGGAGTCAGGTTACTCAACCTTATCGTAATGCGCTTTCAGAATGAACCCTACCTCAATTAGGTCTTTTAAGGGTTGTATCGTGGTCGGGTTCACAGTTCATGAAACAAAGGATATTTGGCTCAAATTATGATTGGTACCCACCCCTTCTACATGATGATCTCCGATCCTAAAGTTCAGTTAACTTGGCACAAGCGCTCGCCTCTTCAAGAGGTATGTTAAATATTGGGAACAGTGGTTAAAGAATTCACAAGGTTTTCGGAGTGACAGTTACTCCTTTTTCGTTTTCGGTGTCTGTATCCACACGACTTTGTCCTTGTTCGAGGGTTTTTCTTTTTATATCCTTTCTTTTTCATTCTTTTGATTCCCTAATTTTTGCCTGGACTGACTCCTTTTGAGTTCTTTTCGATTTTTTTCTTTTGAAGTCTAGCGGGATGCCCTGATTTTTGCCTAAGTATTAGCTTTCCAGCTTTTTCTTTTTCTTTTTACTTAGCGGGCTTTCTTATTTCTTTCTTGGAACAAGTCGTGCGATACTGGTTGTCTTGATTGCTCCGAAAGGATTGTAACTGTTTTCCTCCTGATTGGTAAGGTTTAACCATTGTGGTTGATGAGGTACGATCTCTGGGGAAAAATAAGATGTGATTGGTCCTCGAAAGGCAACACTCCTCTATAAGACTTGAACGCTCGATCAAGCCAACTGACGACTACCCTGCCTCGGGTTAAGATGAGAGGGTTTAAAAGTTCGAAAAACTTCTACTTCCTGGCTTGAAGTGGTTAACAAGGGACTAACTCCTTATATCTCCAGTGTTTGGGGATTTGAAACAATGCCTTGTACGTCATCGGCAAGGTTTTATCTGAAAGCATACGATCATCGGTTATGAGTATTCAGTTTCGTCATCCTCCCTCCAATCTTTGCTAATCAAGTGACAAAGTGGAGTGAATAAAATGCAAGTGTCAGTGCAATGCAATAAATGAGTGAAAACGACATGATTAATTCAGAAAAATGCATAGTCACTTTATCAATATTACCATTCGATACAAACAATGTTTGACAACAGCAATAACTAACGGAAAAGAAACTACAACTGCAAAATGATAAAAAATCTGAGGACTGCCAATGCCGAGGACGCCTGCCTGTCTGGACCACTGGCTTCTTGCAAATAAACCTCTGCATCTACGAGCTTAGGCAGCTGAGGAATTGTCATGCACAACCAAAACTCCTCCTGGAAAGCTTTATAATCTTCAGTTGAATGCCCTGGAGATCCACCATGGTAACCACATTGAGCGTGGGGATTGTACCCGGGAGGGTAAGGTTCTGGCACAGGCTTAAGAGCTTTAGGTTCCACCAAAGAATCCTGGATCAAAGATGGTAGAATATGGCTATACGGCACAAGCACTATATGAGAAGGAGCATTCCTTCGTTCCAAGTTGTTACGAGGCCGGTTCTGATTTGGGCGCTGATTCTGATAACCTCGGCCACGAGTTCGCTGATTTGCCAAAGAAGCAACATAAATTTCTGGATATGGTGCCCTAGGAGCAATTGTCTGTCCCGCATAACAAGACACAGAAGATGAAGAACCAACAGATTTCACTGATTCATCTCGAGGATACTCAACATCTGGTATGATTGCATTGATCACAACTCCTTCTTCAGTTTGGTAGCTATAGAGAGATTCAGTTTCACTAGCCTGACCGCCTGAAACAATCTAAAATTTCCCAATTTTTACGGCATGCTCGATGCGTTCTCCTAATCTTACCAATTCAGAGAAATTTGGCACATTTCCAAGCATTCTTTCAAAGTACGGGCTCTCCAGGGAGTCTACAAACATGCCCATTAACTCTCGGTCTAGAAGCGGTGGATGCACTCTGGCAGCAAATTCTCTCCATCTCTGAACATACTTCCTGAAGGGTTCATTGTTCTCTTGAGACAATTCCTACAACTGCATGCGACTAGGAGCCATGTCTAGGTTATAATCATATTGTTTCAGAAAAGCTCTGGCTAAATCCACCCATGATCGGATCTGATTACTCTCCAACTGCATATACCAACTCAGAGATGCCCTAGTCAGACTATCTTGAAAGCAGTGAATCATCAACTTGTCGTTTTGCACAAACAAAGTCATTCTTCGGCAGAACATCACCAAATGTTGCTTCGGACAACTATCTCCTCTGTACTTCTCAAATCTCGGCGCTCTGAACTTAGGAGGCAATACCAGGCCAGGAACCAAACACATGTCTGCAGCATTGAGGTTGACAACATCTTTAACTTTCAAAGCTTTAACTCCTTCTTCTAACACTCAGAGTCTTTTAGCATACTCAAGAGCTCTTGGGTCTTCAGTCCTAGCTACTGGGATCTCTCTTCGGATATTCGGCACAGGGAAAACAACACCTTGACTGTTGATAAGAGGGGGGCGTTCATTTCGGACAACAAACTGCTCACGTCGATCTCGGTCCCTAACCGGGGGTTGCTCAAATTGGTCTGCAGTAACGTTGTTCACTTGCTGAAGGTCTTCCACAGACATAGAGCCATACAGAGGATTGGTCGTCATGGTGAAACCCGTCAAGGTGTTACGAGACTGGAAGTGGTTCTCAGACATAGCTACCAATAACCTTCAACTAGCTTCACTGCTCGATTCTGCTCAAATTTGCTTTAACCCCTTGGTCGTCTTCTAACAATCAACAGTTGCTCAGGCCAACCACCGGATAATCACCTTCAGAATCAAAACAACGGCTGGATCAGACTCTGGCTAGCTGGAGAATGATATGCACCATGATGCAAACATGTTTATGCAAATGCAATGCAATATGCAGCAAACACGGGATCACAGCCCCCACAAATCTCTGAATACTGCTGCGCTGCTGACTGAGTACATTCGCTCTGAAGAGAAGACCAAAATGACGGGTAGGCTGGAAGTCAAGTTTCCTGCAAAAGCCCTCCCACTCACGGGTATGGACCTAGTCTGACAAGGTACAACATCCTATGCGGTTGTCGGCGTCACAGACTTTCAAGACTGATGATACGATACCCAGAAGGTGTGGCATCATCATATCCTGAAGAGGCCTCACTTAGCCAACTTCCAAATGATCGGTCCCCAGAGTCGACAATTCAACTAACCAACAACCCCCTCAACCCAAAGGGTTGAAAAAGAAGTCAACCAGAAGAACCTCGTCCGAGCGTGGATTTCATGAGACACTAGTGCCCGCAAAGTAAGCACGCGCCCACTAATTTCCACAACTAATTCTAAGGTGCACTCAAGCCTGGGTCTGGCTTCTCACTCAAAGGAACCCCCACCCAACAGCACAACAGCAACGGATAATAGCAAAGTGCGGAAATTGTAAATACAGTAATATACAACACCCAAAAGGTAAACACCCAAAGACGAGCAAATAAGCGCTAGGATCGACTCTCTTAAGGGACATTGGATCCCAAATGCATAAGGAACCATCGCAGTCCCCAGCAGAGTCGCCAGCTGTCGCTACTGCAAAAATCGGCGCCGGCTAAACAGAAGAGTCGCCACCGTGCGTTATTTATCCCAAAGGAGGGAAAGGAAACGCTCGAAGTAAACCTACCGCAAAGACGGGAAAGGAATGGCCATCGCAACCAAATCCTGGATTTGGGAGTCGGTTACACAAGGGGAAGGTATTAGCACCCCTCACGTCCGTCGTACTCGACGGGATCCACGCTTGTTGGTTTGTGTAAAGGATGCAAAAATAATCTATCTACGGCTGCTAAATCTAAACGGAGGGAAACTGACTCGATAGAGCGTCGCACTCTATGCCTATGTATTCTCAAGAGAGAAAGTTAGAGTCATCGTAGTTCGGGAAACTACAGGGAATTGGCTCGCCTAGACTTCACGTCTAGTGCCTAAGTACTTCCACACAACGTGAAAGATCATAGCTTACGTAGTTCAGGCTAACTACGGCTAGACAAGGTGTTCTCGATCACACAGGAGTGAGAGATTAAGTTGGCTTTAGAGGTACGGGAACCTACGGGAACTAGAACTACGGTCTGGTCTCAAATGCGCAAGGGCAAGAGAAAGGGAAACATCAGTCGTCAGCGGGAAAGTCTCGATCGCACGGCAGCGAGAGAACCAAGAAGTTAGTTGTTAGTGTGCTCGCTAGGATATCGCATCCTATGCCTACATAGTCTCATTCGGTATGAGAAATCAGAGCAGCTGTAGTTCAGCCTACTACAGCAAACAGGGAAACGGGAAGAAGGAAAAAAGGGAGCTCGCTAGGATATCGCATCCTATGCCTACGTACTCTCGTCTGGCATGAGAGATCAGAGCAAACGTGGTTCGACGGGAAAATGAGTCTCGATTGCACGGGGGCAAGAGAAAGGGTTCCTGAACACGAGAGAAAGAGGTTTCGATCGCACGGGGGCGAGAACAAAGAGGAAGCAGGCCTACGCCTAAACGAGAAGGAACTCGGGACACGCACGCAAGAACCTAAGGCGTAGGAGCGAATGCGTCGCATGTCACCCAAAGGGTACCATACTAGACATCCTAGACGATTGAGAAGAAACTCCTCAACTGTCATTTCCTACGTATCTAACGATACAGCTCACAACACTCGACGGTTGCCTGAAGACTTGAATAAGATGATGATGATGTTGAACGAAGCGGCTCCGTTGGCTCCTGACATGCGCGCAAGCTCCATTCCAATCTTCTCCTCTCTGGATCCTTGACGAGGACGCTCGAACTAGGAACAATGTAATGCTTAGACCGTCATGGTTCGACTTATACGAGAAATCAAACTCTAAGAGGTAGCATATTGATGTCCGTGTCAAAGACAAGATAGAGAAATGATATCGAAAATCATTCTCCAATTGAATCGTGTCACACGGCCAGCCAAAAATAAAATCGAGAATAAAATCAGATAGAAACAAAAATAGGAAAGAAATCCAACGACGAAATGGAAATAAAAGTATACTCCTAAAATACGGCAATTAAATTCTACTAGAAAATATTCTGAAGAAGTTAAAAGGAAATTGCATACTAAAATATGAATTAAAAGTAATATCCTAAAAGAAAATTAAAACTAAATTTAATTCTATCCTTTAAAAGAAATTAAACTAAATCCTAAATCTCTTAAAAGAAAATTAAACTAATTTCCTTAAATGAAAATATTATCTAAAAATTCCATTAAATGCATTAAAAAACATTACAAGGAAATAAAGGAAATAAAAACTGCAGGGGGGTTTCAGCTAGTGATATAGGGTTGCGCTGCAGCAAAAAACAGGGAAATTGGGCCCAGAGCCCAACAAAAACAAACAGCCAAATTGATGAATAACAAAAAACGGGGGAGGGGGGGTTAATGAGTAAAACAGAGGCATGTTGCAGCAGAAAAAGCCAATGGGCTTGGCCCCAACAACAAGCAAAAACAAAAACGGGGAGGTGTATGCGTTACAAAAAAAATAATGGGCCTCGGAACCCAATCCACCAGCCACGAGTCTCTCTCTTTCACTCTCAGAAAAAAAAAAAACCCTAAGTCTCCAAAACACTGTTCACCCGCCGTTCTCCCTCTCTCAGATCCTTCTCTCGTAAACCTCTCCATTCTCCTCTCAACATCCCTCTCGAACTCAAACAACTCGTTTCACAACCACTAAAACCATAAACTCTTACCAATCTTCAGAATAGCTCGATCGAAAGCTTACACGTGAAGATCCACGAATGAAGATTGAGGAAGTTCGCTTGAAGGCGTGAGGGCGAAAACGACGAAGATCTTCACAGATCTTCGAAGATCTTGAAGGATCTGGAGATTTGGATGAACACTCATGAAGATCTAGTATATTGAATATGAAGGAGCGTTGATCTGGATCTGGAAATTAGATGAGGATCGGGAACGAACGAAGAACATGATGAGGCTTCTGGAAACGGATGAAGGACTGGAGTTGGTTGAGGTTGTTACGGATTTCATGATGAAGATCTGAAGGAGTTAACGGAAGATCTTGAAGGATCTTGAAGTTCATTGTACGTATTGATGACTGTTGAAGGCTCTTGAAGTTTGTTTGAAGGTTATTGGTGGCGGTTGAACGATGGCAAAATGAAGATTCTTGAAACCTGATGATCTTGATGAAGATTACTGATGAAGTCGAAGAACCTGATGAAGATCTGGAAAATGACGAATGCAGGTCCATATTGATGAATGGATGATGATCTTCGACGATCTGGAAGACGGTTACGATGAAGATCTGGGGATCTTGATGAAGGTTATTGAAGAATCTTGCAAAAACGGGAAAATCTATGAAGATGTATGAGGATATGTGTGATTCTGGAAAAATGTATGATGAAGTTCTGGAGAAAGTTCTTGGATGATGAACATTGGTGATGGTTCTGGTGAAGTTGAATGGATGAACAGACGGTGGTTGATCGGAGGAAGATGAATGTTGGCGATGTCTGGGCGAAGTTGATGGAGTTCATGATGAAGATCTGAAAATTTGCCGTTTCCGATGGGTGGTTAGAAAGTCCGGCGGGAGGTTACGGTGGCCGGTGGTGGTTGCATGGCCGGCGGCGAGGTTTTCCGGCGAGAAGCACGTGGCGCTCATGCAGGGAATGGGGAGATAGTGGGACAGGTGGGACAGAGAGTAGAAGTGTGAAGTGGCACTCTCTGGGAGAGTGGAGAAAATGAGGTGGCAACCCCAGAAAAGCACGCGTGGCTTACCCTTTATAGGACACATGGCGTGAATATTGGACTTTGACTGGGCTTCGAAATTTGGATAACTGGCCCACCGAGATTAATACTCTGATTAATTGACTTAATTAATGGAAAAGCTGCAATTAATTGGACTAAAACGAATTAAAAGACTAACAGACTTCAATTAAGACACAATAAATGGATTAGTAAACACTGAACGAAAATTAATACTAATTAATGAAAACGAAAAAAATGAAGTGAACCAACAATTAATGAACTAAACAACCAAACTGACTCTAATCAATGCAACTAACACTAATTAAAGCGAATAAATCCTAATCTATTAAAACTAACAATTCGATTAATCTAAACCAAAAAAATCTATTTAAAAACTAAAATCTATAATAAACTCTATACTAATAAAAGCTATTCAAATAAAAATTTATTTAAATCAATATTAAAACTAAAAGAAACTATATTATTGTATTAAAATTTAGAAAACTATATTATCTATTAAAACAAAAAAAAACTCTATTTAAATCCTATAAGTTCTAAAGAAACTATTAAAAGCTATTAAAATTCTAGAAAGGCAATTAATTCAAATAAAAGGGAACGCGAGACCAACTCGAAATATGCGGCAAAAACCGGACACCGAAATATCCTCAAAAATAACAGCGTGAGCTAAAAACACCGGGACGGGCACGAAATTCTCAAAATACACTTATTCGAACTGGCCTGAACTGCCTGAAACGCCAGGGGAGGCTGTAATCCCGATAAAATCAAAAATGGCTGAAAAAATGCAATGTATGCGGTATGCGAATGCGAATGCAAAATGCGTCGAAACATAAACCAGATGTGGGAACCGGTTGGTCAAATTTTGGGGTGCAACATTCACAAAGATAGATCATAATTTTTTCTAACAGAGAAATGCATAAAATCAGGGGGAGGATGCTTCACAAAGTACTTGATATGTTGAATATTTTGTGTTTTAATGATGTTAAAACTTGTATTATCTCGTACTTGTACTTTTGACGGTATCATCGTGTCTTAGAATGCATTCATTCTTTGATATGCATAAAGTATTCCACGTTCATGTGTCTATGCATATCGAAGCACCACATATATGATATTTGTGCACTTGATCATATTAGATACCTTAGGTCTACACAAAAATGGTTTAGATCGACCAAAATACTCACAAAAACTTGTTTTTGTGCATTCTAGAGTCCTTGCATCGATTCGCAGGCATGTGGAGGTCGATGCATGATGTTGACTCATAGGCCGACTCATAGGTCGACTCACACTGTAGGAATAAAAATTTGTTGTTGTGGGGTAACCTTGCATCGACGCGTGACCTTGTTCTGGTCGATGCATCGCTAGAAATTTTATGTAGTTTTAGATTCGGGTGCGTTCTGGTTGACCCACATATATCTTTGGTCGACCACTCACTGATGTAAATCAATTTTTCTGATTTTTTGTGTTTCAAAAAGCTGTTATGTTAGGTATTGGGTCTTGGCATCATATATATTCATTTGTCTCATGATTGTATAGAACAAGAAAAGTGAAAGATATACACTAATTTTTGCTCATAATCTTCATTCTCACACTTTCATTCTTCAACAATTACACATAATCATTTTTGTGGATCTTGTGCATTGTAGAGGAGATAACGTTCAAACGTAGGATTTGTGTATCTAATTTAGGTTGAAAATTCAATGGGTTTTTCTTGAATAAAACCATTGGGTTTTTGCCCTCCAAGATCTTGAATATTTGGGGGGTTTTTGCACAGATCTTTGCTTCATAGGTTCAGCCGAGTGAAAGGTTTAAAGAACAGTGGGTTCGTTCAAACAAGTAGTGGTAACTAGAGGGTTGTGTAGAAAGATTCGGGTTCAAACGTCTTGTAATCAAAATCAGCTGAGCGAAAGGTTTGAAGAGCGGTGGGTTCGTCCAAACAAGTAGTGGTAACCGGAGCTTTGTTCGAAGCGTTTGATGCACTTGATTCTACTTGAATCAAGGGGAGAGAAGGGAATAGTACTAACTTCAACAATTAGGCTTGAGTGTGTGGTGACTATTGTTTCTCTTATATAAACTTTGCAACTTGATAATAAATATCTAAATTCTAGTTTTAGAATTAGGGGCAGACGTACCCGAAGCGAGGATGAAAAGGGGAACTGGCTAAACAAATTTGGCGTCGTTCTCTCTTACTCTATCTCTTTATTTTTTATTGATTACATTTGTTTGATATTAATTGTTCGATAAATTTCTACTATTGTGTAGTGCTGAAAATCTGTTTTGGAAATTCATTACAATCACTTGGATTGTAATCATGAAAAATTATGCACTATCATTTCATTGAAAATTTAACTTGGGGTATTTTGCACACCAAGTGTTCAACGCATTGATCGCACACAAATTGTTTGTGAATTTGTCAAGTTAATTGTTACATTTTATAATTCATTGGAAACCGGTTGATACAAAGTGATCATTGTTAGTATTGATTAATTGCCAATATATTGACTCGTTTTCTCTTTGAATTTAGTCCATTTGGCTACGTATATTCGATCTTACCAATAATGGTTCGTTTAGACGATTAAAATCCTCAGCCGATTCTGCACGTTTTTGAAACAATTTAAGCACAGACTCTTGTTAAAAATTATTGATCTATTTAACCCCCCTTCTAGATCATTGTCATCATCTAACACATTGATTTTATGAATACTGAGGGGAAAGAGAGAGATGTCATAACCGTCGACTCGTAGCTCCTAATGGTTCCCTACAAAAGTGTCTACAATTATATCGTTGGTAGACCCTTTGCGGAAGCCATAGATGTTATAGCATCCTGGTTCACCTCAAGCTGAAGTTCCATAACCTCCATAGTGAATCAGACATAGTGAATGTTGACCTTGTTAGAGCTAGAAGAATCTACCATAAGGAAATCAAAGCCCCGACACAAAGACTCAAGGTTGTTGTCATAATTGTCATAGGAGCACGACTAATCCAATCAAAATTCTACAATGCAAAACTCAAACACAAATAAAGTGGAAAAAATGGCAATAACCAGATCACTCTCTCTTGGTAGCTACCCACTCCAAAGGTTGAGGTGTATCCGCCATACGTAAACCTCAAACCAGTTCTGCCAGACTTAGAGAGAGGAAGGGTACCGACCCTTGATCGGGCACATCCCCAGTTACGTCTAATAAATTTCAAGTAAAAAGTTCGTAAAGTAAAAGCTAATCCTGAAACAATAGGCCCGAGACCTAGAACATGCACCTTAATCAGGTAATAACGATATTCAAATATCAATTTCACTTATACGCGTTCCCTAATGCAGATTGTCACATTTACATATACAAATTAATCAGGAATGTAAAAAAATGAGAAAGGCATGGCTAATCTCTAATCAAGATAATTTTCCCATCATTAATTATCTGTCTGGCCGAACTTGCTCCCTTAAAATTCATAAAGAATAGTAAAAATGCTCCACTTGCAATAAGCATTCTCAAAAGAGTCAGAGATAGACACAAGGTCGAAGCGAGTGTCTTTATCCAACTATTGAGTGAAAGATGTATTCTCAAGGCATAAATTCTCAAGGTCTCCTTGAGTGGTGGAAACAGATGCCTTTGTAGCAAATATTGAAGTTTGAGTGGAAGTCGAAGTTTTATCTTTCTTTGCCACTTATCTTGCTAGTAACTTTACCTAATCAACTAACTATCAGGGGAAATTAAAAGCACTCAAGGCAACATCAATCTCGATAAGAGAAATCAAATTCTTCTTTACTTATTTTAGGTACATTTCATGTTGAAGGGTCAAACCAAAGACATTGTCCTATAAAAGTTGTCTCTCCATATGAAGCCTAACAATTTGTGGCAGAACGGTAGATGGTCATCGGGTGTACTACGCCAGGGTGCACAATTTCTCCTCGAGAGCACCGTCAGTCAGCCTAGAGAGGCAAGAGCAATCTTCCTTCGAAGTAGAGATCTGGTGTATGAAGTCTTGGCCGAACCTTAAAGACAGAAGCTAGAATACCCAAAGTTGATGGTAAATATCCCAGAGTACACGACACCTTTTTTGTAACCACAAGAATCTAAACATCAGGGTATGGAATTGGGACAATTCCTCTTCGAAAACATGGTAAATCCATTAGAGAACATTAAGCTAATTTCTTCATTACTTTGGCCGAGGCATGAACGTTGGCATATGTCAGGACTTTCAAAAGGAAAATAATCGTCGGGATAGCTCGAGCTCTACTCTTCATTTCTTGAATTATTTCCTCACACTTCATTGAGTCTATATATAGAAATTGTAAGAACATAGGAAACATTTTAAGTAAAGATAATAAACATTGAAAGATAGAGAAACATGAAACTTACCAAAAATGACCTTCCTCTCTATCTTGGAATTAGCATCCATCGACAAGAAAGTTTCAATGAACTGCTTCAAGATTTCTTTGAGGCTTCATCCTGAGGGATGACGCCCCTAACATCAACCAATTCTTTGATGAAGGTGATTAACTATTTCTTCATGTAAAGATCCTCCTGGGATGTTCCACCTTCCTTGTAGATGTATGACCCATTCTCTATTAAAAAAATACTTTGGATCCAAAACATACAAAATAAACTCGTACATCGGTATTCTAGTTCAGTCTTTATGGAACAAACCTTTGTGTGAGCCTCTTAGTTAAGAGGAGTAACTAAAAATAATGATCTTCAAAATTTTTAAAACAATTAGAATACTCTTCGAAGTAATAGGTAACCTACATCAGGGTAATTAAGCCTTGGCCTTGCACACCATTCGCCATGCTTCGTTGTACCTTGATAATATGGAAGAAGAATGATAGTGACAGATTTACTCATCAATAGTGTCATACCCTAATTTTGTTCGAGCATTTTATAAACTTTCATACATATGACTTTACTTTACTTTGCATCATCTACATAGCATAACATGCCTTTCACCATGCATAATGCCTAAAATATGACTAAAATAAATTTTTGGATCTACAAGCTGTTGGAATTAACCCAAAACTTTGAGTAATTCTGGACCAATCTTAATAAACAAGATTCACTCAACCGATATAAATCCCTTGTTTTTCACTCCCTTGTTCTTCACTCTTCACTTGAGTGAATCAATCACACCTTGGTTGCAAGAATGGTTCTGCACAACAATTGTTAATGGAAGAAGAAAGAAAATTGAATAAGGAATAAGATTAGGGTTTGACAAAACAGAGGAAGAGGAGATGATTTCTGTAGAGTAACTCTCTGCTCTCAAACTGAGAAAATATTATTCAATTGTGCAATTGCACTTTCTGTTGTGTGTTACAATATTATTCTCTATTTTTCTTACTCAAAATAAGGGTTACTCCCTCTATTTATAATTGAGCTACCTTGCTCCCTAAGGTAAAGCCCAGAATTTCTATTTTGGTCTAAGTCGAATTCTTGTGTCAAGCAACTTGCTTTGAAAATTCGACATCTAACACAACTCGACACACACACTAGGCTAATTTCGACACATCCTTATTTCTGTCGAGCTACATGATAACACGAAATCGTATATATATTGATGCATAATTCAACTGATGTTTGACTATTTTTGATCCGATTTCGAGTTCTTTCCATGTTATTTGTCTGATATTTTGCAGGTATTTGATGATCATGTCCAAACAAAGCAATATGAAGAAAAGAAGCAATTACAGATGAAATATGGACGAAAACCAGATGAAAACAACATGAAAAGCGCAGAATGCACATTTTGCTGCTGTGACGACCGTCACACCTGCATGACGACCGTCACACGGGTGACGACCGTCACACACCATGACGACCGTCATGCAGGCAAAAACGCACAACTTCAAATGCACGTGCAAAATGCAGTTCCAAGTCCCAAATAATGGACCACTACTCCCTGATATTTCTGCCTCCAAGTCCACCTTCTTCAAATTACAACCGTTAGAATTCTACTTCTATAAAAGGGGAAGGAGGGGAGCTGAGAAAGGGAGCCGCATTCAGACAACGAAGTGCTGCCAATTTATCTTCAGAGCAACCTTTCCATTTTTTCTATTCTTATTTGTTTCTCTTTTCTTTCTCTGCATTATTTGATATTTTGTAATTCCCATTTCCCTTGTACGATCAAGTGGCACAAAGACCAGAATCCTGCCAACATTTGTGGAGGATCTGCCCAAAGGCCAATTGGAATATTTACAAGTTCTAAATTTTAATCGTAATTTCAGTTTTCATTATGATGCATGTTATTAATCACTGTTTTTATTTATGTTTTACCTTTCCCAAATCCATGTCTAGCTAAATCAGAGTAATCGATATGTAATAATAATTCATACGGGATTTGATAATAACCAGTTGAAAACTTCCTTTTCAAAAGTTGTTTATAGTCTGAGTGTTTAAATTTATTTACTGAATAAACGTTTGTCGCGAAAGCGAGAACTTATTTAAAAGTAGTTTTGCCACGACAGTGGGAAATTAATTAAGGTACGAACCAACAAGCGACAGCTGCGGTAAGACCAGATAGTAAACACTAGTCATTTGTTTTAATAACAGCGAAAGCACTTTAAAATGAATTAGAACTTAGAGATTTCCAAAAAATAGTTTTAACCCCGAATGGGACACGAAAGCGTGCATCCGGCCCTTAGAATTATGACTAGCGTCAACAACCATCGTGAGACGAAAGTCTTCAGATCACTATTTTCTGCTTAAATAAATTCTAAAAAATATTTCATACACCGATAACTTGTCAAATCCCCGAAGAACATAATTACTGCATATCGATTCACGTAATTATAATTCAAGTAACGTTTTTAGTTCCCTTTAGTGACAGAAATTATTTCCTTAAACATTATCTACCTAGCTAAACATAGTAACTCCCGAGAACACTAGTTTGATTACGAGTCCATGTGGGATCGATATCTTTTATTACTACGCGATAGACTGTGCACTTGCAGTTAAGTTGTATTAGACATAGAAAGTCGCAATCAAGTTTTTGGCGCCGTTGCCGGGGACCCGTTTAGTCAATAGTGTAACCTTTTGTTACGCCGTATAGACTAGGTTAACAATTTTATTTTCCCTTTACTGGTTTCGTCGACTGTATGCCAAGTAATCACCCACAAGGCGATTTCTTAAAACCGTCAGTCGCAGAACTAGAGCGCTTCTTACATTTAAGAAGTCGCATCATTGAGTACCAACTAAAACATAACATTCCCGATCCTCTCACTCCCATTCCCAAATCCGAAGAAGAATCAAAGATGGCCGAAGGACCTCAAAACAAACCGCTGAAGGCATACGCTACACCCTCTCAGATGGAGCCTAGAAGTAGCATTGTTGCCCCAGCTATTACTCGAAACGATTTTGAGCTGAAACCCTCATTGATGTCAGCTGTACAACAAAACCAATTCTCAGGAAATGCAACTGAGGATCCAAACGAACATTTAACGAAGTTTGTACAATACGCAGACACAGTGAAAGCAAATGGAGTAACTCCAGACGCAATAAGACTTCGTCTTTTCCCTTTCTCTCTTAGAGACAGAGCATGGACATGGTTACAATCCTTACCATCCAACTCCGTTACGACGTGGGAACAATTGAAGAACGTCTTCTTAGCGAGATATTTTCCACCAAGCAAAACTGATATGCTTAGAGCTCAAATCAACGGATTTCGACAAAAAGATACTGAATCTCTTTACGAAGCATGGGAACGATTCAAAGATATGATGAGAACATGTCCTCACTGTAACAGCCCAATTTTTCAATAAGTGATTAATTGTGCTAATTAATTGGTTTATGTGATTTATCTGATTTAAATAAATTATTGGATTATTTAAATGAGTTAATGGATTTAATTAATTTATTCTACTTGGTAGAATAATGTGGATTTATTAGATATTCTCTAATTAATGATAAAATGAGATATTTTGTGAGAAATGAATTGATAGATATTTTTGAGAGAAGAATTATGATGGAAAGAAAATAAAAGGATATATAAGGGAAATTGGAGAGAAAAGAAAAGAGATAGAAACATAAGAGAAAGAAAGAAAGAAAAGGAGAGAAAGAGGAGAAAAGAGAAAAGAAGAGGGAAACTTGGAGAAATCATCAAGAATCAACTTCAAGCTTCAATCCAATCAAGGTAAGAGTGAGAAACATTATTATTTGATCAATGTGTATGATTATGTATGAGTTGTGTTGGATTTGTTGGTAGTTTTCTCTATTTTCTATTTCTAGGGCAAATGAGTTAAATCGATAGAATTGAGTTTTGAACGGTTAGAATTCAAAATAAATTGCATAGTTTAGTCGGGTAATGTTTAGCCGTGATTATTGAATTTCGTTTGATTGAATTTGGTTGAGTTTGTGAGTTTTGACATTTTTGGATAATTTAGGGTTTGAGATTTGAGTGAAAATCGGACGTCGTAGAAATCGTGTTTAATGGTTCTAATTCATTGCTATATGTTAGGTGAGTATGAGTATGTGTTTGTTTCGAAAAAAAGAATTGAATCGGTCGGATTTTCGGGCGAAAATGCAAAATCCCGTAGCCGTGTTTAGGCAAAATTCTGGTTTTTCGGAAAACTTCAAAAATTCATAACTCTTGAACCGTAAGTCGGTTTTGACCCCCGTTCGAAGCGTTGGTAAGTTAACGAGATTATATTTCTAGAAAAAATGGCTTTGAGGCCTGTACCTGGTTCAATTATAGTAGAAAATTGAAAACATATTGTTGTGTTGATTTTTACCGTCGCGAATGTGTGTGATTGATGTGTTATTGTGCAGAATACTTTTGTTATATAACGTATAGTGTTGTGATATTATATGCTGTGGGTAGCCGTATGGCATGAATCCTAGATGGTGGAATCGATTATGAAATATAGTCTTTTGACAAATATATGCATATTGTTTGTATGTGAAGAATGCATGAGAACATATTGTGAATATGTGTGCATTGCTTGATAAATGTGGTAATGATATTGAAGTGTAAATGCATATCGATTATATGCGATATTGTAAATGCATGAGAACATATTGTGAATATGTGTGCATTGTTTGAAAAGTTAATGAGGTTGAATTATGAATGCATATTTGTTGTATCCGATTATTGTGAATTAATGCATGAGAGCATATTGTAAGATATGCGTGCATTGTTTGACAAATATGTTGATGAAAAGTATGAATATTTGATTATATGATATGTTGTGTGTGCAATCTTGTTTAATTCTTGAAGGGAGGAATTATGTGAATGCATGGGATTAAGACGTGTGATCGGTCTTAAGTGTATTTTATTGTTGATTGCATATGCATCATTTAGTCAAGAGGCAATGTTTGCTAGTTTCATGGAGGCTTGTGACTTGTCCCAAACCTAGAGCGGGGTTTGAAAGCTTAGGGAACGGGCTTTTGTTGTTATCGGTCTAGGGAACGGACCCGGTTTAAGTGTAAAAACCGAAAAATGATAACAAGTGTTGGTACCACATGGCATGAGTTGCATTGAGTTACATTGAGTCTCATGGAATGAATATATGATTGTTGTATGAAGTTATGCATAGGTGTATGTACATGACTTGTTTAATTGTGAACTATGGATATGTTTGATGATTGTCCATATTTGCCTATATATATATATATATATATATATATATATATATATATATATATATATATATATATATATATATATATATATATATATATATATATATATATATATATATATATATATATATATATATATATATATATATATATATATATATATATATATATATATATATATATATATATATATATATATATATATATATATATATATATATATATATATATATATATATATATATATATATATATATATATATATATATATATATATATATATATATATATATATATATATATATATATATATATATATATATATATATATATATATATATATATATATATATATATGCTTTGTGAAGTATATGATGAGTTATGATGAAGTATGGTGAGAATGGTGGAATATGCGTATGTGCATTACTTGTGTAATTGAGAGTTATGAATATGTGATCATTGTATGAAAGTATGCTTATGAACATGAATTGTTGATTTGAGAATTGTGAATGTGTAATTGTGAATTAGTGAGTAAACATAATATGTGTATGTTCATGTGGAATGTTGAGATCTATGGATACGTGCATGATGAATATGCTTGGTGATTATCCATATTTGATTATATATATGTTGTATTGTACATGATGAGTTATAATGAATTGTGGTGAGAAAATGTGGAATATATGTATTTTGTGCTTGTGTATTTGTGTATATATAATTATATGCATTGTTATTATGATAATATTTCTCACCCTTCTGCTGGAATGATGTCCTACATGACATCGTGCAGGTACCAAGGAGTAGTATTGCTCGTAGTTACGAGGTCGCTTTTGGTGTAGCCGTTTAGTGATTTAATTATGTTGGGTCGAGTCATGCTCTGGTCATGTAACACTGGGATCGCTTCGGTTGTGTTTAAGATATACATTGTGTACTCTATAAACGTGTTTATATCCATTGGAATATTATGATGTTGGCCTTAGTGCCTAAGTGATGTTGTTTTATGTGATAAAAACAAATGTTTCTTTTATGAAAATTGTGGTATAATTGAATCCGCTGCTACATGCAAAAATGAAGTTTTGTAAAGCATAATTTTATATTGAAATAGTAATGAGCATGACAGGTGGTTTTGATATTTTGAAAGTTATGTGTAATGCCCTTTTGTAAATGCATGGAAATTTACTTTGATTATTCATATATTATCCGTGGGGTTTAGAAGGGTGTTACATTAGTGGTATCAGAGCAGGTCGGTCCGTCCGGCCAAGTTGTCTAATGTTGTTTGTTCCCTGGTATGCGACACGTGTGTGAAAACATTGTCGATACATGTTTGTTGTCTAACCTTTGTCTACAGAAGTGGGAATTATCTAAGTGGGGGGAGAAACTTGTGCTTCTCTAGGATGCTGCAAGTGTGGAGTTGTAGCTCAGTGTGTGGTTAAACGCTCTTATAGTTTGGCAAAGATGGTTTATACCCCATCATGATTTTCGGCTGTCTATCGATAAATTGAGGAACTGATCACCCTTAATCTCTTGTTGATAGTAGTTGGGATTGTGTTGGATGGGATAGACGTGTCTTGCAAGCTTAGATGGCGTGAGCAATGAATTGTTTGGAGTTAAGCCAAGTGCTGAAGAATTGTTTTGATGAGTCGGCGCAGGACAGTGATGAGATGTTTCATTTTGATGGAAATTTTGAGTGTTAACGAAAGTGGGAAGTTGGCGGTTTGCCGATTAATTGTGGTTGTCTGGAAGTTATTCTGACAAGATAGTGATATACAACCAGGACGTGAAGTGGAGTTGTGATTGACTTAGTTATGGGAACTAGTCTGATATTAAGAGCTCTATATTGTATGTCTATTTGGATAGTCAAGGAATTAAACTGATTGAGTAGTTTTGAGACTTGTGTCTGGTGTGTGTGCTGTGGCAACAGATTGTGAAGTCAAGTATATAAAGGGTGGATAGTGACTTCTGGTGATTATTAAAGGAAGTAAGGTGTGGGATACTATATTGGTATAATTAGACCTTTAAACATTTCAAGAGTTGAAGATGTGTTGAATGGCTTTCTAAGTGTGGAAATGTTGTTTTCGTATTTTTGTCGTAACGGGAGGACCGTAACCCGG
Organism: Lathyrus sativus; assembly: GCA_963859935.3. Lineage (NCBI taxonomy): Eukaryota > Viridiplantae > Streptophyta > Magnoliopsida > Fabales > Fabaceae > Lathyrus > Lathyrus sativus. The sequence goes on along the minus strand of OZ012736.1, from coordinate 299,936,538 downwards.
AATGACGCAAGATTAGAAGCGCGGGAAACAATGCTTTATGTGATGGTGAAGTAGTGACATGGAATTAATTATTTATTGATGGAATATGTTTGGTTGTTGTAGTAAGTGCGGTTTGTATTTCCGCCATGACTCGCAAATTGAGTGTCTGTTTGGCATAGGATTCTCCATACTTAATTGAGTGAGTCAATGGTTGGGTAACCGATGATATTTGGATATACTCGAAGAGTATAGAGGATCATGTTGAGCATCGGGAACTTAAGTTATCATTGTTGGAGAAGAAGTAGTAATATTCTACTGTGAAGAAAGTTTAAGGAATTGTTAGGAAAGCTGTCAACAGCTCGTGTATTGGTTTTGCCGAATCCGACAGAACAAATTGTTGTGTTTTGTGATGTTTAGTTGATATGATTGAGGGATATGTTAAGTACAACATCAACGAGTTTTGGTTATGCTTTAAGGCAACTTAAAGTACATAAGGGAATTATCTGACAAGTGATTGGAGTTGGTTGGTGTTGCGTGTTTGTGTCGGAGTTTGGAAGTCTCAATTGTTTAGTTGAGATTTGAGATGGTTGGTGATCTTAAGAACTTAAGGTATTTGTTGATTTGAAAAAGAGTTGAATATGGTGCAGAGGAAATAAATAGGGACTTCTGAAGGAGTATGGTTTTGGGTTGAATTACCATTCGAGTGAGACCAAGTGGTAGCAGAGGTATCGAATTGGAAATTTCTGTATATACCAATGATGGTGGTAATGAGTTAGAACTGATGAAGCAAATTCGGGATATGAGTTTGGTCTGTGAAGAAAATATCTTAGGGAGTTGAGCTTTATATCTTGAGACTGACTATAGGTATTCTTGATAAGATTCGAAGAAGTCGAAGTTCCAATTTGAGTTAATAGATTGATTGAATTTAATGAATTGGAGTCGAAGAGCTGATTTTCGGATTAATGAGAATGGTACCATGAGATGTCGTGATGGAGTGTGTGTTCCAAATAGTGTGAGTTGGATAAGAGTACTCTGGAAGAAGAACATTGAGATAGATGGAGAGAGAAGTGGTTGAAGTGGTATGTGCTGGTTTGACTTATCGGAAGTCGAAGTGTGAACATCAGAGGTTGTTGGACCTGATACAACTATTGAATATTTCTAAATGGTATGGGATAGTATTCCCATGGATTTTGTGTCGGGTTTTCCGAAGAAATGTGAAAGGATATGATTCGACTTGGGTGGTTATGAATGGATTGGCAAGATTAACTCATTTCTTACTAATGAGGATGAATCATTCTATGCTGAAGCTAGCTAAGAGGTATAGTGAGGAAGTTGCGGGGTAGTATGGGTTACCGTCGAATATTGTGTCAGATGAGAATCTGAATTTTCGTTGAGATTTTGAGAAAGTTGTAGACGCTTTGGGGGGTCATGTTGAAGTTGAACTCTATCTAGCATCTGTGGACGGAATGGACAGACAAAGAGAACTATCTAGTATGTAGGGGATTTGTGGAGAGCTTGTGTGTTGGATCAAGGTGGATCATGGGATAGTTAATTATCGTTGCTTGAATTACCTACAATGACAATGATCATTCTAGTATCGGAATGACATTGTATGAGGCTTTGTACGGTAAGAGGTGTAGGAATCCTTTGTGTTGATGTGTGTCAGGCGAGAGTGTTGTACTCAGACCTGAGATTGTGCAAGAGACGACTAGAAAGATTAAAAGAACCCAAGAAAAGACGTGTTTCGAGAGTTACAATAGTAACTGGTGTCGGTCAAGCTTGAGGTCTTGGAAGCACCCACTGTGTTTTGTTGATCTGTATCAGAGTGACGCAGCAGAAGCATGGAGAAAATAGCATGTTAGATTGTTTTACTGTTGTCGCTTGTGGGAATTGCATGATGTGTTCATGTGTCTAAGTTGAGGAAGTGCAGTGATTCAGATGGATAGTGTACGAGTAAGAGAGGATTTGATTGTTGAGACATTGCCAGTTCAGGTTGATGAACGAGAAGCAACTTCGAGGTATAGAGATTCCTTTGGTGGAGGTAGTTGGGAGATTAGGATGCGAGAGTCGTATCCAGAGTTATTTGAATCAGGTAACATTTTCGAGGACGAAAATTCCTAAAGTGGGGGAGGGTTGTAACAGCCCAATTTTTCAATAAGTGATTAATTGTGCTAATTAATTGGTTTATGTGATTTATCTGATTTAAATAAATTATTGGATTATTTAAATGAGTTAATGGATTTAATTAATTTATTCTACTTGGTAGAATAATGTGGATTTATTAGATATTCTCTAATTAATGATAAAATGAGATATTTTGTGAGAAATGAATTGATAGATATTTTTGAGAGAAGAATTATGATGGAAAGAAAATAAAAGGATATATAAGGGAAATTGGAGAGAAAAGAAAAGAGATAGAAACATAAGAGAAAGAAAGAAAGAAAAGGAGAGAAAGAGGAGAAAAGAGAAAAGAAGAGGGAAACTTGGAGAAATCATCAAGAATCAACTTCAAGCTTCAATCCAATCAAGGTAAGAGTGAGAAACATTATTATTTGATCAATGTGTATGATTATGTATGAGTTGTGTTGGATTTGTTGGTAGTTTTCTCTATTTTCTATTTCTAGGGCAAATGAGTTAAATCGATAGAATTGAGTTTTGAACGGTTAGAATTCAAAATAAATTGCATAGTTTAGTCGGGTAATGTTTAGCCGTGATTATTGAATTTCGTTTGATTGAATTTGGTTGAGTTTGTGAGTTTTGACATTTTTGGATAATTTAGGGTTTGAGATTTGAGTGAAAATCGGACGTCGTAGAAATCGTGTTTAATGGTTCTAATTCATTGCTATATGTTAGGTGAGTATGAGTATGTGTTTGTTTCGAAAAAAAGAATTGAATCGGTCGGATTTTCGGGCGAAAATGCAAAATCCCGTAGCCGTGTTTAGGCAAAATTCTGGTTTTTCGGAAAACTTCAAAAATTCATAACTCTTGAACCGTAAGTCGGTTTTGACCCCCGTTCGAAGCGTTGGTAAGTTAACGAGATTATATTTATAGAAAAAATGGCTTTGAGGCCTGTACCTGGTTCAATTATAGTAGAAAATTGAAAACATATTGTTGTGTTGATTTTTACCGTCGCGAATGTGTGTGATTGATGTGTTATTGTGCAGAATACTTTTGTTATATAACGTATAGCTTGTGCATGTTGTGATATTATATGCTGTGGGTAGCCGTATGGCATGAATCCTAGATGGTGGAATCGATTATGAAATATAGTCTTTTGACAAATATATGCATATTGTTTGTATGTGAAGAATGCATGAGAACATATTGTGAATATGTGTGCATTGCTTGATAAATGTGGTAATGATATTGAAGTGTAAATGCATATCGATTATATGCGATATTGTAAATGCATGAGAACATATTGTGAATATGTGTGCATTGTTTGAAAAGTTAATGAGGTTGAATTATGAATGCATATTTGTTGTATCCGATTATTGTGAATTAATGCATGAGAGCATATTGTAAGATATGCGTGCATTGTTTGACAAATATGTTGATGAAAAGTATGAATATTTGATTATATGATATGTTGTGTGTGCAATCTTGTTTAATTCTTGAAGGGAGGAATTATGTGAATGCATGGGATTAAGACGTGTGATCGGTCTTAAGTGTATTTTATTGTTGATTGCATATGCATCATTTAGTCAAGAGGCAATGTTTGCTAGTTTCATGGAGGCTTGTGACTTGTCCCAAACCTAGAGCGGGGTTTGAAAGCTTAGGGAACGGGCTTTTGTTGTTATCGGTCTAGGGAACGGACCCGGTTTAAGTGTAAAAACCGAAAAATGATAACAAGTGTTGGTACCACATGGCATGAGTTGCATTGAGTTACATTGAGTCTCATGGAATGAATATATGATTGTTGTATGAAGTTATGCATAGGTGTATGTACATGACTTGTTTAATTGTGAACTATGGATATGTTTGATGATTGTCCATATTTGCCTATATATATATATATATATATATATATATATATATATATATATATATATATATATATATATATATATATATATATATATATATATATATATATATATATATATATATATATATATATATATATATATATATATATATATATATATATATATATATATATATATATATATATATATATATATATATATATATATATATATATATATATATATATATATATATATATATATATATATATATATATATATATATATATATATATATATATATATATATATATATATATATATATATATATATATATATATATATATATATATGCTTTGTGAAGTATATGATGAGTTATGATGAAGTATGGTGAGAATGGTGGAATATGCGTATGTGCATTACTTGTGTAATTGAGAGTTATGAATATGTGATCATTGTATGAAAGTATGCTTATGAACATGAATTGTTGATTTGAGAATTGTGAATGTGTAATTGTGAATTAGTGAGTAAACATAATATGTGTATGTTCATGTGGAATGTTGAGATCTATGGATACGTGCATGATGAATATGCTTGGTGATTATCCATATTTGATTATATATATGTTGTATTGTACATGATGAGTTATAATGAATTGTGGTGAGAAAATGTGGAATATATGTATTTTGTGCTTGTGTATTTGTGTATATATAATTATATGCATTGTTATTATGATAATATTTCTCACCCTTCTGCTGGAATGATGTCCTACATGACATCGTGCAGGTACCAAGGAGTAGTATTGCTCGTAGTTACGAGGTCGCTTTTGGTGTAGCCGTTTAGTGATTTAATTATGTTGGGTCGAGTCATGCTCTGGTCATGTAACACTGGGATCGCTTCGGTTGTGTTTAAGATATACATTGTGTACTCTATAAACGTGTTTATATCCATTGGAATATTATGATGTTGGCCTTAGTGCCTAAGTGATGTTGTTTTATGTGATAAAAACAAATGTTTCTTTTATGAAAATTGTGGTATAATTGAATCCGCTGCTACATGCAAAAATGAAGTTTTGTAAAGCATAATTTTATATTGAAATAGTAATGAGCATGACAGGTGGTTTTGATATTTTGAAAGTTATGTGTAATGCCCTTTTGTAAATGCATGGAAATTTACTCTGATTATTCATATATTATCCGTGGGGTTTAGAAGGGTGTTACACTCACCACGGTCTAGAAGACTAGGTGACAATCCATACTTTCTATAATGGGCTTTTATACAATACCAGATTAACGGTAGACGCCGCCGCGGGCGGTGCACTTATGGATAAGCCATACGATGAAGCCTATCAACTAATCGAAAACATGTCTCAGAACCACTGCCAATGGGGATGTGAACGCATTCCAACAGAGAAACCCGCAGCGAAAGGTGGGATGTAGGAGATCAGCAGCCTTGAAAAGTTCAACGCTAAAGTAGATGCTCTAGCACAGAAAATTGACAGTCTGACCGTTAACCCCACTGCAACCGTCGCTGCCGTAACTCCAAACTGCGAGTTATGCGGAATCACCACTCATAATGCGCCCGAATGCCCATTGCTGACCGGAATCCCACCAGACCAAGTAAATTATGCTCAAGGAAATCCTTACGCAAATACCTATAACCCAGGTTGGCGAAATCATTCAAACTTTTCTTACAAAAGCGATAATGCATTGCAAATGCCTACTGCTCCGCCAGGATATCAGAAACCATCCGCCGCTCAGACTGCACCTAGGAAATCAAACCTCGAGTTGATGATGGAAAAATTCATAGCTACTCAAGCTCAAACAAACAAAGAATTCCTGAATCAAAACATACACACTAGCGAGCAAATTAAACAGCTGACCGGAAAAGTAAACGCTTTAGCCACCCACAACAAAATGTTAGAAACACATATATCACAAGTGGCTCAACAACAAGCCTCTGCTGCCGCACCCGCTGGCACATTTTCTGGACAACCCGAACAGAATCCAAAAGGTCAAGCAAATGCTGTCATATTAAGAAGCGGAAAAGAATTGGACGAACCGATCGATCCGAGGACCAAAAACTCAGCCATGCAACAAAAACCAACTGAACAAGCAGAAAAGGAATCCGAGTTAGAGAAGAAGGAAGACAACGAGAAGGAGGATACAACAAGTGAAAAAACTCAAGCACCTCCAGCGCCATATAAACCACCTATCCCCTATCCTCAAAGATTAATAAACTCCAAAACTTCAGGACAGTTTAAGAAATTTGTAGAGCTCCTTAAACAGTTGAATATCACTATTCCTTTTACAGAAGCAATAACTCAAATGCCGTCATACGCTAAATTTCTCAAAGAAATCCTGTCAAATAAGAGAAAGATCGAGGATAACGAAACAGTTACACTTACTGCAGAGTGTAGCGTTATTATTCAAAACCGCATGCCTCCTAAATTAAAAGACCCAGGTAGTTTCTCCATACCCTGCGTCATAGGAAAGTTCGTAATAGACAAAGCTCTATGCGATTTAGGAGCCAGTATCAGTGTTATGCCTTTATCTATATGCAAAAAGCTGAATATGGGAGACCTAAGACCAACCAAAATGTCCGTACAATTAGCTGACCGATCAGTAAAATACCCCGTCGGAATACTGGAAAACATTCCAGTACGCATAGGACAATTCTACATCCCAACCGACTTCATAATCATGGACATCAAAGAGGACTCAGTTACCCTAATTATCCTAGGAAGACCGTTCCTAGCTACAGCCGGAGCTATTATAGACGTGAAGAAAGGAAGGCTAACATTCGAAGTAGGAGAAGAAAAGATAGAGTTCATTCTCACCAAGTTCTTACAAGCACCAGCCATAGACGATACCTGCTATTTAGTAGATGTAATTGACGAATGCATAAGAGAACTTGAAAATGAAGAGACCACGTATTCAGAAATAATAAAGATTCAAATACCCGATATTTCTGAAGACGATGATTGGCGTAAACCGTATAAAGACGACAGCCTAAGCGAAAGCTTAGCACTGACCCCAAACCATATGCCAGGTCCGAAGAACCCATCTTTAGAACTTAAAACACTATCCAAAAACCTTAGATATGAATTCCTAGACGATGAACTAAAAAGACCAGTGATAGTCAACGCCGACTTAGGACAACTAGAAACCGAAAAGCTATTAGAAGTCCTAAAGAAGTACCCCACTGTGTTAGGCTATAACATAAGTGATCTAAAAGGTATAAACCCTTCGATTTGTATGCATCGAATTACAATAGAGGAAGACTGTAAAACCTCTAGAGAGCATCAGAGGAGACTGAACCCCATCCTAAGCACTGTAGTCAGAGATGAAGTAAAGAAATTGCTAGATGCAGGAATCATCTATCCAATCTCCGATAGTGAATGGGTTAGCCCAGTTCATGTCGTACCTAAGAAAGGAGGAGTCACAGTAGTTAAGAACGAAAAAGGCGAATCAATAACAAAAAGAGTCGTGACTGGAAGCAGGATGTGCATTGATTATAGAAAGCTTAACAAAGCCACACGAAAAGATCACTTCCCCTTACCCTTCATAGACCAAATGTTAGAAAGATTAGCCAAACATTCGTATTTCTGCTATCTAGATGGCTATTCAGGATTTTTCCAAATTCCCATTCATCCTGATGACCAAGAAAAGACTACATTCACATGTCCTTATGGTACTTTTTCTTACCGCCGAATGCCGTTCGGACTTTGTAATGCTCCAGCAACCTTCCAAAGATGCATGATGGCAATCTTCGCAGATTTCATAGACGACATCATGGAAGTATTTATGGACGATTTCTCGGTATGTGGTCAAAGTTTCGAAGGATGCCTACAAAACTTAGAAATGGTATTAGAACGCTGTGTAAAAGTGAACCTCGTCCTAAATTGGGAAAAATGCCATTTTATGGTCTGACAAGGAATAGTTCTAGGACATGTCATATCAAATAAAGGAATTGAGGTCGACAAAGCTAAAATAGAGATTATAAAAGATCTCCAACCTCCAAAATCCGTACGAGAAATACGGAGTTTTCTAGGACATGCCGGTTTCTACCGAAGATTTATAAAAGATTTTTCAAAAATCACAAAACCTTTGATCGGCCTGTTGATGAAAGATGCTGAGTTCGTCTTTGACGACAACTGTCTAAAAGCATTCGAAACATTAAAATCAACCCTTATCACCGCACTGATTATGCAACCACCCGATTGGCGACTACCGTTCAAAATCATGTGCGATGCGAGTGATTATGCTGTAGGCGCAGTTCTAGGACAAAGAAAGGACAAGAAGCTTCATGCCATCTACTATGCCAGTAGAACTTTAGATCCTGCCCAAATGAACTACGCTACAATAGAAAAGGAACTTCTAGCAGTTATATTTGCGCTTGACAAATTCCGTTCTTACTTAGTAGGAGCAAAAATAATCATATACACAAACCACGCTGCCATTAGGTACCTAATAAGCAAAAAGGATACCAAACCAAGATTATTGAGATGGATCCTGTTATTACAAGAGTTTGACTTAGAAATCAAGGATAAGAAAGGAACCGAGAACGTTGTTGCAGATCACTTATCCCGAATAGAAGGCATCAAACATGAACCAGTACCGATAAATGACGATTTCCCGTATGAACATCTGATAGCCAAATTAGAAAGTGACATGCCTAACTTAATCTCGGAAGATCCAGAACTCGAAAAAGCCGTAGAAGTCGTCTATGCCCAAGTCACATTACCTTGGTATGCTGACATCGTTAATTACCTAGCTGCAGGCGTGCTTCCACCGGATCTCACTTATCAGCAAAAGAAGAAATTCTTCCACGATCTGAAACACTATTATTGGGACGAACCTCTACTCTTCAAGAGAGGGGCCGACAACATATACCGTCGCTGTGTCCCAGAGGAAGAAATAGAAAATATCATTTCTCAATGCCGTTCAACACCATATGGTGGTCATGCTAGTACATCCAAGACGTGCGCTAAGATTCTCCAAGCCGGCTTATTCTGGCCTAACCTCTGGAAAGACATTCACATCGCTGTGCTAAAATGTGATCGATGCCAACGAACTGGAAACATCTCACGACGCGATGAAATGCCTCAGAAAGGAATCTTAGAGGTAGAAATCTTTGACGTATGGGGAATAGATTTCATGGGACCATTCCCGCCTTCTTTTGGTAATAACTACATACTCGTCGCTGTAGACTATGTGTCTAAATGGATAGAAGCCATTGCTGCTCCAACAAATGACGCACGAGTAGTAATCAAACTCTTCAAAAACACAATCTTTCCTAGATTCGGTGTACCCAGACTCGTCATTAGTGACGGCGGATCACACTTCATATCGCGAATCTTTGACAAACTTCTTTCTAAATATGGAGTCCGACACCGAGTAGCTACACCTTATCATCCGCAAACCAGCGGACAAGTAGAGGTCTCGAACAGGGAAATAAAACAAATATTGGAAAAGACTGTCGCTACCTCAAGGAAAGATTGGTCATCAAAGCTAAATGAAGCTTTATGGGCTTATAGGACCACTTTTAAGACACCAATAGGTACTACACCCTTCAAATTAGTTTACGGTAAATCCTGTCATCTCCCTGTAGAATTAGAGCATAAAGCCTTCTAGGCCATTAAGACACTTAATTTCAACTACACTGAGGCAGGAGAGAAACGAATCTTGAACTTACACGAATTAGAAGAACTTCGATTGGACGCTTACGAAAACGCTCGTATCTACAAAGAACGAACTAAAAAATGGCATGATAAACGTTCAGTCCGGAAACAATTCAGTGTGGGAGATATCGTACTTCTATTTAATTCGAGATTAAAACTCTTCCCAAGTAAACTAAAATCTAGGTGGTCTGGACCTTTTGAAGTGACTAAAGTATTTCAGAGTGGAGCTGTTGAAATTACCGATAAGACGAATGCACCGTTTATCGTAAACGGGCAACGTCTAAAACATTATAATAAGAACGAAAACAGCCCTCAAGTCTGCAGTATAGCATTGCTTGAGCTTCCAGCTCAAACACCCGAATAGCTTGTCACCAAGCTATCGTCAGGCTTTAGACGTTAAAAACAGCGCTTACTGGGAGGCAACCCAATTTTCCCGTATTTCCCTTGTTACTGTATTTCATTCTCATTTTTTATTTTAAATTCTACTTTGAAACATTAACAAAAATTCTAAACTTAAAATTTCTACTATTTTTACTTTCTTTTATTTTAAATTTTTTATTTTATTATTCTCTTTTATTTTTGTTTTTACCGCCTTTTGTTTTTAAAAATCCTGACTTCAAATTTCTGTTTTAAACTTTTCAGGATTTTAAAAGCCTTCAAACCTTCCTCCTGTTTTTTTTCTCCGACTTACCTGCGAGTATGGCCGCGTACGACTTCACAAAGGTTCATTTTCGAGGATTAGCTCAAAAGGCAAGATTTGAAGCATTAACTAAGAGAGAAATAGCCTTAACACTGTATTACGATAAGTCTACCATGGAGAAACTAGGAATTACTGATAGCATCCAATACCTGTTTAATCAATTGGGTTGGGAGAACACTGCTTTGAAAACCCGTTTTGCTACCTATAAGGACCTCACCTACGAATTCCTTAGTTCCTTCAGGTACTTACCCAACTATGGTTTTGGATCCAACACAGAGCTGATCACCTTTAGGATGTTTGGAATGGACCAAACCCATAGCCAGATGTCATTAGCTAACCTCCTCGGATTTCCTAGCGGACCACATGTGTTCATCAGTGCCGAAGATGACGATCTTGATTTTGAACTCAACCAGTTCTGGGGTAGAATCACAGGCGACTATCACCCTGAACCAGACAGAATGTATAATGATGAGATTCATAACCCAGCTTTCAGATACTTTCATAAGATCCTAGCTCACACCCTTTTCGAAAAAGAAGAAAATATTACTACAGTATCTAAAGAAGAGCTATTTATCATGTTCTGTGCTTCTCAGGGCCGTACAGTGAATGCAGTACCTTTTATGATGAGATCCTTCCGACGCCTCACTCAGGACCCACAATCACCTATTCTAATAGGAGGCCTCGTGACAATGATTGCCCACGAGCTTGGCCTTAGATTCCACCTAAATTCAAGCACTAGTTTTGGCACCATCCGACCCATGAATATCCAGTTTTGCTTTAACAGGCGCATTTTAAGAACTATGGGACCTGGACCTTACGAGTACCTCATCAATGACAAACCTGTCAAGCTATTCACATTGCCAAATCATCAGATGACAAGTATCCACAACAAGGACAACTGGGTTTATGAATTGGATGAGCCTATGGGACCTCCTTCACCTCAATCAACACCACAGAATTACATGTACGATAGTGATCACATCTCTGAAGCACATGATTATATGTACTATGAGGATGCTGTATCAGAAGCTGAGGTAGACCCTACGACCCCTCCGCATTACAACACCTATCCTGAGGTCATTCCTGAGGAGACCACCGACAAAATGGATACTGTTCTGCACTGATTAGACAACGTTGACGCAGCTCTGACCATCGTAAAAGAAGACATCACAAGCATACACAGCGAACTCGTAGTCTTCATGGACTTAGTCTGCGACCAGCTCGACTACTACGCCCGGAAGTTTGATGAATTGAAGGCACGAAAAGACTGAGATATTAGTTTTAGTTTAGTTTAGTTTAGTTTTTTCTGTTTTCCGTCCGTTTTCAATTATTTTGATTTTTGCCTTGTCTAATTTCCCTTATGTATTAAATTACAAACAATCATTTTAATTACATACTATTTCAATTTTATTCTTTTGTTCATTGATTCTGTTTTTACGCTATCCTATGTTTCTTGGCCGATATAATGCATTGCCACATCAATCCTAGGCCTTAAAACCATTGCAAGAACACCCCCATAGCAAAATTCTATGTTCTGCAGATTTTGCTGGTGTGACGACCGTCACAGAAGCCTGACGCCCGTCACACGGGTGACGACCGTCACAGATACGTGACGACCGTCACAGATACGTGACGACCGTCACGAGCCCAGAACTGTTATCTGCTATAACAGGGGTTGCATTTTCTCTCCCACTCTCATCTATTCAACTTCCAATCATCTCAAACTCAAACCCCACTTCCAATCTTCGTTTTCCCACCTTGCTCCATATATTCCAACTCCCATTTCAACTTCCTAATCCACTTCTGTAACATTTTTTCACTCCACAGAACCAACTCAATCCACATTTCCTCAGCATCCTCCAACAATGGCGAGAAACAACGAAACCCCAGACCTCAGCAGTATCGTGTTCAGCGACGGCGACTCCGGAGAGAAACAGCGGGCCAACTATATCGCCTTCCATCAGCGGTCGCTACATCCGACCCACTACCCGCATATCCCATCCCTCACGGAGCTCGGCCTCCTTGACGGCGTCACTTGGATGCTCCAAAGAGCCGGCATCGGGCACCTCTGCACAAATCCGCAGCCTACATACGAACAACTCACCCTCGAGTTCCTCAGTTCGTTCACCTACTTCACTTCCAGCGGTGACCTCAGCCAACACTCCGGTGCCGCATGCTTCCGTATGTTCGGCACGAACTATCAACTGAACCAGAACCAGATTGCCGACATCTTACAATTCCCTCGCGGCGACAATGCTCACCGCCGCCTCACCGAACAGTTTCAGCATGAAGCCTTTGCGCTCTAGTACCAGTTAACCGGAATCAATGTCGATGGCTAGGATTCTCTTCATGCAACGCACATCCACAACCCGACCATCCGGTATTTCCACCGAGCTCTGAGCAACACCATCTTCGCCCGGGATAGCAACCATAAGGTGAACTCGAAAGAGCTCTTCTTTATCCGCTGTGTGTTCAACTCCGAGCCCATCAACGCCGCTCCGTTCCTCCTGGCCCACATTCAGGCCAACTGTAACTGTGGCTCTAAGCCATTTTACTTTGGCGGGATTGTTACTTCCATTGCACTCGGGATGAACCTCGGTGACCGCCTCCAGCATCTCCATGCCATTCCCTCGGTATTCCTCGACACCGACCACTGCAGAGCTTCTCACCTCATTCGTTCCAGGGCCGATGGAAAGTACCACACGGTCGTACGTGGCAAAACCGTCAGAAGTATCATCCTGCCATCACGCACCCGGATGCACCCACAGGATCGTGCCAACTGGCTATTTGACCTCAATGCCCCTGCTGCTGCCGCTGCTCCAACTCAGACTCACACCCAAGGTTCTAGTGACGAAATCCAAGATGAGTTGGACAGACCTGAGCAACCGGAGGCATCACAACCACTTCCTTCTAAAGGCACATCCTACCACCGCCGCCGCCATCGTCCAGAGCCCGACTACTCTGAAGAAGACCTCTGCCGATCCCTCGACCAGCAGGCCCAGATACTTGCTACGATGCAGTAGCAGAATCAGCGAGCAGAGTAGTTCGAAGCTTGGCATCGGACCCAAATGCAACAACTCCAAACCGGCCAGGAAACCATTACTGAGAACTTGGCGAATCTTACCTTGCAGTTCGAAGGACTCCGCGACTATGTCTATCACACCGGAGCACTGGACTTTGAGGCCCGAGCCGACCAAGTCAGAGCCAGAGGACGCGAGAGAGGACGTGACCGAGGCAGAGGCCGTGATTAGTTATTTCTTTCCTTATTTGTTTACTATATTTTCAGTTTCTTTGTATTTTCATTTCCCTTGTATTTCCCTCTCGCATTCTTTCAAATCAGTGGGGACATTGATTGAGATAGTGTGGGAGCGGAGCGTTTATTTCCCATTCCCTTGTACTTTTAATTCCGTAATTTCAATTCGAACATTTTCACGTTTTAGCAAATAAAAGCTCGTTTATATATCTTTTTCCGTTATGTAAACATCCCCGCTTCATTCGACATAAACAAAAACTTTTTCGTTCGTTCCTCAAAAGCAAAAGCATCACGAGAATGCGCCCAAGTTCAAACCAAGTTTCGAAACTCCGAGACGGAAATTCTAACAAAACCAGTACCGTCCTGACACCTTAGACCTCCGGTTTATGCGAGTCGGTTTCACTACCTACGTGTACCAAAGTTTCAAGTTTCTACGCAAACTCAGCCCCAAGTAGTTTATACTAGCAGTCAGCACCATCCTAAAACACTTCTAAGCGAGCGACCAATGCAAATAAGTGTATGATCTCCAAAAATATGAAAAATCATGAAAAGAAAGCCATATAGCCCAAGTATAGAGACATGCTCCCTCTAAGTTAGGTGCTCCTCACCCAAGCATTTAGCCCAACGGTACAAAAACTCATTGAAAAATCAATGGTATAAGCTTATGAGCAATGAAAAAGATCAAAACAGAAATGAGATCATATTCACTAACAGGTTGACTTGCCATGAAAGCGTATGGACGACGGGCTTAATGTGATTGCGCTAGAACAAACACGGTGAACTTGACGCGAGAACCTTGATACCAAGCTACGGTAGCATGACTGGGACCGATTTGCATAAGAAGGAGACCTCCGAAGACTTGTAGTCCAGTGTCGTCACCGTACTCGTTTTGTTCCTACTAAGAATCCCGGTTTTTCCCAACTTTGTGAATGAGGAAGTTGCCTCGTGCTTGCCGACTTTTTCCTGTTTTACTTGAGGACAAGCAAAGATTCAAGCTTAGGGGAGTTTGATAACACGAAATCGTATATATATATATATATTGATGCATAATTCAACTGATGTTTGACTGTTTTCGATCCAATTTCGGGTTCTTTCCATGTTATTTGTCTGATATTTTGCAGGTATTTGATGATCATGTCCAAACAAAGCAATATGAAGAAAAGAAGCAATTAAAGATGAAATATGGACGAAAACCAGATGAAAACAACATGAAAAGCGCATAATGCACATTTTGCTGCTGTGACGACCGTCACACCTGCATGACACCCGTCACACACCATGACGACCGTCATGCAGGCAAAAACGCACAACTTCAAATGCACGTGCAAAATGCAGTTCCAAGTCTCAAATAATGGACCACTACTCCCTGATATTTCTACCTCCAAGTCCACCTTCTTCAAATTACAACCGTTAGAATTCTACTTCTATAAAAGGAGAAGGAGGGGAGCTGAGAAAGGGAGCCGCATTCAGACAACGAAGTGCTGCCAATTTATCTTCAGAGCAACCTTTCCATTTTTTCTATTCTTATTTGTTTCTCGTTTCTTTCTCAGCATTATTTGATATTTTGTAATTCCCATTTCCCTTGTACGATCAATTGGCACAAAGACCAGAATCCTGCCAACATTTGTGGAGGATCTGCCCAAAGGCCAATTGGAATATTTACACGTTCTAAATTTTAATCGTAATTTCAGTTTTCATTATGATGCATGTTATTAATCACTGTTTTTATTTATGTTTTACCTTTCCCAAATCCATGTCTAGCTAAATCAGAGTAATCGATATGTATTAATAATTCAGACGGGATTTGATAATAACCGGTTGAAAACTTCCTTTTCAAAAGTTGTTTATGGTCTGAGTGTTTAAATTTATTTACTGAATAAACGTTCGTCGCGAAAGCGAGAACTTATTTAAAAGTAGTTTTGCCACGACAGTGGGAAATTAATTAAGGTACGAACCAACAAGCGACAGCTGCGGTAAGACCAGATAGTAAACACTAGTCATTTGTTTTAATAACAGCGAAAGCACTTTAAAATGAATTAGAACTTAGAGATTTCCAAAAAATAGTTTTAACCCCGAATGGGACACGAAAGCGTGCATCCGGCCCTTTGAATTATGACTAGCGTCAACAACCATCGTGAGACGAAAGTCTTCAGATCACTATTTTCTGCTTAAATAAATTCTGAAAAATATTTCATACACCGGTAACTTGTCAAATCCCCGAAGAACATAATTACTGCATATCGATTCACGTAATTATAATTCAAGTAACGTTTTTAGTTCCCTTTAGTGACAGAAATTATTTCCTTAAATATTATCTACCTAGCTAAACATAGTAACTCCCGAGAACACTAGTTTGATTACGAGTCCCTGTGGGATCGATATCTTTTATTACTACGCGATAGACTGTGCACTTGCAGTTAAGTTGTATTAGACATAGAAAGTCGCGATCACTACACTTGCTTCGACAGAAGGAATTACAATATCAACACACCACCTAATTCATTGTGTCTATGCTATTTATATTCATCATAGACCTTAGTTTCTTAAACACTTCGACTTGCACTCATTTCGTCATGATATCTGGAATCTGATTCTCAGTTCTGCAGTATTCCAAGTTCATCTTCCCTTCTGGTACCTGCTCTCAAAGATAATGGAACCTCATTTTGATGTGCTTGCTTCACCGATGTGCTATCAGATTCATCGCCAGGTTGATAGCTGACATGTTGTCAATCTTAATGGTAATTGCTCCAATAATCCTAATGTGGGAGGATTATTGATGGTGTTTTGGTGAATATAATAATATAGTGTATAATATTAATATTGGTTGGAATATTATTATTATTATTATATTTATTATAGTTACTATTGTTATTAATATTATTATTATTTTGGTGAGATAATATTATTATTATTATTATTATTTTATTAAGTTATTATTATTATTATTATTAAGTTATTATTATTATTGGGATTAGAGAATTAAAATAGAGAATGTGAGGGGTTAGTAGTTTTTACGATACATTGTGAGAAGTTAGAGAAAGTGGAAAAAGAACGATAGAAAGGAGAGAAGTGAGAAGAACAGAAAAGGGAGCGAAGAACGAAGGAACGGGGGAAAATCAGAATTGGCCAAACCTTGGAGGGTTCTTTCATCGATCAACCGATTAACAAGGTAAGGGGGGAGAAACTTGATTGGGAAATGGTTTATACATGTATAGGGTAGTTGGGGATTCCTTAACCCCGTAGGAAGATCATCTATATATGATATTGTGAGTTGATATGTTGTGATTGATGACGACTGTTGATAATTGGATAGTAATCGTTGAATGAATTGTTGTTTTTGGTTAATTTGGCGTATAGGTTGAGTTATGATTTTAGGGGAGGTTCTGTGTGACCTTTTGAGGTATCGGTAGAATATGTAGGCGTTGATTTTGGGAATAGGATTTAGAAACCGAGTGTTCGTGGTAATGTGCAAGATTGTTACTAGAATAGACTGAGAATCTGAGTTGAGATGATAGGCATAATTTGGCCTAGAATAGCACTGCAGAATTGTGAGGAAACTGATGAATCGCAGCATTCGCTGGGCTTCGCCTGGCGAATGTTGGCGAAGGGAGGCGAGAGTTCGCCTGGCGAGCTGAGGCGAGGGGCAGCGAATAATTCAGAATTAAGTCCCAGACCTAAAGGGTAGGAACTTCGCCTGGCAAGTGTGGCCAGCGAAGGTTCGCCTGGCGAATGAAGGTTCGCCTGGCGAGTGCACAATAGTGAAATGAGGGCTTCGCCAGCAGGTTCGCCTGGCGAATGCCAGCGAACGTAGCAGAACCAGAATGTGATTTTTGTGATGTTTTGGCCTTGAGCTTGGGCTTGTGTGATCCCTTTGGCCTTGATGCACTGTAAGAATGATGAGTGTGGGAACTAACTTGTGTACTTGGTGATAGTGCATGTTTCCCGTAATAATGACTAGTGGACAATTAGTTGATATATATGTATGTAGTGATCAGTAGGATCGTGTATCCCCGAGTGGTGGGATATGTTTATGTCTTGGTGTTAAAGTATGAACTTGTTTACTATCTGGTTGATTTATATGGTGTTGGTGTATGTTATATCTGTACATACATGCGTTGATGTATGATGATATGATCAGGAGGATCGTGTGCACGTTGAGTGCCTAAATATATTAGTTATGCATTGGTGTGTGCATATCATGGTGTTTTGGTGGGATGAATCATGTCTCAGGAGGAGCGTAAGTGATTCATCCGTACTCCTTTGTGGAGAATGGTGGGGGATAGATCATGTCTCAGGAGGAGCGTAAGTGATCTATCCAGGTTCGATTGAATGAACCAACGAGTCGGTACCGCATGCATGGTGTTGAGTTGCATTTTGCATTATAATATGTTATATTGTAATTTGAACAGTAGGTTCGTCATATGGTGTTGTTAGGGGTGAATCTTGGTGTGTTGGTGTGTTGTACTACCTTATTTACATGTATTACATTACCATTATATTTTTGATCATGTTTTCTCACCCCTTTGTTGTTGTTGTTGTGGTCTGTGCTTCTTCGGAAGTACAGATAATCCAGGTGCTTAGCTAGCTTGGATATTGGTGTGATTGTCGAGTCTAGGATGCTCTGATACGTAGCACGGGACTTGGGCGTTTTTATTTGTTTTATGTTGAACTTATATTTTATTTCCCTGTGAACGTATCAAACTTTTATTGAATTTTATTATTTAACATTCCGCTGTATTTGGAGAAAAACCTTTTTATAAGGAAACGTTGTTTTTATGTGATATCCCACTTGGGAGAATTGGAACTCTGATTTTGTTTATTTATAATGTTTATTAATTTAATTGATTTTGGGAAGTGGGGTGTTACAATTGGTATCAGAGCAGGTCGGTCCGTCCGGCCAGTGTTGTTGAGTCGAGTTGAGTTTGTCCTTTATGATGTAGTTGGATATCTTTTAACCTAGTGTCGTTCTTTTAAACGAACAAGTGTTTAGGTCGCATTCTAACTGCTAAACATTGGCTTGTCTGCTCACTAGGGGACGCTGAAGCACAAGTTTGTTATGCACGAAAGAAAGGACTAAACAATGTTCTTTGGTCAAAGTTGTTTGAGTTGGAAATCGCACGAGGGCGAGGAATTTAGTGTTTGAAAAGTTTCAATCGCAAGGGGGCGAGAAAAGAGAGTTGGGTTTAACAGGTATCTAGGGTTTCGATCGCGCGGGAGCGAGAAAGGTTAGATATTTTGATGTTTAGTTAGAGGTGACGATTACCTGAAGCTTAAGAAAGACTTCTCGGGCCCAAGTAATTGGGAGAGTGAACCAAAGACTTAGAGCTCTCTCTTTTTCAACCTCAAATATGAAGGAATTGAGTACGGTTCAAATAAGTTGATCGGATGACGATTACTCGAAGCTTAAGAAATACTTCTCGGACCCAAGTAATTGGGAGAGTGAACCAAAGACTTGGACCTCTCTCTTTTTCAACCTCAAATGCGAAAGGATAGGATGGAGTTCGAGTGGGTTAATCGGATGAAGATTACTCGAAACTTAAGAAAGACTTCTCGGACCCAAGTAATCGTGAGAGTGAACCAAATACTTGGAGCTCTCTCTTTTTCATCTAAGTGAAAGAGTTGGATACAGATATGGTTCGAGTGAATGGAACGGATGACGATTACTCGAAGCTTAAGAAAGACTTCTCGAGCCCAAGTAATCAGGAGAGTGAACCAAAGACTTGGAGCTCTCTCTTTTTCATCCCGAAGAGTGGTTTTGTTTGGAAGGCTTTGAACGATGCGATGTGGTTAAAGTATTTTAACAGATGAGGATTACACAAAGCTTAAGAAAGACTTCTTGGACCTTAAGTAATCGGAAGAGTGAACCAAAGACTTGGAGCTCTCTCCTTTTCTCATCTAATATTATGAAATATTTTTGATATGATTAGAGTGAATTAATCGGATGACGATTACTCGAAGCTTAAGAAAGACTTCTCGAACCCAAGTAATCGGGAGAGTGAACCAAAGACTTGGAGCTCTCTCTTTTTCATCTCGAAGAGTTGTTTTGTTTGGAAGGCTTTGAACGATGGGTTGTGGTTAAAGTATTTTAACAGATGAGGATTACTCAAAGCTTAAGAAAGACTTCTTGGACCTTAAGTAATCGGAAGAGTGAACCAAAGACTTGGAGCTCTCTCCTTTTCTCATCTAACATTATGAAATATTTTTGATATAATTAGAGTGAATTAATCGGATGACGATTACTCGAAGCTTAAGAAAGACTTCTCAGACCCAAGTAATCGGGAGAGTGAACCAAAGACTTGGAACTCTCTCTTTTTCATCTAAGTGTTTAGGAAAATAGATTTGAATTCGTTTATCGTTTTAGAAGACAATTGTTTGAGCTTAAGAAAGACTTCTCGGACCCAAACAATTGGGAGAGTGAACCAAAGACTTGGAGCTCTCTCTTTTTCATCTTTTAGAAATAGTATTTGTGTTGTTATTAAGTATTTTAATATGATTTGAAGAAATTTTTCGATGTGAATCAAGGTTTGAAATTCAGTTTTAAACGTGTATACTAGCAAAGTGGGCTACTCTTCTAAGTGACCAACTAGAAATAATTGATCAAATAGGTCTCACTGTAAGAAATCCCAGGAGTAAGCTCTAAATGTTGTGTATTGTGATCAAAGGTTGATGGCGAGGCTTTGAAAGCACTCGACTTACAAGGGTAGAAAATGGCTCGACGAATCAATAATGTATTTTTTTAAAAATGATTTTAAAGTATTAAAACAATCAAGATAAAAGTGATAAAAAATTATTACATTTTGTGGGAGTGGGGGGTACATCTTGTCAAATGGGGATAAGAATTTGTAATAGACACACAACTCAATCAAAAAGCTTACACAAATTTAATCGGATTCGAAGATGTTACTTTTATTATTAAGAATGTTCATTTTAAGTCAATTGTTATCCTAATTATGAAAATAAGATTAATTGATCAATAATATCAAAAATGAAATGATTAAAGGTTAATTCTATCAAAATGATCGAGTTAATTATGCTTAATTAGCGAAACTAATTAATAAAAATTAATCAATTCATTTTTTTTTAAAAGTGCTGACCAAGAAATATTGAACCCTCCCTAAAAAAAAGAAATAGATTCAAAGATAAGCACATAAGGATACCGGTATTTTAAAATTTCCCAACCAAATACCTAATTAAATTTGCGACCTTCACGCATAAATAATTCTTGAAATAGGCACCTTAAGGATCTTCAATTAAATCACCAAGTGAGTAATGTAGCTTGCACACGGTGCAGTAACGATTTCCTTGTAGCATATTTGTGGTCTTTATGCTTGTATGCATGGCATCGATTATGCAGAAGCCACTATATGATAAAATTAGTCGAAAATCGACACGAGTAACATTGCTGCAAATATAGTACAAACTACTTCCAAAACGAACAAATATAAATCTTGTAGGAAAAACATTATTATATTAATTCATAAATACACTAACATCAGATATTGTTTGTTCATAACCAATAAGCATTTTCCCTTTAAAAAACTGAATGAATTTTGCACAGGCATCCTTTAAACAAGAAGATCAAGACAAAGAGAAGTGAAACTTTCGTATCAAACTGTTACCGAGATGTCGAATATTGCTTCCCATGCTGAACCGAAGGTAGCAGGGGCTCTTTGCGGCGTTGCGTGGTTGATGTTGCTATGAAACAGAGTTGACATCCGATATGTCGTTGCAATTCGAAGCAGAAATCATCACGTAATCGAAACTCCGACTTGATTAGGATCGAATGGTAACAACAGTACAAGCTTTGTGATGTTGTTGTTGATGTGAACCAAGTTGGATTCAACTTCTGAATCTCAAACCTATAACCGGCATCCACCAAAGAAAAACAGAAGAAAAAAATGGCTCTGATAAAGACTCGATGTTGCTACTTTGTTAATATTGTCGGTGTCGAAATCGGAAACATGATGAAGCAATGCTTTTGTAACTGTGAGTTGACGTCGAAACATAACCTTCAGTTGTCTTGTTACACAAAGAAGAGTATTGGCTGTTGTCGTTGTTGCGGTAGAACCGTTTTGTTGCTGGCTTACGGTTATCGAAGTTTTGCACCGTTTTCATTGATACAGAGAGCTGCTACTGAGTTTGTGTGAAAATGAATCGAACCTATATCTCTAATCAGCTCTCAGCCGAACAATATGTGAACGAAACACTCGATGGAATACAGGATTAGTGGCTGATATGAACGTCGTTGCTGTTTCAAAATGAAGCTGCAGTCAGAGCTAGCCCAATCTATCTGGCCTCCTCCAAAATACTTCAAATCTTACGCGAACACGCAATGAATAAATATGCGCAACCGACTCCAAATCAGAACTTAGCCAAGTTTACCGTGGTTGCTGAGTTGTACACGAGCGTGTTGTTACTGAAGGCGGTGTCGACGCAGCTTACTAGGCGAATACGAACCGGCGTTGGATTCGATGGAGGGTCTCGACCTATCGAAGTTGCACGGGGCTTGTCAAGTTGTCATTGTTGAAGCGAAATCAAGCACGCCCTGTGCGTTTGACGTTGTCGTTGGCAGAGCGGTGACCGTGGTGTTGTGATTGTAGTTGTTTGACATAACAACATTGATAGAAAAAACCGAGGTGAGAAAGAATTTATCACCGTTGGTGGTGGCGTTTACGACACTACTGACTTAAGTTGTGGTTGTTGCAAAACGGAGGAGCAAGGGTTTCGCGGAAGAACATGCAGTGGACAATTTCATGGTGAATCGTCAATAATTCTCATGGTGATGGGGTTTTTTGATGTAGTCATGATTGAGGACAGATATTGGTGGAAGAAATGTGAGCGGTGATTCAGTTGTCGCGAAGGTGAGGGAGAGAACAGAGGGTTTATGTGGTGTGGTGGAGAGAATGAAACTGAGAGTTGATGGTGGCGAAGTGAGGTAGGACGGCGGAGAGTTTGAAGGAGAACAATGGAGAAGAAGAAAGGTTTTGCGGAGGGATGAAGCTCGCGTTTTGAGAAGGAAGGAGAAGAAGCTATGGCGGATGGAAGAAGAGGCGAAGGTTTCAGAGGGAGAAAATGAAGAGGTGGTTCCGGCGGCGGATTCTGAAGAGGAATGAAGAGGAAGTTTAGGGTTTTGTCATTTGGGGCTGACGGCTATGGTTCTCATCCTTGGGGTGATGAACAGTGCAAAAATCCCCCTTTTATAACTCAATTGCCAACCCTAATCCCCAAATTTCCAACCGTGATGTCCTTGCTTTTTCAATTTTTATTTTCTTTTTTAATTTTATAATTATTTTATTTTTAATTAATAATAATTCTTTTACTAATTACTATTCTAACTTAAATCTATTTTCTAAATCTATTCTAACTTAATTCTTAATTATAATTTTAATCCTAACTAAATAGCTAATCCTATTTTCTAATTCTAAATTCTAATTAAAAAACTAATTACATATTCTAATTTTAATTAAAATTCTAACTTAAATTCTAAATTAATTTCTAATTAAATTTAATTCTATTTTAATTTAAACTAATTAATTAATTAATATTAAAACTATATTATATTAACATATCTAAAAATAAAATCATAAAACAAAATTAATGATAAATAAAATAGAATAAAAAATTGCCACGTGTCAAAGATTTATTGGGCAAAAAGGTGAAAAAGGTTATTTTTGCTGAAAAAAATATGTTATGGTGTACAAGCGAGGTAAATCAAAAATTAAGTCGGGTGAATGAAAATTTTGAAAAAGGTAAGACAAATTTGGGGTATGACAGATGCCCCTATCTAATTGCCTTGAACCTGAGAGAATGAACAGCTGCATGGCGTTCATTTTAGGGTGGAAGTAAATTAGATACGAGAAGACCCTGAAATTTGTCCGACAAGCAAAAAAACGTGCAAATGCAAGAAGATATATAAATAACAGCAGGGGAAAAGATCACAAGAAACTCTTAAAATAAACTCTGCTTGGGGAGATATTAGAGTAACAGCTGCTGGGGATCATCATTATCAACTGCATGGTTGAAGAATGACTTGCTAGGAAATAGAATTCCATGAACACGTGCGGTGTTGACTCTTTTCAAAGGAATATTGCCGACTTTGACGGAGGGTTGGCCAAGATGCTTGCGAACCAATCCTGGATCCTGCTATGCTGCTATGTTATGTTATGCCGCTGAGGACAGCGATGTTATGCGTTGTGATGCACAAACATATGCAAATTCTAGGGAATGCAAGAAGCATATGCAAATGATATGCAAATGAGCATAAGAATGCAACCGAATAACCGAAATTGGTAAGGATTTATTTCTGGTTTCCCATGAGGGATTTTTTTTAGGTATTAGATGAAACAAGGTGAAAAAGATTTTACGAGGTATACTGACACGTCAACTCGGGGGTTGAGAAAAACAAATATATTATCGACTTGGGGGTCGAAAAAGGGTAAAGCAAATATCGACTCGGGGGTCGAGAACAAATCAAAATATCAACGCAAGGGTTGAAGGAGGGTAAAGGCAAATATCGACTCGGGGGTCGAGAAAATAAAGACATATCAACTCGGGGGTTGAAGAAAGGTAAATATCGACTCGGGGGTCAAGAAAAATAAAGACATATCGACTCGGGGTCGAGAAAATAACATATAAACTCGAGGGTTGAAGAAGAAATAAAATATCAACTCGGGCGTTGAAGGAAGGAAGTTGGTTATGCTACTTATGCATATGATATATGATGCATATGTAAATGCAAGCAGAGATTGGTTTTATGAAGGTGCCAATAGGGTGGACTTTGGTAGTTGTCAATGTGAATTGGACTTTAGGAGATATGCCAAGTGGGTTTGGACTTTTAGGAGTTGCCAAGCAGGGTTGGACTTTGGGAAATGCCAAGCGGGGTTGGACTTTTAAGAGGTTGCCAAGCAAAATTGGACTTTAAGAGATGCCAAGCGGGGTTGGACTTTTGGTTATGATGATGCCAGCCAGGTGGAATTTTATGTAGTTTCCAATAAAAGATTGGACTTTTAGGTTTTATGGGATGCCAACAGAAGTGGACTTTATTTGGTGAAAGGATTTGACTTCCCGACACACAGTATCTGATAATGATATACTCAGAAGATAGATATGGATGTTCTTGATGCCCCAAGTTAAATCCTTTGTAGAAGTTGTGTATTTGTTCCTGGAAGAACCTCACTTCTAAACGATGTGTTATGACAGCTCACAAATGTCGAGCGTAGCGACGTAACCAAAACATGTTGAATATGCGAGCGTACCGACTTAACCAATGCATGTTGATCGTGCTCTTGCTCTGCCCCAAGGCTTTTGATGCTTACTGCCCCAATGCCTTCGTGAAGCAGTACAACTACAATCTTGATATGGCTCCTAGTCGCGTGAATTTGCAAGAATTATCTCAGGCGGAGAACGAATCCTTTAAAAGGTATGTGCAGAGGTGGAGAGAATTGGCTGCTCGTGTTCAACCACCGCTTATGGAGAGAGAAATGGTCGACCTTTTCGTGGATACTCTGAAGGGCCGTTACTATGACATATTGTTCAGTTGTGGAAATGCAAGCTTTGCGAACTTGATAAGAGTAGGAGAACATGTTGAGAGCGGAATCAAGAGCGGAAATATTCAAGACATTCCTTATACTGCAGTTTATGAAGATGAATCAGTTGTCAATTCTCAAGAAGAATGGGAGAAAGAAAGTGATGTCTCAGAATCTCCCGTACCACAGATTCAGTATCCTGACACTTCAAGTACTCAGAGTCATCAACCTGTTGGGTCTGTATGTCAGATATATGTTACCCGCCAGAGTCAACAGTTGTATCATTGTCAGCCGCGTCAGCACGCCCGACAAAGGCCAAGGAAACCTGAAAGGCAGTTTACTCAGCTACCGGTGTCGTACAGTCAGTTGTTGCCGGATTTGGTCAAAAGTGGGCTGATAGTGCCAAAAGAGACCGATCCAATGATCCCGCCTTATCCTCCAGGTTTTGATGCCAACGCTCGCTGTGAGTACCATGTTGGGGCACAGGGGCATTCAACAGATGACTGTAAGGTGCTTCGAAGCCAGATTCAAGCCTTGCTAGACTCTAACAGGATCTTAATCACGCCTCAGGGTGTCGATCTTCCTTCGTCCAGCCAAGTGAGTGTATCAGCTCATGTTATAGGAGAGTTCACGGATAACAGATGTTCAGAGGAGTATCAAGATGACTTCGACGATCAATTCTGAAGATGGTTGGCTGAGCAGCAAATCAAGTTCGAAAAGCCCGGTTCCCCGAAACTGGCAATCTGTGTTTTATCATGTCATTTCTTTGCATTTGTTGTTTCTTTTCTGTTAAAGCGCAAATTGCATTCGTAAAACTTATATTGTTTTCAATTGATATCGATAATGAAATGAGTATGCATGTTTTGATTTAAACCATTCGTGTTCACGCAATTGTTTTTATAGATATCCAACGCTTAGTTAAGTGGAACCCAGGGAGGATGACGAAGTTTAAAGACGCGCAAGCTTCCGATTGTATGCTTTTGAAAATAAAACCTGCTGATGATGTACAGGCATTGTTTCGAATCCCTAAACACCGGAGTTATAAGGAAGATAACCCCTTGTCAACCCCTTTGAGCCTAGTAGTAGGAGTTTCTTTCGGAAAACGAAAAACCCTCAATCTTAACCCGGGGCAGGGTAGGTGTTAGCTAATTTGACTGAGCGTCCAAATTGCAGAAAGGAGTGTCCATTCGAGGATCAATCACACCTCTAGAGGTCGTGCCTAAAAAACCACAGTGGTTAAGCATCAGGAGTGAAACAGTCACATTATTCCCCAAAGAGTCAGACAACCGGTGTCACACGACTTGTTCAAAAAAAAAGGGGGAGCAAAAAGAATCAAAAGCCCGCTAAGTCAAAACAAATGACTTAGGCAAAAATGAGGGCATCCCGCTAGACTTAATAGTCAAAAGAAGCTCAAAGGAGCCAGTCCAGGCAAAAATTAGGGAAAGCGAAAACTGGAAAAAATGAAAAGGATTACGAAAGAAAAATCCTCAAATGAAATACGAGTCGTGTGACCCCAAGTGTCAAAGAAGAAAAGTGAGTGGTTGTCACTCCCGAAACTCATGGTTTCTCGAACTATCACTCCTAATTTCCAACCACTGAGAAGTGAGCGCTAAGGTCGAATTAGCTAAAAGTAGGATTGAAGAACATCACGGAGAACGGGTGGGTGAAAATAAATTTTGAGCCTTTATCCTTTTCTTCAAAACCGTGAACCTGACCGCGTTACAGCCTTCAAAAGTCCTAATTGAAGCAGGTTTGTTTCAAAGGCATACATCGGTAAAGATCGCATCGAAACTGACTCCTAAAAGGGTTCTTTTTACCATGTTGGTGTTGTTGTTGATATTCTGATAGATGATTTGTGCATTATATGCCATAAACTGTTTTCCTTTTCCAGTTAATAGATTGGATGTCAAAATTGTCATATGCATTGCATTAATATATCTTTTATGCAGAACAACTTGTTTTACTTGCGAGTAAGTGCTTGACAGTAGGAAAGTTTCCTACAGTGGGAAGTCTGATCAGGATAGAATGCAGAACGCCCGAGTACTCCGTAAACCGGGGCAAGCTATCCCTAGTGATGTCAGCCATCCAAAGTCAAGTATTCTGAAGCAGTCAGGTCGAGATTTGGTGAATCTCTCGAGGACAACCAGTGTATCTCCCCGCAGATCAGCCAATCAGGGTCAAAGTCGTTGCAGACAGGGGCAGACCACCCTAAGAAAAGCACAAAAGTTATTTCTTGCCCGAGGGGAATTTGATCTGAAGCATATCTCTGAGGTTCAGAGTGCTAGGGCAGTTTATATCAGACCATCAGGGTACAAATTTTCAGATTTCCATTCGAGGAATATCCCCACAGGGATCCCACAGACTGGGGCATATCAGAAGCGAAGGAATTGTTCCTCTCCGTGTCATTAGAGCTACTCAGAGCTAATCAAGCAGGTTCAGCCAATCTTCAAGTGTGAGACGAATGTCGGGAAGTCGTGCTATTATCCCTTGATCCTCCAACCAAAAACTGTGAATTCAGACAGGATGTTTTCCAGCGTCAATCGTACCTGACCCATCGCGGATAGTCTAAAGCCCAACCCCTATTGGCAATCGTCGGGAAGCCCAATCCTTATTGGTGCGCCATTCCTAAAGCCCAATCCATATTGGCAATCACTGTGAGGTCTAATCCGTGTTGGCGCATCAGTTTCAAAATCCAATCTTCATTGGTATGCAGGAAGACTCTGTCTGTTTTTTTTCCCCAGCTGTAACACCCCAATTTTTAGTAATTATTTATTAATTAAATTAATTGATTAATTATGTGATTTTAGGCCTAATTGAATTAACTAAATTATGTGATTTATTTGATATAATTTAATTAGTTGATTTATTGAATTTATATAAATTATTTGATTTATAACTGATTTAATTTTATTATTTAACTTATATGATATATTCTAATTTGTAGAATTATATAGAATTGTTAGATTAATTGATTGGGCCTATTTGGGGGGTGTGAATAGATATGAGTTACTAAGCCCATTAAAAAAAAATTATTAGGTTAATGAATTTTGAGAATTTTATAAAACAAGAGAAAGGAGATAGAAGAGAATAGAAAGGTTAGTAAGAAAAAGAGGAAAAAGAGGCAACAAGAATAGAGTGGGAAGAAGAAGAAGAAGAATTAAGAGAGAGCTCAAGAACACCAAGAAAATCAAGGTAAGGGTGGGTTTTTGCATGTTTATTGAGATTGTTTGATAATAGTTAGTGGGTAGAAATATGGTAGGTTAAAATCCCAAATTTTCTATGAAATTGGAAATTGTTAGGTTTTAATCTTAAACTTTGAAATGAGTTAATTCTATTGTGTTTTGGAATTGATAATTGGCATAGTATGGAGATTCATTTAATATTTAGAGGAACCCATTAGAAATTTAGATATTTAAATAATTATTGGAACTGTAGCGATACAAGTAATGAAATGAAAAATATATTTTCTTCTACCACTATCCTGTAGTGTAAACCAATACATAGCAATGTGATGCTTTATTTTTCATCTTGTAGTGAAATAATGATTGGATTGCAATGTAATATTTTCTTTCCATTAAGATATTGTGGCGCATGGAAAGTCATAATTTCATTAAGTTGTGAACTGTAGTGGAAAGTAATTCTCACATCTTTAATCTAATTACTTCACATGTCCTTAGTTTGTAAAAGTGCAGTTCTAATTATTATATATATTACATGGAGAAGTAAGGGCATATATGTAGAAGTATGTAACTTTATGACTCATTTTCAATTCCTCCTCACTGTAGCAGAAATACACTAAATTAATAGGCAAATGATACGTGGTCCTTTCTTTATCCTGTTATTGTAGCAAAAACAAATTGTGGAATGTAAAGATGCCTTAGGAAGCTCACTATAGAAATAAACCTGAGGATAATAAAAGTGATTATATCAATTTAATACTACTATAACAGAAGGTAATTGACATGGAAACTAAGACCTTACTCAATATTATTAGGACTACATTAATTAATAAATGCCTATTCAATATTGATTAATTATTTAAAATATTGGTTAATTATTTAAAAATATTGATTATTATTTAAAGTATTGATTATTTATTTAAAATATTGAATTGTTTATTAAATATTGAATCTTTATTTGAAATATTGAATTATTTATTGAATATTGACTACTTTATTGAGTATCGAGTTTTTAATTATTGATGATGATTAAATATTCTATATTTAATTAGTGATGTGTGTTTTGTGAATTGTTGTTGGATTGTATTGATATTTGTGTATATGCAAATGTGTGGTAATTCAAGTGTGGTGAATTATCGAAGATATGCATGAATATTAAGATTAGGGAATGGTCTTAATTGCATATGATTGTTAAATTTGCATATGCATCATTTGTGTCAAGAGGCAATGTTTGCTAGTTCCGTGGGAGCTAGTGACTTGTCCCAAACCTAGAGCGGGGTTTGAAAGCTTAGGGAATGGGCTTTTTGTGTGTTATTGGTCTAGGGAACGGACCCGGTTTAAATGTAAAAACCAAAAAATAATAACAAGTGTTGGTACCACATGGCATGAGTTGCATTGAGTCTTGCATTGAGTTTTGCATTGAGTCTCATTATGTATATTTATGTGCTATGAGATTATGTGTGATAGGTAGAACTGATAAATTGGTGAATTATGGAGTTGTGTGTATATACTTGTGAATAGTATGGTTACTTGAATAATATTGTGTTGATGAAACTTTTGAAGTGTGAGAATAATAGTGATTATGTTTGTATGCCTTAAATTATATATTATCTTATAATTTCAATAATTATGCGAATTCTCACCCTTCTGTTGGAATGATGTTTTATACGACATCGCTCAGGTACTGAGGAGTAGAGTTGCTTCTAGCACGAGGTAGCCGTTGGAGTCGCTTGAGTTGTGTCTTTATTTATTTTGGGTCGAGTCATGTTCTGATTATGTAACACCGGGGGAATATTTCGATTTCATGTTTTGAGAGATACTCTATGTACTCTACTTCATTTTGTTATTGTTATTTTGAATTATATGAAGTATTGGCTTTTAAGCCTAAGTATTAAAAATGAGATGAGCATAAGACTTTTATTATGTCTATCATGATTAAAGCAAATTCGCTGCTACATACTAATGTGAAAGTGTATGAAAAACAGAAAGTTATTTTAATATTATTGAGCATGACAGGTGTTGTGTGATGTTTTGAAAATTTATGTGACACCCTTTTTGTGGAATGCATGATAATTACTCTGATCTATTTATAATTATTCCGCGGGGTTTAGAAGGGTGTTACATTAGTGGTATCAGAGCAAAGTCGGTCAGTTGACCAAGTTGTTAGTGTGTTTAATCCCTTTTGTATTTGATATGTGTGTGTAGCACTATCGATATTGTTTGTTCTAACGAAGATTTGTTGTTGGAATCAAGAATAATGGTTGCAGGTAGGAATGATGAAGCGATTGCTGAAGCTTTGGCGATGTTGGCTGGAGCAATTGGGCAGAATCCGCAAGTTAATGTGAATGCTGGAAACAACAATGATGATGAGTTTCGTGCCTTGGGGAAGTTTCAGAGGAACAATCCACCAATCTTCAAGGGAACGCATGATCCTGACAAAGCACAAGTATGGCTGAAGGCAATTGAGAAGATATTTTGAGTCATGAATTGTTCAGATGCGCAGAAGGTGCAGTTTGGCACTAATATGCTTGAAGAGGAAGCTGAGGACTGGTGGGGTAACACTCGTCAAAGGTTTGAAGAAGATGAGGTTGAGGTTACTTGGGATGTTTTCAGAGAGGCGTTTTTGGAGAAGTATTTTCCAGAAGATGTGCGTGGAAAGAAGGAAATTGAATTCCTTTAGCTGAAGCAGGGTAACTCAACTGTGGCCGAGTATGCAGCAAGATTTGAGGATTTAATTAAGTTTTGTCCTCATTACAACACTACTAATGCTGAGAGATCCAAGTGCCTTAAGTTTGTGAATGGTTTGAGGCCTGAAATCAAACAAGCTATTGGTTATCAGGAGATTAGGCGATTTTCCGAGTTGGTGAACAAAAGTAGAATCTATGATGAAGATAGTAGAGCTCGGTCTAGTCACTACAAGAGTTTAAATGATAAGAGGGGAAAAGGTCAATTCAGAGGGAAGTCGTATGTGACTCCTGCTGATAAAGGGAAACAGAAAGATGGTAATGGAAGGAAGCCGAGTGGGGGAGGAGCTCCTACTCCAGTGAAGTGTTTTAGATGTGGTGTTGAAGGACATCGTGCTCTTGAGTGCACAAGTGTCGAGCAAAAGTGTTTCAAGTGTGGCAAGCCAGGCCACAAGGCTTTGGAGTGCAGAAGCGGTGCGAATATGACTTGCTACAATTGTGGTGAGCAAGGGCACATTAGTACCAAGTGTGACAAACCAAAGAAGGCTCAAGCAAAAGGGAAAGTATTTGCTCTATTAGGATCTGAGACTACTAGTGAAGATCGGTTGATTCGAGGTACATGCTTTATTAATGGTATACCTTTAGTTGCTATAATTGACACTGGAGCTACACATTCTTTTATTTCTTTGAATTGTGTTAAGAGATTAAATCTCGAGTTGTCTGTTATGAGTGGGGGTATGGTTATTGATACTCCTGCTACGGGTTCAGTAACTACCCCATATGTGTGTTTGAATTGCCCGTTGAGTATTTTTGGTAAAGACTTTGGAGTTGATTTAGTGTGTCTTTACTTAGATCAACTTGATGTTATTCTTGGGATGAATTGGTTAGAATTCAATCGTGTCTATATTAACTGTTTTGACAAAACGGTTATTTTTCCTGAAACTGATGATGAAGGAGACTTATTTATGACTGCAAAGCAAGTGAAGGAATCAGTGCAAGATGGTGCAAAGGTATTCATGTTGATGGCAACTTTGAATATTGGCGAAAGTGAAGTAATTGATGCTTTACCAATTGTCCATGATTTTCCGGAAGTTTTTCCTGAGGAGATAAGAGATTTACCGCCGAAACGAGAAGTGGAGTTTTCGATTGACTTAGTTCCTGGAACTAGTCCGATGTCGATGGCTCCATATCGTATGTCCGCATTGGAATTGAAAGAGTTAAAGAGTCAACTTGAGGACCTACTTGAGAAGAGGTTTATTCGTCCGAGTGTGTCACCATGGGGTGCACCAGTTTTGTTGGTTAAGAAGAAAGAAGGTACTACGAGGCTTTGTGTGGATTATAGACAATTGAACAAGGTGACTATCAAGAATAAGTATCCACTTCCAAGGATTGATGATTTGATGGATCAGTTGATTGGTGCAAGTGTGTTCAGTAAGATATATTTGAGATCTGGGTATCATCAGATTCGTGTGAAGGCTGAAGATATTCAAAAGACTGCTTTTAGAACAAGGTATGGACATTATGAGTATTCTGTGATGCCATTTGGTGTGACTAATGCACCAGGTGTATTTATGGAGTACATGAACAGGATCTTCCATCCTTATTTGGACAAGTTTTTGGTTGTGTTCATTGATGATATTTTGATATACTCGAAGAGTGAAGAGGATCATGCTGAGCATCTGAGAATTGTGTTGTCTGTGTTGAAAGAGAAGCAGTTGTATGCTAAACTTTCTAAGTGTGAGTTTTGGTTGAAGGAGGTGAGTTTCCTTGGCCATGTGATTTCGAGTAGAGGTATTGCAGTTGATCCATCAAAGGTAGAAGCTGTATCACAATGGGAAGCTCCAAAATCAGTTTTTGAGATTAGAAGTTTTCTTGGGTTGGCAGGTTATTATCGGAAATTCATTGAAGGATTTGCCAAGTTATCTTTGTCGTTGACACAGTTGACTAGGAAAGGCCAAGCTTTTGTTTGGGATGCAAAGTGTGAAGAAAGTTTTCAAGAACTTAAGAGAAGATTGACGACATCTCCTGTTTTGATTTTGCCAAATTCAGAAGAACCATTTGTTGTGTATTGTGATGCTTCCTTGATGGGTTTGGGAGGTGTGTTGATGCAACATCAGCAAGTTGTAGCTTATGCTTCAAGGCAACTTATAGTGCATGAGAGGAATTATCTGACGCATGACTTAGAGTTGGCCGTTGTTTTATTTGTGTTGAAGCTTTGGAGGCATTATTTGTTTGGTTCGAGATTTTAGGTATTTAGTGATCATAAGAGTTTGAAGTATCTCTTTGATCAGAAAGAATTGAATGCAAGGCAGAGGAGATGGTTGGAACTTCTTAAGGATTATGATTTTGGTTTGAATTACCATCCGGGTAAAGCAAACGTGGTAGCCGATGCATTGAGTAGGAAATCTTTGCATATGTCGATGATGATGATAAAAGAGTTGGAAATGATTGAACAATTTCGAGATATGAGTTTGGTTTGTGAAGAGACATCTTATGGTGTTAAGTTGGGCATGTTGAAACTTACTAGTGGCATTCTTGACGAGATACGAGAAGGTCAAAAATCTGATTTGAGTTTAGTTGATCGTTTGACTTTGACCAACCAAGGCCAAGGTGGTGATTTTCGGATTGACGAGAATGGTATTATGAGGTGTCGGGATAGAGTTTGTGTTCCGGATTTGGATGGATTGAAAAAGAGTATTCTTGAGGAAGGACATCGTAGCGGATTGAGTATTCATCCGGGTGCTACTAAGATGTATCAAGATTTGAGGAAGATATTTTGGTGGCCTCGTATGAAGAAGGACATTGCCGAATTTGTGTATTCTTGTTTGACTTGCCAGAAGTCGAAGATTGAGCATCAGAAACCGTCGGGTTTGATGCAACCGTTGTTTATTCCTGAGTGGAAATGGGATAGCATTTCTATGGATTTTGTGTCTGGATTACCGAGGACGCCGGGTAAATTTGAAGTTATTTGGGTGATCGTGGATAGATTGACTAAATCTGCTCACTTTATTCCTATGCGAATGGATTATCCGTTAGAGAAATTGGCAAAGCTATACATCGAGAGGATTGTCAGTTTGCACGGTATTCCATCCAGTATTGTGTCGGATTGGGATCCGAGGTTCACTTCGAGATTTTGGGAGAGTTTGCAAAGTGCTTTGGGTACGAAGTTGCGTTTGAGCTCAGCTTATCATCCTCAGACAGACGGTCAGACCGAAAGGACTATTCAATCACTCGAGGATCTGTTGAGGGCTTGTGTATTGGAGAAAGGAGGAGCTTGGGATAGCTACTTACCTTTGATTGAGTTTATTTACAACAACAGTTTTCATTCGAGTATCGGAATGGCACCATTTGAGGCATTGTATGGTAGGCGGTGTAGGACGCCATTGTGTTGGTATGAGTCCGGAGAGAGTTCGGTAGTTGGACCCGAGATAGTTCAGCAGACTACGGATAAGATTAAGATGATTCAAGAGAAGATGAGAATTTCTCAAAGTCGTCAGAAGAGTTATCATGACAAGAGGAGGAAGACACTTGAATTTCAAGAGGGAGATCATGTGTTTCTTCGAGTCACTCCGATGACTGGTGTTGGTAGGGCATTGAAGTCGCGTAAGTTGACGCCGCGTTTCATTGGTCCTTATCAGATTTTGCAGAGGATAGGAGAAGTGGCCTATCGTGTGGCTTTACCGCCATCGCTTGCTAATCTTCATGATGTGTTCCATGTATCTCAGTTGAGGAGATACATTGCGGATCCGTCTCATGTAGTCCAAGTAGATGATGTGCAGGTGAGAGATAACCTAATTGTGGAGGCATCACCTATACGGATAGAGGATCGGAAGTTGAAGAAACTTCGAGGCAAAGAGATTACTTTGGTGAAGGTCGCTTGGGGAGGACCGGCTGATGGAAACGTGACTTGGGAGCTTGAGAGTCAGATGCGTGAGTCTTACCCCGAGTTATTCGTTTGAGGTAATTTTCGAGGGCGAAAATCTTTTAAGTGGGGGAGGGTTGTAACACCCCAATTTTTAGTAATTATTTATTAATTAAATTAATTGATTATTTATGTAATTTTAGGCCTAATTGAATTAACTAAATTATGTGATTTATTTGATATAATTGAATTAGTTGATTTATTGAATTTATATAAATTATTTGATTTATAATTGATTTAATTTTATTATTTAACTTATATGATATATTCTAATTTGTAGAATTATATAGAATTGTTAGATTAATTGATTGGGCCTATTTGGGGGGTGTGAATAGATATGAGTTACTAAGCCCATTAAAAAAAATTATTAGGTTAATGAATTTTGAGAATTTTATAAAACAAGAGAAAGGAGATAGAAGAGAATAGAAAGGTTAGTAAGAAAAAGAGGAAAAAGAGGCAACAAGAATAGAGTGGGAAGAAGAAGAAGAAGAATCAAGAGAGAGCTCAAGAACACCAAGAAAATCAAGGTAAGGGTGGGTTTTTGCATGTTTATTGAGATTGTTTGATAATAGTTAGTGGGTAGAAATATGGTTAGGTTAAAATCCCAAATTTTCTATGTAATTGGAAATTGTTAGGTTTTAATCTTAAACTTTGAAATGAGTTAATTCTATTGTGTTTTGGAATTGATAATTGGCATAATATGGAGATTCATTTAATATTTAGAGGAACCCATTAGAAATTTAGATATTTAAATAATTACTGGAACTGTAGCGATACAAGTAATGAAATGAAAAATATATTTTCTTCTACCACTATCCTGTAGCGTAAACCAATACATAGCAATGTGATGCTTTATTTTTCATCTTGTAGTGAAATAATGATTGGATTGCAATGTAATATTTTCTTTCCATTAAGATACTGTGGCGCATGGAAAGTCATAATTTCATTAAGTTGTGAACTGTAGTGGAAAGTAATTCTCACATCTTTAATCTAATTACTTCACATGTCCTTAGTTTGTAAAAGTGCAGTTCTAATTGTTATATATATTACATGGAGAAGTAAGGGCATATATGTAGAAGTATGTAACTTTATGACTCATTTTCAATTCCTCCTCACTGTAGCAGAAATACACTAAATTAATAGGCAAATGATACGTGGTCCTTTCTTTATCCTGTTATTGTAGCAAAAACAAATTGTGCAATGTAAAGATGCCTTAGGAAGCTCACTATAGAAATAAACCCGAGGATAATAAAAGTGATTCTATCAATTTAATACTACTATAACAGAAGGTAATTGACATGGAAACTGAGACCTTACTCAATATTATTAGGACTACATTAATTAATAAACGCCTATTCAATATTGATTAATTATTTAAAATATTGGTTAATTATTTAAAAATATTGATTATTATTTAAAGTATTGATTATTTATTTAAAATATTGAATTGTTTATTAAATATTGAATCTTTATTTGAAATATTGAATTATTTATTGAATATTGACTACTTTATTGAGTATCGAGTTTTTAATTATTGATGATGATTAAATATTCTATATTTAATTAGTGATGTGTGTTTTGTGAATTGTTGTTGGATTGTATTGATATTTGTGTATATGCAAATGTGTGGTAGTTCAAGTGTGGTGAATTATCGAAGATATGCATGAATATTAAGATTAGGGAATGGTCTTAATTGCATATGATTGTTAAATTTGCATATGCATCATTTGTGTCAAGAGGCAATGTTTGCTAGTTCCGTGGGAGCTAGTGACTTGTCCCAAACCTAGAGCGGGGTTTGAAAGCTTAGGGAATGGGCTTTTTGTGTGTTATTGGTCTAGGGAACGGACCCGGTTTAAATGTAAAAACCGAAAAATAATAACAAGTGTTGGTACCACATGGCATGAGTTGCATTGAGTCTTGCATTGAGTTTTGCATTGAGTCTCATTATGTATATTTATGTGCTATGAGATTATGTGTGATAGGTAGAACTGATAAATTGGTGAATTATGGAGTTGTGTGTATATACTTGTGAATAGTATGGTTACTTGAATAATATTGTGTTGATGAAACTTTTGAAGTGTGAGAATAATAGTGATTATGTTTGTATGCCTTAAATTATATATTATCTTATAATTTCAATAATTATGCGAATTCTCACCCTTCTGTTGGAATGATGTTTATACGACATCGCTCAGGTACTGAGGAGTAGAGTTGCTTCTAGCACGAGGTAGCCGTTGGAGTCGCTTGAGTTGTGTCTTTATTTATTTTGGGTCGAGTCATGTTCTGATTATGTAACACCGGGGGAATATTTCGATTTCATGTTTTGAGAGATACTCTATGTACTCTACTTCATTCTGTTATTGTTATTTTAAATTATATGAAGTATTGGCTTTTAAGCCTAAGTATTAAAAATGAGATGAGCATAAGACTTTTATTATGTCTATCATGATTAAAGCAAATTCGCTGCTACATGCTAATGTGAAAGTGTATGAAAAGCAGGAAGTTATTTTAATATTATTGAGCATGACAGGTGTTGTGTGATGTTTTGAAAATTTATGTGACACCCTTTTTGTGGAATGCATGATAATTACTCTGATCTATTTATAATTATTCCGCGGGGTTTAGAAGGGTGTTACACCAGCAAAGTCCAATTTTCATTGGCACGTGTAAGCTATCCCCAGGGAAGTCTAATCTACTTAGCACATTTGGTTATCCCTCAGCGGAGTCGGTTCACGTTTCCCGCATTTATTTTGCTGGAATAATTCTGTGATACCCGGTTATCCCCAGCGCAGTTGGCTTTGTCTTTGGCATTTATTTTGCTGAAGTGATTTTGTAACCAATTTCTCCCGCAGCGGAGTTGGCTTCACCTTTCCCGCATTTATTTTGCTGGAATGGTCCTTCTGTGTACAACTTTCCTCCAGCAGCCTGAGCCTGCATTTGCATCTTGCATATATCATCATATTTGCATCATATTTGCATTTCATCGCCAAATGCGTAGCATTCCATCTCATATGGAGCATTTACGCCATAGAAAAATTCAAACATACGCATATGCATACGAAGCATAAGCCAGTTTTTCTATCAGCCTTCTGTGGCAATGTGAATCACTCTACAGTGACTCAGGGGCATTTATCCATCAGTTTTGTTCAGACAGCTCTTTGGGTTATTTGATTCTCAGATCATACGACGGTTATGCTTTGTCCAGCAATCATCTGATGACGACAGACTCTTCTTTCCGTCAATTCATATTGATGACGTGTACCTCCGAGCAGGTTTTCTTCCCGTCAGTTCATATTGACGATGTATTTCCCCAGCAGGTATTTTCTCCGTCTATCTTTAGACGTCGTGAGTTTGGATATAATTTTCTCCGTCTATCTTTAGACGTCGTGAGTTTGGATATGATTTTCTCTGTCTATCTTTAGACGTCGTGAGTTTGGATATGGTTTTCTTCGTCTATCTTTAGACGTTGTAAGTTTTGGTATGGTATTTTCTCTGTCTATCTTTAGACGTCGTGAGTTAGCAGATATTTTCTCCGTCTATCTTTAGACATCGTGAGTTTGGATATGATTTTCTCCGTCTATCTTTAGACGTCGTGAGTTTGGACATGGTTTTCTCCGTCTATCTTTAGACGTTGTGAGTTTTTGTATGGTATTTTCTCCATCTATCTTTAGACATCGTGAGTTTGAGCAGGAATTTTCTCCGTCTATCTTTAGACGTCGTGAGTTTGGATATGGTTTTCTCCATCTATCTTTAGACGTTGTGAGTTTTGGGTATGGTGTTCTCTCCGTCTATCTTTAGACGTCGAGAGGTTTCAAGGCGATCTTTCAGATATTGGTTTTCTTTCTATTTATTGGAGGAGATGACATTTCAAGAAGTGTTTTCCTGACTGTTGATCCTTATTGATGTCGAAGCTCTTTGAAAAATGTTTAGTTTTCCTAGTTGTTGATCCTTATCGACAACATGGCTATTTGAAGGTGGTTTTCTTCCTGTCAATCCTTATTGATGATGTGGCCCCTTTGAGGATATTGTTCTTTCCATCAACTCGTATGGACGAATGGATTCTGAAATTTGATGGGTGGTGTTGAAGTTTATATGGTTTTCTTTCCGCTAGTTCTCACTGACGATGTGGTACTTCAGACAAG
Organism: Lathyrus sativus; assembly: GCA_963859935.3. NCBI lineage: Eukaryota > Viridiplantae > Streptophyta > Magnoliopsida > Fabales > Fabaceae > Lathyrus > Lathyrus sativus. The sequence continues at coordinate 299,897,502 of OZ012736.1, read as the reverse complement.
GTTTTCCTCTCGTCTATCATTAGACGATGCGAGATTTGAATATGATTTTCCTCTCGTCTATCATTAGATGATGCGAGATTTGGATTGTATGTTCCTCTCGTCTATCATTAGACGATGCGAGATCAAGATTGTTTTTCCTCCTGTCTACCATTAGACAGTGTGAGCCTTCAGGATGGTGCCTTTCCGTCTATCATTAGACGATGTGAGTATGGATATTGTTCTCCTTCGGGATGGTGTCTTTCCGTATTCCTTTAGACGATGTGAGTATTTCTCTTCCTGTCTATCATTAGACGAAGTGAGAGGATCAAGTACATGTTGATCCAATCTTCGGGTTTGTTACCTATGGCGTCACGCAGGTAACTGGTGCTGAAGTCAATTTCTATGTTAGATGATTGATCAGTTTGTTGCCGTGACAACTGGGTTCAGTGTTCTGGATATGTTGTTCCCCAAGCAGTTTGTGCAGTTTATTTCCGCAAGTTCGCAAATTTCTGGGTTTCTTTTGTATTCAACCGTTTTCTACCTTGGAATGATTGAAAGTCGTTCGCTTCTCAATCCTTCAGGTCCAAGCCGTTTGAATAGGGGCAGCTATTGCACCCCAAAATTTGACCAACCAATTATCGCAGTTGGCTTATGTTCGACTCATTTTGCATATTGCATTTACATACCGCATACAATGCATTTTTCAGTCAGATTGACTTTATCGGGATTACAGCCCTCTCCCGGCGTTTCAGGCATTTCAGGCCAGTGTGAATGCGAGGATTTGTTTTGGGAATTTGTGCCCGTCCCGGTGTTTTCAGCTCTCGCTGTTATTTTTTAGGACATTTCGGTGTCCGGTTTTTGCCGCTTATTTCGCTGTATTCGCGCATCTTTTTTCTAATCAATTTGATTGGCTTTATTGCGTTTTTTAGATTTTTCCCTTAATTTCTAGAATTTTAAAATAGATTTTAATTCTTTTTCTAGAATTTTAAATAGATTTTAATAATTTCTAGATTTAAATAGATAATTTCAAGAATTTTAATTGGTTGTTTTTCTTGAGCAATCAAATTTGTTTAGATATAATAGGGTTAGAATTTAATAGATTTTAAATCTTTTCTTTAGATATTAATTTTGTTTTAGCATTTTATATAGATTTAATTCTTTCTAGATATTAATTGATTTGTTTAGATAGAATAGATTTAATTTCTTCCCTAGCTATTAATTGAGTTTAGAATTTAATAGATTAAGAGTTAATTGGATGTTAATTTCTTTTTAGGATTAATTGGATGTTAGTTAGGGTTTTAATCATTTTTAAATAGTCTTAATTGGCAGTTTTTTTATTACTTAGCATTAATTTTCGTTTTCCATTAATTGAGTCTTTAATCATGCATTAATCAATTGTAATTAGGGTGATTGGAAATTAATTAGGTCCAATTTATTAACCATTTTCGTTTTTCATTAATTGAGGTATTAATCAGTCCATTAGCATTTAATTGCATTTTATTAAGTCCTTAAGTGAGTCAGTTTTGTTTTAATTGAATTAATCAGATTTTAATTGAGTTTGTCAAATTGCCATTTTCGGTGGGCCAAATGTCCCAATTTTGGAGGCCCACCAGTCCAAAACTATGCCACTTGTCGTATATAAGAACCTGCCACGCGTTTATCTCTCTGGCACGCCACTTCACTTCTGCATTCACTCACAACACGCCACTTCATTCCCCTGCATGCCCCACACTGGTGCCACCTGTCCCACACGTGCCCCACCCGTGTCTCACCCTCTCATCCTCACCGCCGGCCATGCAGTCGCCGTCGGGACCACCGCAACAACTCGCTGGTAACTCATAACGGTCGCCAAAAAACCCATCTCCAAGAATCTTCATCGGCCGCTTCATACTTTTCCTGAAATCCCCACCGTTCTTTCGTCCATACCTCGCCGAAATCATCATCATGATCTCCAGAATCATCAACCACCATCGTCCTCTTCATGACTCTCCAGTAGATCCACAATGTTATTCATCACCTGTTCATCAGTTCCTCATCTTTCCTGCCCAGATTTTCAAGAACATCATCGTGTTCTTCACCAGATTTCCAGATTGATTCAATGATCTTCAAAGAGCTTCATCTTCGTGAAGACTCTCAAGTAGATTTTCCAGAACCTTCCTCCAAGATCCTTCCAACATCCGTTCATATCTCCCATGATCTTCAGCAAGATCTACTTCGTTCATCAACCTTCAAAGACCGTTCATCAACCTTCAACATTAACCGATTCCAGATTTCTTCAGAACTTCTCCAGATCATCAGATTCCAGAGATCTCCGTTCATCACCATTCAAGAACGTCATCTGTTCTTCACCTAATTCCCCAGAAATTTCCAGAAATCATATGTGCGAGAATTTCGTCATCACTGTATTCATCCATTCTTCCCAGATTCTTCATCAAGAACTCCGTTCATGCAACCTTCATCAATGTTCCGCTTCACAAGTTTAGGATCTGGATCCAAGATCACGAGCAAGAACAATCATCAGCTTTATCCACGCAAAATAAACTTCACTGCTGGATCTCCGATTCTAGTCAAGACGGGGAGTTGAGATGGGTTCTTGTTTAGTTTTGAGGTGGAGGATTTTGTTAGTTCATTAGGGTTTGTAGGTTGCAGATTGAGATTGTGAGTGGTTTTGGCGTGGGGGAAGTTTGAGACGGAAGGATTGAGAAAGACGGTGACTGAGGCAAGATGGAAGAAGGGAAACCTAGGGTTTCAGAGAGAGTGGGAGAAGAGGAGACCATGTGGATCGTGGGCTCTGTTGGGCCCAATCCATTTTCTCAGTCTGCACCTCCGTGTCCAAGCTTGCACCCCCAGCCTTTCTTCTCTTTTTGGCTGTTAGAGGTCCTGATGGGCTAAGGGCCCAATAACCATGGTTTTTGGCTGCACACCTCCAGTTTTGCCAGACGCACCCCCATGCTGAAGACCCCTTGTTGGAATTGTTTTGTTGGGCTGGGCCCAACGAGATTGCTGGCTATACCCCTCGATTTCACAAGCGCACCCCCAGTTCCCCCCTTATTTTTTTTGTTGGTTTATTTTTTCTGGATGTATTGTGGGTTGGGCCTAGTGGTTTTTTTCAGGCTTTACCCCCTGTTCAAGCTGTACCCCCCTTCCCTTTATTTTTTATTTCTTTTGTATTGGACACTTGCTTGTAATAGTATTAGTTTTGTTTTCTCTATTTCTTTCTTCTTAGGGATTATAGTTTAGATATATTTTTCTTAGCATATTTTTTATAGTTTAGAATATTATGCATACTATAGATTTTAATATAGAATTTATATTCTATTGTTTTTAGGATATTATAGAATATTGCATAGTATAGAATTTTCATTCTATTTTCTTAGAGGATATTATTAGAGTTAGATAGATTTTATATGCTATTTTTTTATTATGCAATTTCCTCTTAGTATTTCTTTAGAATATTTTTCATTAGAAATTAATTGCTAATATTTAGGAGTAGGATATTATTTCCATTTTTGCGATTGGATTTCTCTCCTATTTTCTCTCCTCATTCTTTTCTATCTGATTCTACTGTTGATTTTAATTTTGGCTGGCCGTGTGACATGATTCAATTGGAGAATGATTGTCGATATCATTTCTATATCTTGTCTTTGACACGGATATCAATATGCTACCTCTTAGAGTTCGATTTCTCGTATAAGTCGAACCATGACGGTCTAAGCGTTACATTGGTCCTGGTTCGAGCGTCCTCATCAAGGATCCAGAGAGGAGAAGATTGGAATGGAGCTTGCGCGCTTGTCAGGAGCCAATGGAGCCGCTTCGTTCGATATCATCTTTCTTATTCGAGTCTTCGTACAACCGTCGAGTGTTGTGAGCCGTAGCGTTATATACGTGGGAAATGACAATCGAGTGGTCTCCCCTCGATCGTTTAGAGTGTTTAGTATATGTCCCTTGGGTAATATACGACGCACTCGCTCCTACGTATTAGGTTCTTGCGTGTGTGTCCCGAGTTCCTTCCCGTTTAGGCGTGTTAGGCCTGCTTCCTCTTTGTTCTCGCCCCCGTGCGATCGAAATCCTTTTCTCTCGCATTCAGGCGATTGAGACCCCTTCTCTTGCCCCTGTGCAATCGATACCTGCTTTCCTGTAGCGTGGAACTACGTTTGTTATAATCTCTCGTGCCAGACGAGAGTACGTAGGCATAGGATGCAATATCCTAGCGAGCTACCTTTTTCCTTTTTCCCCCTTTCGTTGTAGTTGGCTGAACTACAACTGCTCTGATTTCTTGTACCAGATGAGAATATGTAGGCATAGGATGCGATATCCTAGCGAGCACGCTAACAACTAACTTTGTTCTCTCGCTGTCGTGCAATCGAGACTTTCCCGCTAACGACTGATATCCCCTTTCTCTTGCCCTAGTGCAATCGAGGCCAGACTGTAGTTCTAGAACCCGTAGGTTCCCATACCTCTAAACCCTGACATACTACGTCCGTTCTATCGCAAACAGGTAACGCCTAAGTCTCCATCGAGCGAGCAGCATACACCTAACTGCTAGAATGCGTACGCTAGTATCGTCAATCCTTTCTCTCACCCCTGTGTGATCGAGAACACCCTGTCTAGCCGTAGTTAGCCCGAACTACGTAAGCTCTGATCTTTCACGCCGTGTGAAAGCACGTAGGCACGAGATGCGATATCTCGGCGAGCAAAATCTCCCCCGTAGTTTCCCGAACTACGTTGACTCTGACTTTCCCATTGCATGAGGGAATACGTAGGCATAGAGCGCGATGCTCTATCGAGTCAGTTTCTTTCCGTTTAGCTTTAGAAGCCGTAGCTAGATTGTTTTTTCACCCGTAGACAAACCAACAAGCGTGGATCCCATCGAGTACGATGGACGTGAGGGGTGCTAATACCTTCCCCTTGCGTAACCAACTCCCGAACCTAGACAATGGTTGCGATGACCTTGTCTTTTACCTTTTCGTCAGGTTTTTTCCGATCGTTTCCTTTCCCGTTCTGAGGGATAAATAACGAAAGGTGGCGACTCTTCTGTTTCGCTGTCACCTTATTTTCGCAGTAGCGACAGTGTTAAGAGACTTCCATTTGAGTTTCTAAACGGTTGCTTGACAATGATTAAACATTCTTATTTTGTTTAAAGGAAGGAGTGGTTTAAGATTATTATTGGGACTGAAGAAGCTTACTTTGGAGCAACAATGTCAACCATGCCTCCGATTCCGCAGGGACAACATCGACACAACAACATTTCTGACGAAAAGATTTGACAGGGGCTAGCAGGAACCTTTGTTTCATAACAGCGCGCAGCTTCAAATCAACAACTCGGTGATAACACTCAGAACATCATTTTGGTAACTTTTGATTCTGAAAAATTGGCAAGAGGTACTGCTTTAATATTAGTGTTGATTCTTTCACAGTACTGTAAACACTTCGGTTTTGACTCGAATTTCATGGCTATGCGATGAGCTGTTGGGTTTGTTTTTTATTTTTAAACACAGTTCATCACTTTTTAATGTTGTATTGGTCTGCAGCGACCCTTGGATTCATGATATGACTGTTGTTAATTTGTGTGAGGTGTTATTCCCTGTTCTATTTATTTTGCAGTGGTTTGATTATGATGTTTCTGATTAAACGAGGTCACGGTTCTATATGCAGAAGGAGGAAGGTATAACAACAACTGACAATTTCACCATACGTGGCAGCTCCGGGATTAAGCTTCAGTGCATATGGTTGTGCAGATCTGGTTTCGAACCAGGACGCGTCGACAACCTCGCAGCAGCTCGCAGCAATAAGCTAATGGCTCTTGTCTGGTCATTACAACAGTAGCGGTTTTGGCGTCGAGATTTGAGTAGCATATACAGATGCTCTTCTACCTTTGATTCTGACGCACACAGCATGTTCGACAGAACGCACTTGAAAGAGTTTGAGCTTCACTACGAACATCCACAACCGTAGCGAAGCCTGTGTCGAAGTTTACGCGAAAACGGGATTCCATTTTGAATGCTTTGAAGTCATTATGGTCTTTATGTTGTCTGCCAAATTCTCGTGCAGGTTTTAAAGCAGTAGCAGCGGCGACGTTGCGGCAGCATAAATTCTGCAACAGCACTTTTCGACAGCAATATTGTAGCATCGCACATCAACAACAGTTCAATTTTGCAACATTTCCAATAACAACAAAGTTGTACAAGCAACATCCCTTAGAGAGAATTCAGAAATCCGCTACTGCTTCGACATTTTTAAAGCAGAATTATACGACGCGCATTGAACATGGGCAGATTCCTATTTTTGTTTATTCTTAGCGAACGATTCACCGTATTTGTTCACCAGGATTTTGACAGCGCTCATCATTCTGCATTTGGTTTACTTCTGTCGACGGTAATATCAAGTTAATTTAGTTGGTACACTATTTTGAGCTTGTATTGTACTGATACAGCGTGTTCTCGATTGCAAATTCTCATTGCGTTTTTTTCATTTGTCTCACATTTTGGTTAATATTTAAATTAGTTGCTATTTATTTGAGTTCGGTTTCGATTATCCACTGCTATTTACGTACAAGTTCGGCTTATTGAAGGCTGTTTTGGTTTTTTAGCTATTTGATTTTTGAAAAGCATTCCATTGACTATTAATTGTACTGAACTAACATGTTGGTAAATTTAGTGGATATGTTAATTACGGCGGATGTAAGTTTGTGAATGTTTATACACCGTAATATTGCAACACTTTCAATTATTATGTGAAGCTAGCAGGTACGGATATGCAGGAACTGCTACTGAATAAATATGGTTGCGGTGTCGCCGGATTCTGTGGGTGCAACAAAAAAAGGTTACAAATTCAAACAACCGCAACAATGCCGAACAACTTTGAGTTCTTCAGATGACATGAATAGCGGCGAATTTGCTTACATGTTGTGGCCTACTGATTGAAGTGTGGGCTTTCGCATAAGTCGTCAAAATTCCGCGAAGCTTGCGAGGTGTTTGGACTTTTCTTTTCTTATGTGCAGCATTTTGCAGTTAGCGGGAAAGATGATGTTGCTGTTTTCTCTCTGTTTTATTTATTTATTTATTTATTTTAATTTCCTACCAGCACAATTACAGTGCTTCTGTAAAGAAGCGTTGTTAAAACATTTTTCCTATTAAGGACCTTTTACAGCTACTTTTAAAAAATAAAAAGAAGTGATGTTAAAAACTAAATTTATATATACATATTATTTTCTTTTATACAATATTTATTTAATTTTCTATTTTTTTTATTTATTTTATAAAGATAGTGTAAATATGAAAATAGATTATTATTATTAAATATATTCAATTAGTCTTAATTAATTTAGTTAGTTTTTATTAAGCAATAATGATTGATTAATAATTTTTGTGTGATTTAACGATGTTTGTTCATTTATTTCAGTGGTATATTTCTTTTCGGCTTGCTCGTTTATATGTATTGATTTTATTTCATTTAGCACACTCGAAGCCTTTTTTCATATACGTGGATTCATTCCTCAATTCACATCAAGTTTTGTTTTTTTCAAATCACTTAAAACTTTTTCTTCAAATTTATTTCCATAATTTACTTGAACAAGAAAGAGAGTCTAGAGCCTTTTATTCTCTCTCTCTTGATTCATTCTTTTTTTCGATTGTTTGGGCCCGAGAAGCCTTTCTTACGTTCAAACAGTCGATTTCTCTAAAATCCTTTCGTACGCATAATTAAAACCTCGATTCACATCGAGTATTTTCTTCAAACCAAATTAAAATACTTAATCCTATTTAAACATAATTTTGATAAAGATGAAAAGGGAGTTGGAATCGAGCCTTTGATTTCTCTTCTCGATTGTTTGGGCCCGAGGAGCCTTTCTTAAGTCCAAACAATTGTCTTCTTTAAAAGATTTACAATACGAAATTAAACTTATTTTCCTCGAACACTTAGATGAAAAAGAGAGAGGGCCAAGCCTTTGACCCACTCTCCCGATTACTTGGGCCCGAGAAGCCTTTCTTAAGCCTCGAGTAATCGTTATTCATAAGCCACGTTAATTATATCAAAACTATTTCTTAATACAAGATGAAAAAGAGAGAGAGTCAAGCCTTTGACTCGCTTTCCGGATTACTTGGGCCCGAGAAGCCTTTCTTAAGCTTCAAGTAATCCTCATCCGTTTAAAATACTTCAATCATCTTCCGTCGTTCAATGTTTTCCCTACGCGGTCTCTTAGGATGAAAAAGAGAGAGAGTCAAGCCTTTGACTCACTCTTTCGATTACTTAGTCCCGAGAAGCCTTTCTTAAGCTTCGAGTAATCATCATCCGATCATCTTACTCGAACCATATCAATTCCTTCTCCGTTAAGGATGAAAAAGAGAGAGAGTCAAGCTTTTGACTCGCTCTCCCGATTACTTGGTCCCGAGAAGCCTTTCTTAAGCTTTGAGTAATCGTCATCCAATTAACTTACTCGAACCATGTCCACTCTTTTCCAATTCGAGATGAAAAAGAGAGATAGTTAAGCCTTTGACTCGCTTTCCGATTACTTTGGCCCGAGAAGCCTTTCTTAAGCTTTAGCTAATCGTCACCTCTAGCTAAGTATATGATACGTCAAATCTCGTTTCCTCTCCCCCGTGCGATCAAAACATATTCAAATCTATTCTCTTCTTCAAACACACAAACGTCTACTTATTCATTAATTCAATTTCTCGCCGCCGTGCGACCCTTCAAACCTTTTCATAAACGGAGATATGGTGTCTTGAGAACGACGCAAAATATTGATTCATCCGTAACCTACTTGAGTTGATATAAGTGGTGTGTTCCCCATGAATGTTGATATATGGAAATCCATTCAAAGTGGTGCAAGCGTCCTCTCCTTACTAGTTTAGATAAAGCAATATTTTCTATCGAATACGACTAAGTATCTTTCGTTAAAGTCAAATCGGAAACTGTAGGCCGAACTACGGCTGCTCTGATTCTTCATTATCTTCTGAATGTAAGATACGTAGGCACAAGGATCTTTATCCTTGAAGAGCACACTAACAACTAATTTCCCCTTTCTCTTTCCCTAGTGCAATCGAGACTAACCTGTTATTCAAAAGCTTTTCTCTCGCCCCAGTGCGATCGAGACCTTTTTATCTGTAGTTCAAACTATGGACGCTCTGATTTCTCGTCTGTTAACGAGAATACGTAGGAACAAGATTGCGATGATCTTGGCGAGCATATTTTCCTCTTTTTTCGGTAATCCCACGAACTACAGATGCTCTGATTCTTCACTTCTTTTCAAGTGAAAATACGTAGGCACAAGGGCCCCAATCCTTGGTGAGCACTCTTATCTAAAACCACCCCTTTCTCCTTAGCAATTTAAACTCTTTTACATTACCTTTTTTTTATTTTCACCCTTTATCTTGAAAGAACACAAACAAACTAGACTAACATTTCTTATGAATCGAATCAAGAGGTTCCCGTTGAGTACAACGGACGTGAGGGGTGCTAATACATTTTCCTCATGTAACCGACTCCCGAACCTAGAACTTGGGTGCGATGACCATGTTATTTCCCTAAAGGTTTTATCGATATTTTCCTTTCCCTTTTTGGGATAAATAAATTTCGGTGGCGACTCTGTGTTTTCCGCGACCATTCCCGAAGGATCGTGCTTTTTTTAGGTACGACATGGTGTTACTCCTTCCTTCACAAGATCCCATTGATCTTGATAACAGAAAACCACCTTTATCTGCTTGCACCAATTCTCATAATTATTGTTCTTGAGAATCGGAAGACTCGCCGGAAAATGCCCATTTGGATGATTCATTGCCATCGTGATTTTCTTCCCACAAATCGCTCAGCTGTGCTCTAGATGACAGATGTTGGAATTAACCCAAGACTTTGAGTAATTCTGAACAAACCTTGATGAACAAGATTCAATCAACCGATCTAAATCCCTTTTTCTTTACTCTTCACTTGAGTGAATCAATCACACCTTGATTGTAAGAATGATTCTGCGCAACAATTGTTAATGGAAGAAGAAAGAAAATTGAATAAGGAAGAAGTTTAGGTTTTGACAAAATAGAGGAAGAGGAGATGATTTCTGCAGAGTAACTCTCTTCTCTCAAATTGAGAAAATATTATTCAACTGTCAACTGTATTTTCTGTTGTGTGTTACAATATTATTCTCTATTCTTCTTACTCAAAATAGGGGTTACTCCCTCTATTTATAGTTGAGCTACCTTGCTCCTTAAGCTAAAGCCCAAAATTACAAAAGTTTATTTTGGTATAAGTTGAAATCCTGTGTCAAGCAACCTGCTTCGACACTTCGACATCTAACACAACTCGACACACACACTAGGCTAATTTTGACATCCTTGTTTTTGTCGAGCTGCACTTGCTTTGACACAAGGAATTACAATCTCAACACAGACAGACTGGTTGAATCAATTTTCAAATGTACGTAAAATTAGCGGGTGAAAAGTTTCAAAATCGAGCTTGCAGACGTCAATTTTATTAATCTATTGTTCACATAGTTTAACACGACGTGCTCGTTTTATTTTTGTGACTACCTTTTCGATCGCACTTTGATCCGCTTAAACCTTTTTTAACAGAACATTTTTTTTACTTTAAAATTTGATTAAAACCTGGCTGCTTTTCAAAAGTATATTTCACGCTGATCATTTTGGTTCATTCATTTTATTTTTCCGGACACTTTTGCGCTCGATTTTAATTCATTTTGAGTACTTCTATTTTATTATTTTGTCAAGTTTTTCAGAAAAATTAAATAGAGTTAATCATATTTTGATTTTACTTTTATTATGGTTATGTTAAAAGGTGTGAATTTTATTTTATTTTATTGACTTAAATTGATTTAGATCTTTTAAAGCATCTAGAAGGGACATTCTAGGCATTTTAAATTGGTTAACAATGTGTGCTTCTTTGTTCTCATCCTAGCCATCAAATCAGGATTGATCAACTGTTCACATTTTCTATTCATGTATATCATTATCCACCAACCATAATTAAGGAAATAAAGAAAAAGGATAAGAAAAAGAAATAAAATGGAAATGCGAAGAAAATGTGACTTTTTTCTCCACTAATTTGTGCCATGCCCCCCCCCCCCCCCCAATCCAATTGGATTATTTTGAAGTTGCTAAAATGTGTTACAAAGAGGGACCACCAAGTTTTTTTCCTCTAACAGTTCCCTCTCTATGTGTACACACGCGTCCATCACCAGAAAAAGCTGGCAAAACAAATATTTTCCTCTCATTCTTAAAAAAACCTCTCTCATTGCTTACAAAAAGAAAGAATATGTCTCAGCACTCACCAATAGAAAGCACGTGGGACTTGAAAATTAGAAATAGAGCTCTTTCCATGGTTTTTGGAAAAAAAATCACTTTCTTCCACTCTCTCTCTCTCTCTCAACTCTACTATTCATTACTCCACACTCATTTTTATCCGTCTTCCACCATTCCTTTAAACATAATATTACACCTTTTTCTCTCCATATTACTACAATCTACTCACCACCCTCATGAGATTATGACTATCCTTCCACAATCTTCAATAACATTTAAGCTCCTCCATAACCCTTCTTCATTTACTCGAGCACCACCATAAATAACCTACTGCAACACAATGAACACCAACCATATTCCCTGTGCCCTCACACAGTAATCTTTCTATCCTCTCTCTCATTATAAAAATTCTCAGAACTCTCCCTCTCAACTTGAAAAAAAGAAATAACCAAAACAATCCTATTCAATTTCCATTATCCATTCTTTGCTCCTTCTGCTAGGGTACACCGCCAAACAACTGATCTCTTCCACCTTCATCCTCCATAACCACACTTAACTCTCTCCAATACTCCATCAGCAGACCTTTTCAACTCTGCTCAGCCAGCCATACACTTACCCCCAAACCACGACAAATATGGTTACTTCACTCAATCAACCTTCAAACAAACCGCCATGAAACCACCGTACCATACACACAAACGAAAACACATCAAAATGGCTCTAACTCATGTCCATATTTTAACTATTCACACCTTTAAACCACCACAACCTTTTGTTGGCTATAAGATCTGTGGTTTTTAGATTGGCAACATTTTGGTAAAACAACACGCTGAGCGTAAGATGTTATGTCAGATGTTCTACTCTGACAGTTAGACATTATGTTCAGCATGATGTTGGGACATGTGCTAGGACATGTTATACCAGAAAGTTATGGCATAAATGTTTTGGTAATTTTAGTGAGTTTTGAGTGTGTTTTAATTCACACGTTTGCGTTATCCAAGGAAGGATATTATGGGAACTTTTGTTTTGACATATTGTGTTGGTTTTTGTAAAAAGGATCTTTGAACCTTTTTAGGAAACTTTGTATTTTGTTCCTATTATTGTGCAGGAAACTTTCCTAATGATTGAAAGTTGTTTCCTGGTGATTTGCGTTTTACTTTGAAGCCCAAACCCATGCAGTTGTGATGCTTATTTAAAGGAGTATCTAAACCTAAAGAAAGTGTGGAATTTGAAGAATAAGGATTAGTCGTGCATTAGAGTCTCTTTAGGGTTTAATGTGTTTTTGTTTGTATGTCACTCTTGTATCAGGTTAGATGCATTGAGTTGACTGATTGTTTATTGTTAATTGTTCACTCTAAAGCTTTTAAGTAAGAGTGTATCGTTCTTAGTTGAAGCTTTTAAGCAAAAATAAGTATTGTACTTGGAAGGGTTGGTACTTCTATTTTGGGTTGTTTTTGAATTGTCACTAGTTTATGACTGATAGAAAGTGAGAGGGGGATCTCATATCTAGAGGGTGTCCAAGTATAAGTTTCATAAGGCAGTGATTAGGCGAAAAGTTGTAAACAGGGGAGTTTAGCTTTGAACTAATATTGTCATAGTGAATTTCCTTCTTGGCTTGGTAGCCTTCAAATGTAGGTGAGTTGCATCAAACTGGGTTAACAACTACTTGTGTTATTTTATCTTCCTGCCATTTAAGTTTTTCATAATTTCTTGTGTGATCAAACTGTCTTGATCCTAGAGTTGTGACATATGTCTCAACATCTGGTATCTGCGTGCCATAATTTCAATTGGCATCAAAGCATGTTACCCTGTTTTGTTTTTGGGGGAGCTCCAGGGGTTCTTTTGTTTCTTTTCTGGCACTATGGACAAGGAAGGAGGGGGAATGTGAATATACCACTCATCTTGGATGGAACCAACTATGACTAATTGAAGGTACACATGGTTTCTTTCTTAAAATCCATGGATATCATAACTTGGAAAGTTGTTATCAAGGGTTGTGAATATCTAAAGCCTTGAATGCTTTATTCAATGGAGTTGACAAGAATTTGTTTAAGTTGATCAACACTTATACTATGGCTAAGGATGCTTAGGAAATTATCAAGACAACTAATGAAGGAACATCTAAGGTAAAGATGTCTAGACTTCAGCTACTCACTACCAAATTTGAAAATTTAAAGATGAGGGAAGATGAAAGTATTCGTGACTTTCACATGAATGTTCTTGAAATAGCTAATGCCTTTAGTGCCTTGGGAGAAAAGGTATCAGAAGAAAAGCTGGTTAGGAAGATTCTTAGGTCTCTCCCTAAGAAACTTGACATGAAGGTCACAACCATTGAAGAAGTCCAAGACATCAGCAGTATGAGAGTTGATGAGCTAGTGGGGTCAATTCAAACCTTTGAATTGACCATTAATGACAGAGCTGAAAAGAAGAACAAAAGCATTTTTTTTCAAACTCAGGAAAGAAGAAGAAAGTGAACTTAATACAAATGAAGGGATGTCCAATGCCATTTTGTTACTAGGAAGACAGTTCAATCAAGTGCTGAAGAGAATAGAGAGGAAGTCAAGACCTAATGTCCAAAACATCAGTTCTGACTCCAACAGGAACTATGACTCTCAAAAAAGAGCAAGAACTAAAGAATGGACCAATCAGAATTGAGGGGTTCAATGTCATGAGTGTGAAGGATTTGAACACATTAAAGCAGAATGTCCTACTTATCTGAAGAAACAATCTAAGGGGTTGGCTGCTTTGTGGCTTGAAGAGGAAAGTGAAACTGATGATGAAACAAAAAAACGTGTAATTTCTTTAATTGGAAGATGGGCATCTGATGTAGAGTTTAGTGATGAAAATACTCCTTATACTGAACTAGTTATTTCCTACAAAGATCTATGCATAAAAAGTGAGAAACAACAAGAAACTATCTCTCAACTTCAGTATGAGAAGGAAGAGTATTTATCCAATATCTATAGTCTGCAGGATGAGGTGACCATGTTGACCTCCAAAATTGAAAATATGACCAAGTCTATAAGAATGTTGAATAACGGTTCTAACATGTTAGACGAAATTATTCAAGTTGGATAAAGGGTTGGTGACTTAAGAGGCACGGGATTTAATAATCAAAACCTAAAAGGAGACTCAAAGGCTACAAAAACTACTCCAACTGGGAGGTTGAAAGAGCCAAGGATGTCAGGACAATTGTCTCAACATCAAGACAAGTATCAGTTTGGTAAAAAGGGAAACAAGGCTCAACAGTGGAGACGTCATTACTATGGTAGATTTGGCCATATCAAACCTTTCTGTTTCAGACTACATGGATATCCTATGACTTGTGTTTAGTCCAAGGTTAATCATAAAGCAATGAAGAGTACCAAGAAGTGGGTTCCCAAAGAAACTATCAATTCACTTATGCTCATACTTCTCTCAAAGCTTCTGCCTGAGAAGACTGGTACCTTGATAGCGGGTCTTCTAGACACATGACTGGTATAGAGAACTTCCTGGTTAACACTCGGTCACACTCTACTAGTTATGTCACTTTTGGGGATGGTGCAAAAGGAGAAATTCAAGGAGTTATAAAATTAGCTTGTGCGGGATCTCCTAGTCTTGAGAAAGTGCTTGTTGTAAAAGGATTGACTGGAAACTTGATAAGCATAAGTCAACTGTGTAATCAGGGGTTGAAAGTCAACTTCATTAAGTCTGAATGTGTGGTCACTAATGAGAAGGATGAAGTTCTGATGAAAGGAGTCAGATCTAAAGACAATGGTTACTTGTGGACACCCCATTAAACAAAGTGTTCTCCTACATGCCTATTGTCTAAAGAAGATGAAGTTCAACTATGGCACCAGAAATTTGGTCATTTACATCTGAAAGGAATGAAGAAAATTGTATCGTCAAAAGCAATTAGAGGAATTCCCAAGCTCAGGATAGAGGAAGGAAAAATTTGTGGTGAGTGCCAAATTGGAAAGGAAACCAAGATGTCCCATCCCAAAGTATAACCTCTTACTACTTCAAGAGTGTTAGAACTTCTTCACATGGATTTAATGGGTCCCGTGCAAGCTAAGAGCATTGGTGGAAAAAGGTATGCTTGTGTTGTTGTTGATGATTTCTTAAGATTCACCCGGGTGCATTTCATCAGAGAAAAATCAGATGTCTTTGAAGTATTTGAGGGATTATACCAAAAGTTTCAAAGAGAAAAGGCAAGCAAAATTGTCAGAATTAGAAGTGATCATGGAAAGGAATTTGAAAACAACAAGTTTGCTGATTTTTTCTCTTCTAAAGGGATCAGCCATGAGTTTTTGTCTCCCATCACTCCTCAGCAGAATAGAGTAGTTGAGAGAAAGAATAAGACTCTTCAAGAATCTTCTAAGTTCATGCTCCATGCTAAGCACTTGCCATATCATTTTTGGGCTGAAATAATGAATACTGCATGTTATCTTCATAATAGAGTTATCTTGAGAACTGGTACTTCAACTACCCTTTATGAATTATGGAAGGGAAGAAAACATATTGTCAAGTACTTCCATGTCTTTGAAAGCAAGTGTTATATTTTGGTTGATTGTGAACAGTGAAGGAAAATGGATCCTAAAAGTGATTAAGGGATATTCCTAGGCTACTCTACAAACAACAGAGCCTATAGAGTATTCAACACAAGAACTAAAACAATGATGGAATTTATTAATATGGTAATAGATGACTCAACTCTAGAGAAGCATACAGATGTTGAAGATGATGTTGAAATATCACCTCAGGTGACTGTCACAGAAGAAAATGATGTTGGCAGTAACATCAACAATGACCTTATCATTGTGGAAGATTATGAAAATCAGGCAAATAAAGGACTCTCTATCATTTAGAAGGATCATCCCAAGGAAATCATAATAGGAAATCCTAATTAAGGGGTTATTACAAGATCAAGGGAAGTGATATCCAATGCTTGCTTTGTTTTAAAAATTGAACCTAAAAATGTGAAAAAAGCTCTAACTGATGAGTTTTGGATCAACACCATGCAAGAAGAATTGGATTAGTTCAAAAGGAATGAAGTTTGGGATTTAGTTCATAGACCTGAGGGGACAAATATCATTGGCACAGGGTGGGTCTATAAGAATAAATCTGATGAAAATGGAGTGGTACCAGGAACAAGGCCAGACTTGTGGATCAATGGTACACTCAAATAAAAGGTGTTGACTTTGGTGAGACCTTTGCTCCAGTTTCTCATCTTGAATCTATAAGAATCTTACTAGGGGTGGCATGTTTACTGAAATTTAAGTTGTTTCAGATGGATGTAAAGAGTGTCTTCTTGAATAGGTTTTTACAAGAGGAGGTTTATGTTGAACAGCCAAAAGGTTTTGTGGATCCCATTTTTCTAAATCATGTGTACAAAATGAAGAAGGATCTTTATAGTCTAAAGCAAACTCATAGAGCTTGGTATGAAAGACTGACAGAATTCCTGTTCAGTAATGGGTACAGAAAAGGAGGAATAGACAAGACTCTGTTTGTTAAAGAAATGGATGGGAAGCTCATGATTGCTCAGATGTATGTAGATGAAATTGTCTTTGGTGGGATGTCATACCAGATGGTCCAACACTTTATCAAACAAATGCAGTCTGAATTTGAGATGAGTCTAGTAGGAGAATTGACTTATTTTCATGGATTTAAAGTTAGACAAATGGAAGATTCTATTTTCATATCTCAAAGAAAGTATGCCAAGAACATAGTAAATAAGTTTTGAGAAAGCTCATCGTCGGCTTTTTTGTCGTATAAGGGGTTAGGGCCTTTGGCGAACTAAGTTACTAGGCCCCTAGGGTTTAGTTTTCTGTCACATTCAATTTCAACTTTCACCTTAAGTTCTGTCGCTGTTATGAGATAGCAGACGGATGAAAGTAATCACAAAATGGTCCACACGTTGACCCAACAAATGGGCACCATATTAAGACTGTTAATACAAGATTCGAATCAGAGTTATCAACAATTGGCGACATAGATGACACAGATAGGATATTTTTTAGGCGCTCCTAGGGCCCCGGGTCGACAGACGCGCCACCTCGACCGGAGACGCCAATTCGACAGGACGAAGCCTTCAACGAAAAAATTGACCAGCAGCCCCAAGTGGTTGAACACACACCTAGGGTGGCCCAAAGGCCTACCGTTGTGTTAGTTCGTAGGAACCAAGACCCAGACTATGTGGTCAGATAGCTTCGATACGAAGCCATGGCTGGCAAACCAAACTTAAAAGCTATGGTGGAACGGATTATGGTTCACAATGGAGCGAATCCAGGCCTTCGACAACCAACATATACGTCCCTGCTACCAGACTTTGTTTTGAAAATCGAGTTTCCCAGGGCCTGGAAGGTTCTGAAATTCACCGAATTCTCCAGAGAGACTGAAGAGTCCACCGTCGAACGTGTTGCCAGATGTCAAATCAAAGCTGGGGACATAGCGAATAACGAGGACTTAAAAATGAAGTATTTCCCATGTTCCCTCACAAAGAATGCATTTACGTGGTTTACCATATTACCCCTACAGTCTGTACACACCTGGGCACAATTAGAAAGGTTGTTTCATGAACAGTTTTTAATGGGACAATCGAAAATTAGTCTGAAATAGTTAGCCAGTGTCAAAAGAAAGGCCACAGAGTCGGTGGACCAATATCTTAACAAGTTTAGACTTTTGAAAGCGCAATGCTTCACGCAAGTCCGTAAACACGAGTTAGTCGAAATGGCGGCTGGCGGCCTAGATTATTCAATCAGGAAAAAGTTAGACATGCAATATCTCAGAGATATGGCACAACTAGCTAATAGGGTCCGATAGGTCGAACGCTTAAAAAATGAAAAAACTCAGGCTAACAGATACCACAAGAAAGAGAATGTTTCATACGTGGCTGCTGACGAATATTATTCTAACGGTGAAGAGCTCATCGACAAAAGCAAGGTTAACGCGGCTGAATTGAAGCCAGGGCCTCTGTACACGTGTAAATTATTAAAACCATCAAATGGAAAAAATCCTGTCGAAACTGAAAAATAGATAAATACGTCGCAAAAACGTATACTTTTGATGTATCTAAGTGCGACGAAATATTTGATTTATTAGTTAAAGACAGGAAGATTATTGTCCCTCCTGGGGAAAAAGATCCCCCTTTAGAACAAAAGAAGAAAGGGGGATTTTGTAAATTTCATAATTTCCTGGGTCATAAGACATCTCAATGTGTTCTTTCAGGGATTTGGTGCAGAAAGCTTTGAAGGAAGGTCGGTGTCAATTTGGCAAAAGGCCAAAGATGCATGTGGACACGGATCCTCTGAAGGTCGAAGAAGCCTTATATTCTGAGTTGTATGACTGCACGATGGTTGAGGCTACTAAGGGTCTCAACAAGCACTTAATAACCAACATTGTTGAATATATGATGGTTGAGACTACTGATGGTCTTGATAAGAAGTCTAAGGAGAAACTCAAGACAGTCTACCCTCAAGCTGGCGAAAGTCTGACGGATTTCCAAGAGAAATGCAAGGTGAGCGGATCGAAGGTTGTGTTATGCCCAAGATGCAACGCCGTCTTTGATGAAAAAGATGTTGAGAAGTACGAAGTGGGTAGGAAAATGGAACGTCAAGGCAGTAAGCCACCAGTCTCAAGATTTGTGTTTGACTAAGACGGTGCTCCTCGTCAAAAAGAAGAGTACATGAAGTTGTTCCAATAGGTGTAACACCCTTTTCTACCCTACGAATATTATGGCAAAATAATAGAATTTATCAGAGTAAAATTTTAAACTCAAAGAAAATCACCTCAAAGGGCGTACATTTCTCAATAAATTCAAATCAAGGTCAATGCTCCGTAAGCAACGGGTTTTCTCAAAATTACTCAAAAGTGCTCAAATGGCAGCGAAACTCAAAAAGGCAAAAATCCAAAGTTTTCCTTTTACTGTAAGGAAATCAACAAAACAAAAAATCAATAAAATAGTTTGACTCAAGGACCCCAATCTGATGCTACACTATCAGAGCAAGACCCTCTAAGTCAACCACAATGGCCAACGATCCAAAAACTTCAAAAGTCCTCGACCACATCCACAGCTAAACCTGGTCATCTGCATGTTACCCACGTGGAGGCAACATTCAAACAGGAAGGGTAAGTAAAACGATTCATAATAATCAATATAGGAATCAATATATAAAACACTGTCATTTTCATATTCAACATCATCATAATCATCAAGGAACATCAAAGGTCACAACATTATAAATTACACCAAATTTTCATATAAATACAAATGCAACAAGACTCATGCATGTGGTACCAATCATCACAGCTCGATGGACACTGGGACATCAACCCTCCATAGATCCCCATCAATAGGATCAATTCTATACAAGAATTGAAGCACATCAAAATACCTCACATCCGTATAATAGGACTGAAGCCAAATAAATCAAGGTCCTAAACCGAAGTCCGGATGCACATGAATGCATGATGCACACGTCAATAATCATCCTCATAATAACATCATAGGTGCATCATCATTCATCAAAATCATCACCATAAATCATGTCATCTTAGAATCATCAAAAACTCATGGAAATATCATCATGTCTCCTCATCATTACTCATAGGAATTATCATTATACAATCCTGTATTAATCTCGTCAGAATCATAGTTATACTCATGGTAATTCATCATACAATTACGTATTTAATCTCATAAAAATATTAGACAATCAGTTATCTTATTTTTACTATGTTATAGCCATATTCATTAGCTTTCCAACGCTTCAAACAGGGGCCAAAATGGACTTACCGATCAAAAGTTACGTCCAAAACGATTTCGACCGAAAACATAAACAGTCGTGATGGACAACATGCAATTGTCTGCGTTTTTCACCGTTGGAGGCCTTCCGGACCTCCGATTTCGATTTCGTAAAAAGTCAAACTCATAAAATTGCAACTCATTCAACACAGTAATTATCTCAAGTAAATTTACAATTTTAACACAATTAAACCATCGAATCATTGCTTTAAGATTATGCCTAAAACCTTTAAAATTAAGGGATATAGGTTCAATCCCGTATCATATTTACGCCTCTAATTCCCATAATTTCTTACAAATACCCCACAGTCATTAGAGTTATCACAAATCACTTATCCTACAGAGTTAAACAATCTCAATAACAGATTTTGGCCACGAAGGCCTAATTTCCTTTGCTTTCAAATCAGCCTCAAACCCTTAAACCCTTAAATCAACTTTAAATCCCTATAAGGTTAAAACCTCAACAATATACTTTGGCCACGAATGCCTAATTTCCTTTACTCTCAAATCAGCCTCAAACCCTTAAACTCTTAAATCAGCTTTAAATACATTGAATCACATATTGAAAGCAATGAAGGCAATACTCCTCATACCTTAATTGCCGACTCTAAGCCTTTCTCCTTGATTCTTGGAAACCTCGCGAAGCTTTTGCCTCAATCCTCTTCCTTAGAGCTCTAGCCTCTATTTCTTCCATTTTCACGGTCTAACAAGAATGAATCCTAATTCCCTCAAAATTCCTTTTTGTTAAACCTAACTTTAGGCCTATAAATTGGGTTTTTCCAATATTACCCTCACTAACTCCTCCTTAATTGTCCAATTTACCCTTAACTAACTTATATTTATTTAAATTAATAATAATATCAATATATTCATATTATATACTATTTTTTAAATAAATAACCCAAAATCCATAATTCTCAATATTTCACACCAACCACCGAAAATCACCAAAAATACGAATATTCATATTTAAATAAATTAAATAAATATTACAATAAATTTGGGGTGTTACAGCAGGTGCGACCCAAGACTTCTGCACCGCCATCAGACACTCCATAGGATAAGTGGGTGGCACCCGTGAGCCAAAAGGGGAGCAAGAGGCCGAAATGGAAGGTGTCGGATCTAGAAAAAGAGGCAAAGGTCTCCGACAAAAGGTCTGAACCCAGGGGCTATGTGGTTTACCCAAATTACAAAGGGAAGAATCCTATGACAAGGACCCAATAGAGGCAGTATCTGTAACACCCCACTCTAAACTCTCGCGGAAAAATAAGAGAAACAACAAAAACAATCAAAGTGCAGCAAATAAAGTTTCATGATGACCGTCATGGATGTCACGACCGTCACGGTCATGACGAGCGTCAGGGGGTGGTGACGACCGTCACACTCCCAAAATCTGGGACGCATCAGAGGTCTCACATTTCAACACTTAACCAAAACACATACACCTGCAACAGATCATTTACTAACATACGTAGCACAGATTCGGATGAACAGGCAACGGTAATTTGTTTAACATTTTAATCATAAAACGACATGTTATAATACACTCCCAACAATTCATAAGCAACTAAATTCCATTAAAATTCAACAAGTAATTATCTTGCATTAATTCACGAAAACAACTATGCAACCAAGCAACACTTGGCCTTATCAGTAACAACCAATTTATTTGAAGTGTACTTATAAAATTCAGCAACAAGGAGTTCAACTAAAAACAACAACATCAATCGTTCATCCCCCCAGAGTGCAACGTATCAGAGCGACCAACGACCTTAAACATAAAGGGACACTTTATTCTGAGTTACCTGTAAATTACCACCAACGGAGGTAACATACAACGTAAAGGGGTGAGATATCAACAACATAACATAAGGCATGATAAAAGTCATGTTAGAATTATATCACGACAATTAAGATTCCCGCAGCTTTATAAATATCATAAACAACTACTACACAAATTCATCGCTCATATATATACTACAAAAATTAAGATATCTCATCAACACGCCACCACGGGCAACACAACTCAATGCGACTCTATGCGACGCAACTGTGCATATGCATGTGGTACCATTTTGGGAGACAACACTCCACAATTATTCGGGAGACTCACTCCATAATTATTCGGGAGACTCACTCCACAATTATCCGGGAGACTCACTCCACAATCATTTTAGTTTGTCATCAAAGACACAACCGTCGCCAATCCAGGCCAAATGATATGCTATGAGATGCAACTATTATGGACTATAACACAACAACAACAACAACTGTGCAACAACCGTGCAACAAGGCATCAAGCCTACAACAAATTATCCATAAAAGAACATCACATTCGCATATATTATGGACTCACCATTTCAACATGTTCATATCAGAGAACTACCAACAATATTGTTCCTACGAATAAGACTCTAACACATTTTCGCAGAGAACAATTAACAACATCGTTTCTACAAATAAGAACTCAACACATTTTCATATACTTTCATACAGTTAATATAACCACAACTTCTAATTTACTTAAATAGGGACATAATAACGACATTTTCTTAATAAATGGGAAAATAGCGCGTGTCGACGCCGTTTCCTAATTTCACACAGAACTGATGACATAACACATTCATTCATACACGGACAAGCATTAACCCTTAATACTTATCAATATAATAACATAAGGACACCAGAACAAACTTCTCAACAAATGGGAAATTAGCGCGTGTCGGCGCCGTTTCCCAATATTACTACACAGAACTAAATGACAAAAACACTAATTCAGACACAAATAAAGATTAACCTTTAATATTTATCGACCTACAGGAACTAACCCCATGACTCAATTCCCTTCATGAAATTGATCATACCCACAGTTATAGAATTAAACCCCACCCTTACCTTGGATTGAGTGCAACTTTAAACTTTCGGTTCCTGTTTTCTCTCCGGTGACTCTTCTGCAACTACCTTGAATTCTCTCCGGTGGTTAATTCTCCTCTTCTCTCGGTCACGATCTTTTTTCCTTTTATTTTGGTTCTGAGCAGTTTAACGTGTTTTCTCTTTTCTCCCAAAATCCCCTTTTTATATTTACTCCAATAATAATAACAATAATAATAATAATAATAATAATAATAATATTACTATTAATTATTAAATTATCACCAATATTAATTATATTACATTAATATTAAACTCCAATTGTTATTAAAATAACTCTTACAGTCTAAGGGCATCCACCAACATATTCAGACACACCTCCATATAAGGACACACCAACATAGAAATAACGCCAAAAAGAATGAATAGTTAAAAGGGGTGTTACAACTCTTCCCCACTTTAAGTATTTTCGTCCTCGAAAATTTCCTGATGGAAACAATTCCGGATACGCTCCCCGCATCCTGCTTTCCAATTCTCAAATCCGAGCACAACACTCTCGCTTGACTCATTCCAACACAAGGGAGTCCTACACCTCCTATCACACAAAGCCTCATACAGTGTCATTCCAATACTATAATGGTAATTGTTATTGTAGGTAACTCAATCAACGATAATTAACTATCCCACGATCCACCTTGATCCAACACCCCAGCTCTCCACAAATCCTCTAAAGGCTGGGTAGTTCTCTCTGTCCGTCCATCCGTCCATGGATGATAGGCAGAGTTCAACTTCAACATGGTACTCAAAGTGTTTGCAACTCTCCCAAAATCTCGATGAAACTCAGATTCCCATCAGACCCAACGGTCTCTGACGTTTACTCTTCGACTTCTGACAAGTCTAACCAGCATATACAAACTCAGCCACTTCTCTCTCCATCTATGGCCCTCAAAATAATTTCCTCAAATCAGGTTACATCTTCATAGCACCGGGATGGATACTCCATCTACTTCAATACTCTTATTCCACTCAATAATATCTAGAACACAAACTCTATCACGACATCTCATGATACCATTTCCATTAATCTGAAAATCATCCCTTCGACTTTAATTCCTCAAATTCAACCAATCTGCCAACTCAATTCAGATTTATGACCTTCTTGGACCTCGTCAAGAATACCACTAGTAAGGTCCAACATACTAAGCTTAACTCCATAAGAAGTCTCTCCACAACCCAACTCATATCACAGAAATTGCTCAATCAGTCCTAACTCTTTTCACCACCATCATCGATATATGCAAAGATTTCCAAATCACTGCATAGGCTACCACGTTCTGCTTCCCCCGAATGGTGGTTCAACCCAAAACCATAATCCTTCCGGAGTCCCAATTATTTCCTCCGCCTCATATTCAACTCTTCCAAATCAAATAAATACCTTAAGCTCTTGAGGTCACCAAACATTTCAAGTCCCACACTAACTAATTGAAGCCTCCAACTCCGGCACAAACACAACAGCAACCAAGTCTAAATCACTTGTCAGGTGATTCCTCTTATGTACTTTAAATTGTCTCCAAGCATAACTAAACTCGCTGATGTTGCACTTAACATACCTCCCAATCATATCAACAAAGCATCACAAAACACAATAAATGATCCTGTCGGGTTCGGCCAAAAAAATCAACATACGATACGTTTTCAATTTTCTGCTATAATTGAACCAGGTACAGGCCTCAAAACAATTTTTTCTAGAAAGAGCATCTCGTTAGCTTTCCAACGCTTTGAACGGGAGTCAAAACCGACATACGGTTCAAGAGTTATGAATTTTCGAAGTTTTTCCAAAACAGAATTTTTCTGCATAAAGACTGCTACGGGTTTGAGCATTTTCGCCCGAAAATCTGACCGATTCAATTATTTTCTTCGAAACAAACACATACTCATTCATACCAAACATATATTAGAGATTTAGAACCATCAAACATGAAATCTACGACTTTCGATTTCAATCCGAATCTTAAACCCTCAATTCGCGAGTTATGGCGGAAATACGAACCGCACTTTCCGCACTTACTAGAAAATCCGAACATGGTCCATCAATAAATAACTTAATTCCATGTCGCTACTTTACCATCATATAGAGCATTGGACTAGCTTTCCAACGCTTCGAACCGCGCGTTATTCTGAGTTACGGTTCTCCCGTTACGACAAAAATACCAAAACAACATTCTTCTGCCCAGGACATATTCGCTAGGCGGACACAGAAGTGAACCTGACAGTCCGAAATTCTATTTTCGACTGTTACCTGGCTTCCGGGTGTCCGATTTCGATTCCGTAAAAATCTGCGATCTCGGAATTCGACGTACGACAATAATTTCACACTTAGATGGTCATTAGACACATCTTCAACTCTTGGAATATTTAAAGGTCTAATTGTACCAATATCACATTCCACATCTTACTTTCTTTAATAATCATCAGAAGTCACTGTCCACTCTTAACATACTCGACCTCACACTCTGCTGCCTTAACACACACACACACACACCAGACACAAGTCTCAAAGTTACTCAATCAATTTAGTTCTTTGACCATCCAACGGACATATAATATGGAGCTCTCAATATCGAATTAGTTCCCGCAACTAAGTCGATCACAACTCCACTTCACTTCTTGGTTGTATATCACTATCTCGCCAGGAAAGTTTTCGGCCAATCACAATTAACTGGTAAACCACCAACTTCTCCACTTTCATCAACGCTCACAGTTTCCATCAAAATTAAACATCTCGGCATCATCCTACACCGACTCATCAAAACAATTCTTAAGCACTTAGCTTAACTCAAGACAATTCGCTGCTCACGCCATCTAAGCTTGCAAGACACGTATATCCCATCCAACACAATCCCAACTACTATCAACAAGAGATTAAGGGTGATCAGTTCCTCAATTTGTCAATAGACAGCCGAAAATCATGATGGGGCATAAACCATCTTTACCAAACTATAAGAGCGTTCAACCACACACTGAGCTACAATTCCACACTTGCAGCATCCTGGAGAAGCACAATCTTCTCCCCCACTTGAATCATTCTCACTTCTGCAGACGAGGTTAGGAAACAAACACGTACCGACAGTGTTTTCACACACATGTCGCATACAAGGGAACAAACAACATTAGACAACTTGGCCGGACGGACCAACCTGCTCTGATACCAATTGTAACACCCCACTCTAAAATCTCACGGAAAAATAAGAGAAACAACAAAAACAATCAGAGTGCAACAAATAAAGTTTCATGACGACCGTCATGGATGTCACGACCGTCACGGTCATGACGAGCGTCAGGGGGTGGTGACGACCGTCACACTCCCAAAATCTGGGACGCATCAGAGGTGTCACATTTCAACACTTCACCAAAACACATACACCTGCAACATATCATTTACTAACATACGTAGCACAGATTCGGATGAACAGGCAACGGTAATTTGTATAACATTTTAATCATAAAATGACATGTTATAATACACTCCCAACAATTCATAAGCAACTAAATTCCATTAAAATTCAACAAGTAATTATCTTGCATCAATTCACGAAAACAACTATGAAACCAAGCAACACTTGGCCTTATCAGTAACAACCAATTTATTTGAAGTGTACTTAATAAAATTCAGCAACAAGGAGTTCAACTAAAAACAACAACATCAATCGTTCATCCCCCCAGAGTGCTACGTATCAGAGCGACCAACGACCTTAAACATAAAGCGACACTTTATTCCGAGTTACCTGCAAATTACCACCAACGGAGATATCAACAACATAACATAAGGCATTATAAAAGTCATGTTAGAATTATATCACGGCAATTAAGATTCCCGCGGCTTTATAAATATCATAAACAACTACTACGCTGATTCATTGCTCATATATATACTACAAAAATCAAGATGTCTCATCAACACGCTACCACGGGCAACACAACTCAATGCGACTCTATGCGACGCAACTGTGCATATGCATGTAGTACCATTTTGGGAGACAACACTCCATAATTATTCGGGAGACTCACTCCACAATTATTCGGGAGACTCACTCCACAATTATCTGGGAGACTCACTCCACAATCATTTTATTTTGTCATCAAAGACACAACCGTCGCCAATCCAGGCCAAATGATATGCTATGAGATGCAACTATTATGGACTATAACACAACAACAACAACTGTGCAACAACCGTGCAACAAGGCATCAAGCCTACAACCAATTATCCATAACTGAACATCACATTTCGCATATATTATGGACTCACCATTTCAACTTGTTCATATCAGAGAACTACCAACAGTATCGTTCCTACGAATAAGACTCTAACACATTTTCGCAGAGAATAATTAACAACATCGTTTCTACAAATAAGAACTCAACACATTTTCATATACTTTCATACGGTTAATATAACCACAACTTCTAATTTACTTAAATAGGGACATAATAACGACATTTTCTTAATAAATGGGAAAATAGCGCGTGTCGGCGCCGTTTCCCAATTTCACACAGAAATGATGACATAACACATTCATTCATACACGGACAAGCATTAACCCTTAATATTTATCAATATAATAACATAAGGACACCAGAACAAACTTCTCAACAAATGGGAAATTAGCGTGTGTCGGCGCCGTTTCCCAATATTACTACACAGAACTAAATGACCAAAACACTAATTCAGACACAGATAAACATTAACCTTTAATATTTATCGACCTACGGGAACTAACCC
The DNA here is from genome assembly GCA_963859935.3 of Lathyrus sativus. Lineage (NCBI taxonomy): Eukaryota > Viridiplantae > Streptophyta > Magnoliopsida > Fabales > Fabaceae > Lathyrus > Lathyrus sativus. Next base: position 299,869,838 of record OZ012736.1, on the reverse strand, counting down.
CATGATTCAATTCCCTTCATGAAATAGATCATACCCACCGTTATAGAATTGAACCCCACCCTTACCTTGGATTGAGTGCAACTCTAAACTTCCGGTTCCCGTTTGCTCTCCGACGACTCTTCTGCAACTACCGTGAATTCTCTATGATGGTTAATTCTCCTCTTCTCTCGGTCACGATCTCTTTTCCTTTTATTTTGGTTCTGAGCAGTTTAACATGTTTTCTCTTTTCTCCCAAAATCCCCTTTTTATATTTACTCTAATAATAATAATAATAATAATAATAATACTATTAATTATTAAGTTATCACCAATATTAATTATATTACATTAATATTAAACTCCAATCGTTATTAAAATAACTCTTACAGTCTAAGGGCATCCACCAACGCATTCAGACACACCTCCACATAAGGACACACCAACATAGAAATAACGCCAAAAAGACTGAATAGTTAAAAAGGGGTGTTACAGTATCAACGAAATAAGAAGGTTTCCAAAGAGGTTTCGACTTCACAATTGAAGCCTGTTAGAACCTCTGGACTAAAAAGGTAATATCCAAAGGCAAGGTGGGTCGAGAAGGAAAAAATTATGATGAATCAGACTACGCCAGTAACTGTGGAAGCTTTAAGAGAGAAGGAGGTGGTGTCAACCCAAAGCTCGAAGTACACATCTAGAGTTGAAAACCAGAAAGAACCAGAATACACTCCCCAGTCAGATGTGGAAGAACCAGAGTACACTCCCCAGTCAGATGAGGAAGAACCAGAGTACACTCCCCAGTCAGATGAGGAATATACCCCATCACCAGAAGTCGATTTCGATGAAGATATGTACGACGACACCAATGATGATACATATGGTGAGGATTTCGTTGTAAACTGCGGTATCGTATCAATACTACCGGTGGAATATGATAGGGTGTCAGAAGTCTCTGAAGCAGAAGAAGATTTCATGCCAGACGAGACTACATAAGACAATCCACTATGTTACTATGTGATGAACAGTGGCATGGTGGAAGAACGAACAACCATGTTTGAAAGACCTAGTCCTGGAATGATGTACCATTTAAAGTTGTTGTTCATAAAAGCGAAGGTTGATGGAGTGGCAGTCAACAAAGTGTTCATAGACGGAGGGGCAGTTGTCAATCTAATGTTGTCATACCCCAAATTTGTCCCACTTTTTGTTCGAAACTTAACTGGCTTTCGCTTCGCGTTCATCTACGCCTACCATTAAGTCGTAACTCATAATCACACATTACATTGGTCTTCTAAGACATGGGATTAAGAGGTTCTTTGAATAAGGGTTCCCTATTTGCTTTGAGGTTCTTTGATTCAAGCTTGAAGCAAGGGTTGAATTCTCATTTTTGTAATTTCTCATCAAAGATTCATCAAGTATCAAGTTTAGCTGCTTCAAGATCTCTCAAGAGGCATTAAGTGATTAAGATTTCGTCATGGTTTTAATTGAGACTGAGGAACTAGGGTTTTGTGGATTGTTAGCATCTCAGGCCGTTTGCACCCAATCCATGGAGATCCGAGTTTCTTGTCTCTTTTTTGCTTGAGAAGAGGTTTCATTCAATTTAGATTCGTTCGAAATCAGGTCAAGGGTGTGTGCATTATAGGTTGGAGTTCAGTGAAAGTTTGAACTAATTTTGGTAGGACAAGTGGGTTGTTTCTTTATCGAGTGGTCAGGCTGAATTCAAATACTCTGTGGTTGAAGATCATCAAAGACCAGTTCATTTTTAATTGGGGTTTATGCAAGTTCAAGTTAACTAATGAGGTCAAGTTGCAGAGCTATCAAAGTCAAGACTTTTTCAAGATAGAATCAAGATTTGGTGAAATTGATTCAAAGTTTCAATGTAGCTCTGGTGTCTCACTCTTGGGATTGATTCATGGTTTAGTCCAATTTGCAAATTTTATTCAAAGATTCAAAATTCCAAAGTTCAAATTACATTTCTCTCCAAGATTCAGTTTTCAATTCAATTTACATCAATTCAAGGCCAATCTTCAAATTCCATCTCGTTCAAGTTCTATTCAATTTGATTCAAATTTCAAGTTGCAAATTCAAGTCTCTATTTCAATTCAAGTTCCAAATTTCAATTACATTGAAAATCCTATTCAAGATTTCCATTCCAAAGTCCAAAAGGCCTAAGTTCATATTGCTTTACAATCTCTAGTACAAGGAGTATTTGTAAGAGATTTTTAATGAAGAAAAATAAATAAACAACATGCTCATGTTAAGCTTTAAACTTTACACTATACTTTGCCAAACCTTCCCATCGTGGCAGTGTGTCACGTGGTATAACAAAATCATCTACAAAAGAAATCATGCTAGTGTACACTACCATTGTCAAGCTATCATAAAGAAAAGTACACTTTATAAAAATCACAACTTTCAGCCTTCAACAAGGCCATCACACTAAAAAATACAAGCATACAAACCAGGCCTTCACGCAAAAGCCTTGATACTACTCCAACAGCATGATCCACGCGACAAGGCCATCACACTAAAAAATACAAGCATACAAACCAGGCCTTCACGCAAAAGCCTTGATACTACTCCAACAGCATGATCCACGCGACAAACATTCTGCATAAGCTGAACAAAGAATTCACAAGCCTCCGAATTTTCTACAAAAGTTACGAAGCCAGAACATAATTGCCACGTTACCTTTCCAAAATGTTGCATATCCACAACGAATGACCCCACAGGACCTTTCAAAAACCGCAACTCATAAACAGATGTCAACAATAACTCACACCTCCCTAGTGAAGTTGCCACCACATAAATCCTACGTCATAAATTCCTCACAAGAAAAAAAAACCTCTCTCGAAGGACCCTCAGAAAACAGACTCTGCGAAAGGATCCATGGACCTTCTTTTCAACTTCATCCTCACAAACTCACCCCTATGAATCTTCTTCTAAAAAAATGCTAAAAATTTTGGAAATCATTCCCTGAAAACTTTCTCTTAACTCCCCATCAACAATAACAAACCTTTCAAAATCTTCAGTATTATCTCCCTCATCGTGAGCTCTACGGCCACCACCAATTTCCTCCATCCTTCCTTCGACCAAAATCAACAAAAAAATCCCTCCAAACGAAAACCTTAACATCAAACCCATTTACCAACACCCAATCCGAAAATTAAAAAAAAAAAAACCAAAACCATAGCAGATCAGAAGAAGTAGAAGAGGAAGATTGAAGTGGAAAATGAATACCCAAACTTGAATCGAGCCTGAGAGTGAACACGAAGCTGAAGCAATTAATTTTGACGAAGAAGAAGTCTTTAGATTTACTTTTCAAATGTTTTCCAATTATATTTTGGTTATCATATTATTTAGATCTTATTTCTTGATTTAATTTTCATTTCCATCTTTGTTTTTTTTTCATCTTCAAGTTTCTTTTCGATTTTATCTTTGGTCGATGAAGTCTTTAGAATCGCGAATGTTGGTTGTCGAGGTTGATTAACCTTCATTATTTCAAATCTATAGTGAATGATCATCAAGATCATTTTCTATACTTTGGGATCGTGATAGGTTACCTTTGATTAATCGACAAAAGTTTGTGATTAAGACAAGACCATTCTCTTTTCTTTTTGTGTGGCACGATTGCTTTGGAGAATGATTCTCAATATCCTTTTTCCATCATGTTTTAGCACAAATATCATACTTGCACGACCTCCTATAGCATGATCTTCATCATAGATCATGCTACGATGGTTTGGCGCTAAAGTCGACCCGATTCAAAGCAATAACGACTAACCACTAACTTTAATTCCAGTCAATATATTCTTGATTTAATTTCCGTCAATATATCTTAATCTTATTATCATTGTTCGTATACTATTGTGAATATTATCTTGATTATATTATTATTGATATTATCTTGTCATATTTATCATCTTGTTCATATCATATTCATATTGTTCATATCTTGTTCATACTATTCAAAAACACACTAATAAGATCGAAACCCTAAAACCCTAAGTTGATGGACTGTGGTTACATTTCCGAGCAATAGAACTCAGACAGTGTACAGAAACCCTGGCTTGGAGATTTTTGTCTGAACTCTCGCTCATGGCTTAGTTTAGGACACCTCGCACACACACGACTTCCTCTTGGGCTACCTGACAATGAGACCTTTTATTTCTCGCAATCCCGCATAACTTACGTGTATCTCGCTCCCATTCAGATGTACGCACTTTACTCATTTTGTTTTGATGCTTTAAGCCTTTTCTAAAAATAAACTCTCGATCCAACGCCGAGCCATTTTTCACCCTTGTAAGTCGATTACTTTCAAAGCATCACCACCAACCTTTTGGTCACAATATACAACATTTAAAGCTTACTCCTGGGCTTCCTTATAGTGAAACCTATTTGATCAATTATTTCTAGTTGGTCATTTAGAAGACTAGCCCACTTTGCTAGTATACACGATTAAAACTCAATTTAATTGCTTGTTCCTACCCAACTTGTAAGTCGAGCGCTTTCGCCTCGCCATCAACGTTACCCTAAACTAATAGGACCTCCTTACCATTTAGTTCAGTCCTAAACCATCTCACACGCGAATTCAAATCTCGATCACCATCGAGTATTTTCCTCAAATCAAATTAAAACACTTAATCATACTTAAACGCAATTTCTATAAGAGATGAAAAGGGAGTTCGAATGGAGTCTTCGATTTCTCTCCTCAATTGTTTGGGCCTGAGGAGCCTTTCTTAAGCTCAAACAATTGTTTTCTATAAAATCATTTCTAATACAATAAACCAAACCAAACCTATTTTCTTAAAACTTAGATGAAAGAGAGAGAGAGAGAGAGAGAGAGAGAGAGAGAGAGAGAGAGAGAGAGAGTTAAGTCTTTGACTCACTCTCCCGATTACTTGGGCCCGAGGAGCCTTTCTTAAGCTTTGAGTAATCGTCATCCATTTAAAACACTCTAACTATATCAAAGCTCTTTCATAATATAAGATGAAAAAGAGAGAGAGTCAAGCCTTTAAATCATTCTCTTGATTACTTAGGTCTGAGGAGCCTTTCTTAAGCTTTAAGTAATCGTCATCCCAACAAAACATCCAACACATCAAATTATCTTTTCTCGCCCCGTGCGATCGAAACTTCCTTAACACTAATTCCTCGCCCTCGTGCGATCCACAGCTCAAAACAACTTTCCCAAAGAATATTATTTAGTCCCTTATTCCGCGCATATGAACTAGTGCTTCAGCCTCCCCTAGCGAGCGGACAATCCAATGTTTAGCAGTTAGAATGCGACCTAAACCCTCGTTCATTTAAAACATAAACCAACCAATTGTAGTCTTCTAAACTACGATTCTATGACTTTCTCATTGCATTATGAGGGTACATAGGCATAGGATTGTGAGATCCTAGCGAGCTACATTTTTCTTTTTACCTCAAACCTTTACCCGTAGTATCACGAACTACGATGCTCTGACTTTCCTATTGTACGAGGGAGTACGTAGGTACAAGGGCCCCAATCCTTAGCGAGCACCCTAATAAAACCGCCCATTTTCCCCTTAGAAGCGAATCTTTAGAAGATAACAAACAAGCTTAGCTACTCTCTCTCTCACGAATCGAATCAAGAGGTTCCTGTTGAGTTCAACGGACGTAGAGGGTGCTAATACCTTCCCTTTACGTAACCGACTCCCGGACCTAGAATTTGGTTGCGACGACCATGTTTTTATCTCTTTAAAGGTTTTATCGATATTTTCCTATTCCTTCCTTGGAATGAATAAATTTTGGTGGCGACTCTGTTCGAACTTTTTTTTCCATGTTCATCGTGAGGATTGTATTTTTTGAGGTACGGCAGAAGGCCTCATACGTTGTTTAAGAAGATTGGAAAGACTGAAGCCGACCTCAGACAACATAACATGATTTGTCTAATTATGAAGGGAAAACCAACAACATTATATGGGTTGTCCAAGTCGATTTAGTTGTAGGTACAACTACCAGATCGACGTTATTCATGGTCATAAACTCAAAGGCTAACTTCAACTTATTGTTGGGTCGAGAGTGGATCCATGGGATAGGGGCAGTACCATCAGCTCTACATCAGAGATTAAGCATTTGGAGGAAAGATGACATCGTTGAAAATATCGAAGCCGATCAGATTTATTACAAGATTCATGAAACAAAGGTTGCAAAAAAATCTTTTGACCAACACCTAGAAAATGTGGCACCTTGTGATGATGGATCAGGATCTTATACTTCTGCTGACACCGGTCGCATCCTAAACTTGGATCCTGACTATGGATTCATTTGAGATGCTGATGACGCCATAATGGAGCCTACAGAAGGACTTCCATCCATAGGGTGGCCCACAATTGATGAAAAAGACTACTCGGTCAGAGAGCTTGACTCGAATTTCAGCCTATTTGGCTTAAAACAAGCTAAAGTCGACACTAGAAGCAGGAAAGCAATAAAACATAACTGGTGAAACCGACATGCAGGCGTAAGACCCACTCGAAGAGATTGACTTGGGTGATGGGGAAATAAAGAGACCTACGTATGTAAGTGCTAAGCTTAGGTCGAAGATTAAGGTCAAGTTGATCGAGGTATTGAAGGAGTACAGAGATTGCTTTTCCTGGTATTATAGCAAAATTCCTGGCTTGAGTCAGAGTGTAGTAGGACACTGACTACCAATTCATCCAGGAAAAAGGCCAGTAAAATAGCAGCCACGATGATTCGCTCCAGAAATCACTCTAAATATCAAGCAGGAGATCGAGGGACTGTTCAAAAGTCGGTTCATCAGAACTCTAAGGTATGTCGAATGGTTAGCAAACATAGTTCTTGTTATCAATAAAAATGGGACTCTGAGAGTCTGTATAGATTTCAGGGACTTGAACAACGCTACCCCCTAAGATGAGTATTCAATGGATGTGGCAGAAATGTTGGTCGATTCAGCTGCGGGTTTTGAATATCTGAGTATGCTCGATGGGTACTCCCTTTATAACCAAATCTTCGTAGCCAAAGATGATGTTCCCAAAACAGCGCTCTGGTGCCCTAGAGCCTTGGGAACATAGGAATGGATTGTAATGCCATTTGGTTTAAAAACACTGGAGCAACTTATCAAAGAGCCATGAATGATATACTTCATGATTTTATTGAGAAATTTATGTAGGTGTACATTGATGACAGTGTCATAAAATCCTCATCAGAGAATGGTTACTTATACCACCTTCGACGTTCATTTGAGAGAATGAGGAAATATGGATTAAAATGAATCCACTAAAGTGTGCTTTTTTTGTACATGCAGGAGACTTCCTGGGAGTTGTAGTCCATAAAAAAGGCACCGAGATCAATCAAAACAAAACCATGGCAATTTTGGATCTGAAGCCTCCTTCGACGAAGAAATAGCTCCAGTCTTTGTTGTGGAAGATAAACTTTTTAAGAAGGTTTATATCAAATCTAAGTGGCAAGATGAAGGTGTTCTCGCCTTGCTCAAGGCCAAGAAAGAAAGTGATTTTCGCTTGGGATAAGAGCAGCAATAGGCTTTTGACACCGTCAAAGAGTACCGCACAAGGCCTCACATTCCGTTGCCACCTAGTATGAATAAAAGCATGAAGTTGTACATTGCTGCGTCGGACGCAACTATAGGAAGCATGTTAGCGCAAAAGGATGAGTGTGACATCGAAAAACCCATTTATTACCTTAGTCGAATGTTAATAGATGTTGAAACTAGGTACACTATGATCGAAAAGTTGTCCCTATGCTTGTACTTCCCATGTATGAAATTAAAACAATATATTAAACCAGTTGAGGTTTACGTTTCGTCGCATTTTGATCTTATTAAGCATATGTTGTCTAAACCTATTATGCATAGTCGAATTGGGAAGTGGGCACTAGCGTTAACTGAATTCTCCTTGACATATGTCCCACTAAGGGCAATGAAAGTTCAAATATTGACAGACTTTATTGTCGACCACGCAGTGGTCGAGTCATCACTGTGGATGGTCGACGCTGATCCTTAAAAGTTATACTTCAACGGGTCAAGTCATAAGAATGGAATAGGTATTGGGATCTTGATAATATCCCCCACACGGCTTTCCTACTAAATTCAAATGTAGGACCGACGGAAAATGTTCTAATAATAAGGCAGAATATGAAGCCTTGATCACTGGCCTCAAGATTCTTAAGGAACTGGGTGCCAAGTGTAACACTCCAAATTCTTGGAATATTTATTTCATTTATTTAAATATGTATATTCGTATTTTTGGTGATTTTTGAGGGTTGGTGTGAATATTGGGAATTATGGAGTTTTGAGTTATTTATTTAAATAATAGTACATAATATGAATATATTTTGTATTATTATTAGTTTAAATAAATATAAGTTAATTTAATGGAAAAGTGGACATTTGAGGAGGAGTTAGTGAGGGTGAAATTGGAAAGCCCATTTTAAAGGCCCAAAGTTAGGTTTAACAAAAAGGAATTCTGAGGGAATTAGGATTCATTCTTGTTAGACTGTGAAAAGGGAAGAAATAAGGGTCAGAGCTCTAAGGAAGAGGATTGAGGCAAAAGCTTCGCGAGGTTTCCAAGAATCAAGGAGAAAGGCTTAGAGTCGGCAGTTATGGTATAGGGAGTATTACCTTCATTGTTTTCAATATATGATTCAATGTATTTAAAGCTGATTTAAGGATTTAGGAGGTTTTTGAGTTTGAGGAAATTAGGCCTTCATGGCCAAATCTGTTTTTGAGATTGTTTAAGTATGGGGGAGTATTACCTTCATTGTTTTCAATATATGATTCAATGTATTTAAAGTCTATTTAAGGATTTAGGAGGTTTTTGAGTTTGAGGAAATTAGGCCTTCGTGGCCAAATCTGTTTTTGAGGTTATTTAAGTATGGGGAGTATTACCTTCATTGTTTTCAATATATGATTCAATGTATTTAAAGCAGATTTAAGGATTTAGGAGGTTTTTGAGTTTGAGAAAATTAGGCCTTCGTGGCCAAATCTATTTTTGAGGTTGTTTAAGTATGAGCAGTATTACCTTCATTGTTTTCAATATATGATTCAATGTATTTAAAGTCGATTTAAGGATTTAGGAGGTTTTTGAGTTGGAGGAAATTAGGCCTTTGTGGCCAAATCTGTTTTTGAGGTTGCTTAATTATGGAGAGTATTGCCTTCATTTTTCAATATGTGATTCGATGTGTTTAAAGTCGATTTAAGGGTTTAGGGATTTTAAGTATTGAATTGTTGTTACCTTTCTGGTGAGTTTAATTAGTTTGAGGGATTTGAACTGATGGTCTGATAGGTTTGAGGTTGATTTGGGAGTAAGGGAAATTAGGCCTTCGTGGTCAAAATCTGTTGTTGAGGTTTTAACCGTATAGGGTAATTGATTATGAGAACTCTAATGAATGTGGGAAAATTGTATGAATTTTATGGGAATTGGAGGCGTAAATATGATACGGGATTGGCCTAATAAGTCGTAGATTTTGTGCCTTTACCATCGTAATACCTTAGGAATGATTTAGGGATGTTTTGGGGGCATTGGGGAAGGAAATCGTAGGGACTTTTGGGATGGTTTTGGTGCTGGTGCGTAACAGCGTTTTGTTGTAATCGCGAGTTCGCACAGCGAATGATCCTTCGCACGGCGAGCACTCGCCCCAGACTCGCACAGCAAACTGTACAGCGAATGTAGCAGAGTTTTGCGAATTATATTCTTGTGCAGTGCTATTTTGATGCTGTGATTTTCTTGATGAATTACCAGGAGTATGACTATGATTCCTATGTGATTAATACATGATTGTATGATGATTCCTATGAGTTATGATGTTGATTCCATGAGTTTTGATGATTATATGATGACATGATTATTATGATGATTTTGATGAATGATGATGCACCTAATGAGTTTATTATGAGGATGATGTTGACATGTGCATCATGCATTCATATGCATTCCGGACTTCGGTCTAGTGTTTGATTCTTGTTGCTTCAGTCTCATTGTGCGGATGTGAGGTATTTTGTTGTGCTCTGGTTCTTGTGTAGAATCGATCCTATTGATGGGGATCTATGGAGGGTTGATGGCCCAGTGTCCATCAAATTTTGATGAATTGGTACCACATGCATGAGTCTTGTTGCATTTGCATTTATGTGACAATTTGGTGTAATTTATGATATTATGGCTTTTTGGTGTTTCCTTGATGATTATGATGATGTTGAATACGAAAATGAAGCTATTTTATATATTGATTCCTATATTGATTATTATGAATCGTTTTACTCACCCTGCCTGTTTGAATGTTGTCTCTACGTGGGTAACGTGCAGATGACCAGGTTTAGCTGTGGATGTCGTCGAGGACTTTTTGGAGTTTTTGACTTTTGGTTGACTAAGAGGGTCTTGCTCTGATAGTGTAACATCGGGTTGGGGTCTTTGAGTTAAACCATGTTTTATTGATTTTTTCTATTTTGATTATATTGTTGTGCAAGGAAAACTTTGGGTTTTCCTTTTTGAGTGTCGCTACCATTTGAGCAATTCATGAGTAATTTTGGGAAAACACGTTGTTTACGGAGAATTGACTTGGATTTGAATAATTGAGAAATGTAAGCCCTTTGAGGTGATTTTTATTATGTTTAAAATATTACTCTGATAAATGTGAATTATTTGCCATTATATTTTTGGGGTAGAAAAGGATGTTACACCAAGAGAGTTGAAACAAAAGGCGACTCTGAACTGGTGATTAAACAGATCACAAGAGAGTATAAATGCGTCAAGGAACACCTTGTGGGAAGAGCTGATAGAAAGATTAAGTATAAAGCTTTAAGTTACGTCCTAATGGGGAATGAGTTGTTGAAAAAGATTCCAGAAGGGCTGTTGCTTAAATGTCTGGGAGACACAGGCGCTTACTTAGCAATTTCGGAAGTCCATAGTGGGACATGCGAGGCTCACCAAGCTGGCCATAAAATGAAATGGATGTTGTTTCAAGAAGGTGTGTATTAGCCAAGCATGCTCAAGGATTGCATAGACTTTGTAAAGGGGTGCCAAGATTGTCAAAGACACATGAACGTCCAGCATGTGCCAGCCAGCGAATTGCACACCATCGCTAAACCATGGCCTTTCGTGGTTGGGCGTTGGATATTATAGGAGATATTCGACCAGCCTTGTCGAAACATCAAAAATTCATCCTTGTGGGAATAGACTATTTCACAAAGTGGATAAAGGTTGTACCTTTGGTAAAGGTAGGCCAAGAGACTGTGATCGAATTTATCCAGAACCATATTTTGTATAGATTCGGGATGCCTGAGACCATCACGACGGACCAAGGTTCTTTTTTTGTCGGCCAGAAGATGCAAGAGTTTGCAGCAGAGATAGTTTTAAGTTGATCACTTCGACGCCGTATTATGCTCAGGCAAACGGTCAAGTCGAAGCTGCAGGCAAAGTGGTAATTGGACTCATCAAGAAACACGTTGCTAAGAAACCCAAGAACTGGCACAAGACGTTAGATCAAATTTTATGGGCTTATCGAACATCCCCAAAGGAGGCGACCAATTTGACTGTGTTTCGTCTAACGTTCGGTCATTACATTTTTTTTCCAGTAGAGATTTGTTTACAGTCAATTAGGGTGCAACGTCAACATGACATCCCGTCAGAGCAATACTGGAGCATGATGCTAGACAAACTCGTGGACTTGGATGAAGAAAGGATGGCAGCGCTAGATAGGTTATTACGCCAAAAGGCACGGGTGGCTAAATCATATAATAAGAAGGTTAGAAAGAAGATCTTTGCAGTCAATGATTATGTGTGGAAGGTAGTTTTACCTGTAGATTGAAGGGATCGAACGTTAGGAAAGTGGTCACCAAATTCGGAGGGACCATTCCAAGTAATCCAAGTGTTTAGTAACAACGCATACGAGATCCAAGAGATAAGCATGGGTCAACAAATCATAAGAGTAAAAGGGAAATATTTGAAAAAATATAAGCCTATGTTACAGGAGGTTCAAATCCAAAAATAACTTTTCATTAATAAATTGGCCTACGTGGGTAGAAGGCCAAGACAATTTACGAAAAGCTCTAGAATGGAGTTACAAAAGTTAAACTAAATAAAAAATACAGTTATGCTGGGAACCTTGATTTAAAGTCTTCAAAAAGGGTTTTTTCATTATCCACTTTAATTTCCAAGAAAAACTTCTTCTGTTGCATCTAGTCAATGGTATCCTTTAGCGTAAGGGAGGTTTCGATGTGAGCGATCCCCTGAGACACTTCTTGGTCGATGACCTCTTGAGCCGGTAGAGGTTCGTCAGAGTCCAAGGAGGCTTTCTACTTCTCAACTTCAGCAATCTTTCTCGCAAGTTCCTCCATCTGGGCTTGATAATCAGATATCTATTGTTCGAAGACACGACGCTTGTCAAAACGCTCTTTCTTTGTGGTTTCAAAATCCTCAAGTTTCTTCTCACAAAGGGAGTTGAGAAAGCCTCGAATTCAATGAAATATTTAGCCATGGGAGCAGGCACTCTAAACTTGGAAAGTTCGTCTAGTATTTTGAAGACATCATAAGCTACAACTGACTCCTCTGGAATGGCATCCAGAAACTTATCCTCGAAGAGGTATGTCCTCAGTTGTTGGAGTTTAAGGGAAAAAGAATCATCCATTTCTGGGCCAAGAGGGGTCGTCGAACCAGCAGGGGTTGCATCCACAAACGATTTATAAAGCTTAAGCAAGGCCTTAGAGTCTCTACTGGGTTTGGTTGCTTCATATCCAGAAACTCCTCCGGAGTAAGCGTTCTTTCGATAGAAGGACCACCTTCAGCGGAACCTATAGGAGTAAGAGTGCCCTCAGTAGCAGTTGGGATAATCATAGGGTTTTCTTTGCCGCCAGTAGCTGCACCATCCTTGTTATCCTCATTATTGGTATTGTCAACAGGGGGTGTTTTCATCACAGGGTCTTCTTCTGTCGATCCCCCTTGGAATTCATAGACTTTTTGAGGACTAAAAAAAGGCACCATCTCAGGGGGATTGCCAGCAGTAGTCGTGGCATTATTTGCATTTACAGCAAAGGTTGAGTCGACCACGGTGTTCTGTAGAAGGAAACTTAAGTAAGAGAACACCCAGGTAATATATAGACCAAAAGAATAAAAATGACAAATACCTCAGCAGTGTGTTGTGATTGAGGGATTTCAGTGGCGACAGATTGAAAATTTTCAGCTAGATTATCAGGAACAATAGGTTTTAAGGTCGAGGTGACCGCTTTGGAAGGGGTCTTCTTGGTAGGAACTCTTTTCTTCTTGGCTATTAGGGTAGCAGGAGGAGAGTTGGATGTTTTAGAAGGAAAGACCTGGGATTGGGTACTTTTGTTCGACGTGCTATCTTCAGAAGTCAACGCCTTTTCAAGAACCTACCAAACAACAGGGTAAGTGGACAGTAAAAGGCAAGTGCAAAGAATCACCAAAAATGTGTGGTACCTGAGGATTCAGGACTTTCTGTTTCTTTGCTAGCCTGGTCGAGGTCGACACAGCAGTTGGTTCCCTTTTTCGACCCTGGGGAATAAACACAAATGATTAGATATTGGCAACGAATAAAATACATAAGAAAAGCAAAGAATGTACCTTCTTTAAGATGTCTTCTGTGGCACCAGCTCCTTGGGGATTCTCGACAGCTACAGCAATCATCGAAGCAGGGACTTCACCAGCGAGGGTAGCAAAAGCATCAACCATATTCTCCAAGAAAACGTCACGTTTGAAGCATTGGTTTTGGTATTCTGACCACCATACACTAAACCCCTCTGTTGTAAAGAAGGATGGTTGAAAAGAAAAAACAGGTAACTTAAGGCGTTGAGTCAACGTAGAAAACTTGAGGCAGTTCTTGTGGCATGTTAGGTTTAATCGTCAACCATCCCACACAATGTCAGAGGAATGTCATCCCAGGGATTTTGGCAACACTTGGCTCAAACCAAATTGTCGGGCCACTAAATTAGGTTGGCAGTTCATGAACCCATAGCCTGTGTTCCCCGTCTCAATTCGAAACGACAACATGGTGGGAGTCAGAAACGCCCTCCGTATGGAATTCGACATTGCTGCCATTTTTGGGGAAGCACCAGGAAAGGGGTTTCTAAACCATGGCGGACCAAACCCTCGATGCATAAAAGGAGCCATGCCATGAACAAAGGTGGTTGCTTCTGCAAACATGGTGAGGCATTTCATAAAGAGAGTTTTGTTGGGAGTTTCCTGCGTAGTCATCAAGGCGAGTTGAACGTCTTCTATGGGACGGTCATCATCCAGACGTTGCATTGTTGGAGACAAGGGATAACCCAGTTGATGCTTAAATGCGGCATTAAGTCAATGTTGTAACAACCACATAGTCCATGAAATGTTCAAGGCCTTGGTGGTTTCATGAAGGAGTTTTATTCTCAAGGCCGACAGACCAAGAGAATGATAGAGAGAGGATAGTAGAAGCTTACCCAAAGATACCTATAGGCCCTCATGTATTTAGATCACTAGGTTTATATAACTCTTGGCTATTTCTAGAGAGCCAGCACAAAAGAGGTAGTATGATAGCCAGAGAGTAAGAAAGCTGATGTGTTCTTCATTTGACACTTTGTTGGAACCTTTATCATGATGGTCCTCTATAAAGTTCTAGAAGCCAACACGTTTGAATTCGAAGGTGGCGTCCGTCTCCAGGGTCGGATCAAAGGTTTCACCCATAAGAGAAAGACCCGTGATGTCCGCCACGTCGAAGAGCGTCGACTTTAACATGCCACAGGGGAAATGGAACGTGTTGGTAGACCCTTCCAAAAAAAACATCGACGCCAACAGTAAACAAGGGTTAATCCTATGAGCATTCCTGGAGAGCTAAATGGCGTCGAAGATGTCAGTTGTCTTCCATTGGGCCTGGTGTTTGCCCTGGACCTTGTTCAACTAGGAGATGTAATCTTTGTTGCCATGGGTAGGCATCGACCTAAAAACACGGGCCTTTGGCGCCATAAACTTTAGGTTAAGGGTACCACCTTTTTGGAAAGCAGGGGGAATGATAGGAAGAAAGAAAGGGAAAAATTCCTGAAGCTCTTCATGGATGGGTTTGTTAGCAGGGTAGGGCCCATGAAAAGAATGCAACTTTCCAGCAACCGCAAAGGGGATGATCATCTGGCGTTGCCAGATAGCTACCACTACGTCATCAGCGGACGTCGAATTGGGAAGAGGCCTAAGGGCGTCAGCTTCAGAGAGAATAAACGCAATAGGGTTGTTTTCGATAGTGTGAGTGGTGAAAATGGTAGAGGAAGCCATTGAAAGGGAAGGTCAAAGAAATTTTGAGAGCAAAAGTTTGTAGGAAAGAAGAAGCGTGAGAGAAGTTGGAAAAAGAAAACCAAATATGGAAAGAGGCTATTTATAGGTAAGCTAGCATGCAGTTGAAAAGACAAGGGGCAGTTCCATTTCCATAGTAAGTGGGATTAGTTTAAAACCCATAACCTTGGGATGCAACCAGGCATGATTAGCTTTATTAAAAATCGTGGCGCAGAAAGGTGCCATTATCACGTCAGACTGTGGATGACGTGTGACTGACTCGATAGAAAAACAATGATGGTGTTG
Organism: Lathyrus sativus; assembly: GCA_963859935.3. Taxonomy (NCBI): domain Eukaryota; kingdom Viridiplantae; phylum Streptophyta; class Magnoliopsida; order Fabales; family Fabaceae; genus Lathyrus; species Lathyrus sativus. Next base: position 299,854,314 of record OZ012736.1, on the reverse strand, counting down.
CTGGGTCATTACCAATACACAGTCGAAACCTCATAGAACCGAAATGCCAAGTTCCTCAGTCAAAAAAGTGCTCAGTCGAAACTGGGTTTTAAGGGGGCATTTTGTTGGCTGGAAGTTTCGACTAAGGAAAGGCGACACAGAGATTGGCCTGTGGGTCGACAGGCTGGAGAAAGGTGGTAAAGGAAAAGATGTGAGTCGGCGCCAGCAGAGGGAGTTTTTTGAGTCAACTCAGGCCTATTCCGTCGAAGATGTCGACTGATGGGCAAGGAAGCCGACACGAAGTAGAAGAACATTTGAGCGAGAAGAAAATTTGAAAAGTTGAGAATGTGGGAGGTTACATAAGTAGTGGAAGGACACATGGCGCCACCAAGATCAACATATCGGTTACTTTATTTTCCTATTTAAGGCAATGCCCATGTTCATTTTAGAGGATGCATTTTGTAACATTGTAAGGGAAAAACACTCTGAGTACCAAGCGTTAAGAGAAAAGAGTTTCATTCCTGCAAAATATATGATTGCGTCCACATTTCCTTTTAATAGCAATTTATATAATCAACTTTAAAGATTTCTTGTCTTTTGTTTTTGTTTTTTCTTGTTTATTCATTTGTCTTTATTTAAGTCTACACAGGCTTTCTCAAATTTGTCTTCAACCCATTCCAAACAACACCATTCTACCACCATCTCATATACTCAACTGGTTCGTTCTCGGACTTGTTTGGTTGGTCCCGCAAGTAAACCTGCGTTAGGAGGTCAGAGGTTATTTGTGCGAAAACTGCATGCGAACACCATTTTAGTTGGATATTGTGATGTTGATTAGGCAGGTAGTGCTGATGATAGGAAAAGCACCTCTGGTGAGTGTTTCTTCTTAGGAAACAACCTTATCTCTTAGTTTAGTAAGAAGCAGAATTATGTATCCCTATCCACTGCTAAGGCTGAGTATATTGTATCAGGAAGCAGTTGCTCTTAACTACTTTGGATGAAGCAGATCTTGAAGGAGTACAATATCAAGCAAGATGTTATGACATTATACTGTGATAACTTAAGTGCTATCAACATATCCAAAAGTCATGTTCAACATATTCAAACAAAACATAATGACACCAATCATCACTTTATCAGCAATCTTGTTGAAGACAAAGTAGTCATTCTTGAGCATGTAGCCACTAAGAAGCAACTGGCTGGTATTTTCACTAAAGCTTTGGATGCAAACCAGTTTGAGAAAATAAGAGGTAAACTAGGAATTTGCATTATTGAAGAATCATAGCAATTAGTCTTGATTATGCCAGACACAAGGGAAAGAAGAAACCTAGTGTCAACTTTTATGGCTAAAAAGGGGAGTAGTGGTGATGGTAGTGTTGATACTATGAGAGGGAGAATGTATCAAGGTGTAAAGCATAGACATGATTATTCCATTATTATGGTTTCTTTTATGTTGATGAGTGGTTTGTGTTGGTGGTGCTGGGATGTCATTCTATATGTTCTGCCATCATTCTATTTGTTGTGTCTGGGAGAATGCATTTTCTCTGCAATAGGTTGTGATCTTCAGGGTGAGTAAGCTTGTATTTTGTGCTTTTGAAGTGTAGTTTTATTGTATGAACTTGCAAGAGTTCATGTGTGTTTTTCTTGTGATTTAGGTTTCCCCTTTGATGGGGGTATTGGTAATGTATGACTGAGGGAACATGGTACCTGTCTGTTCTGTAGCCGCAAAGTTGCAGTTTTTATATAGCTTACATGTTCTCATGTAGCTTGTGTTGTTCCAGTTGATATGTGATGTCAGACTAGATGTCTTGACATTTTATTGTCAGGTGTGCTCTATTGCCTTGACACTATTGGGCTTGTGGTTCTTACTATCTAGTGTTTCTATTTTGATTATGTTGTGTATGCCTCTGATGTGTGCTAAGGTTGTTTTAGCCTCCAAAGGGGGGATTGTAAGTTCTGTGGTTTTTGAATTGGAAACATTTTGGTAAAACAATATGTTATCAGCAAGATGTTATGCTAGATGTTCTGCTATGACAGTCAGACATCATGTTCGACATGATGTTGTGACATGTGTCAGGACATGTTATACCATAAAGTTAAGGCATGGTTGTTTTGGTATTTTTAGTGTGAGTTTTGAGTGTGTTTAAATTTACACGTTTGTGTTATCCAAGGAGGGATATTGTGGGAACTTATGTTTTGACAGATTGTGTTGGTTTTTGTAAAAAGGATCTTTGAACCTTTTTAGGAAACTTTGTATTTTGTTCCTATTATTGTGCAGGAAAATTTGCTAATGATTGAAAGTTTTTTCATGGTGATTTGTGTTTTATTTTAAAGGCCAATCCCATGCAACTGTGATGCTTATTTAAAGGAGTTTTTAAACCTAAAGAAAGTGTAGAATTTAAATAATAAGGATTAGCCGTGCATTAGGGTGTCTTTAAGGTTTATGTGTTTTTGTTTGTATGTCACTCTTGTATCGGGTTTGATACATCGAGTTGACTGATTGTTCATTGTTAATTGTTCACTCTAAAGCTTTTAAGCATGATCGTATTTTTCTTAGTAAAAGTAAGTATTATACTTGGAAGGGTTGGTATTTCTATTTTGGGTTGTTGTTGAATTGTCACTGGTTTGTGACTGATAGGAAGTGAGAAGGGGATCTCATATCTAGAGGGTGTCTAGGTAGAATTTGCACAAGGTAGTGATTAGGCGAAAAGTTATAAACGGGGGAGTTTTGATTTGAAATAATACTGTCATAGTGAATTTCCTTCCTGGCTTGGTAGCCCACAGATGTAATCGAATTGTCTTGATCCTAGAGTTGTGACATCTGTCTCGACATCTGGTATCTGTGTGGCAGAATTTCACCGGCGTATTCCTCTTCAGCCACTGTCGACCACTCTCATCCATTCCATCAAAGAGTTCAACGTTGTAGATTCATTAACAAAAACATACGCTCTGTGCACTTTGAAGTAATTTGAAATATAGCTGACCTTGCTTCATACATGTTACTAAGAAGAAAACGTTAACATTCTAGTTACTGCAAGAGCAGTCGAATCGCTGATAATCAGATTCTTGAGGGCCTCTCCATCCTACATGAAGCAATAAAACTCTATAACTAATTCTCTTTCCTTCCTATGTTACTTTTATTCAACATTTTTTATATAAACCTTATTTCCACTTTGTTATGATAATATGGCTCACCTTTTTGTTAAATATTATTTTTATATAGTTGATTATTTTTTACTTTTTCAGATAGATAGTTTTTTTGGCGTTGGTTAAACACGTGTTCATTCTATTTTGATCTAATTTGTTTTGGGCCATATGACATTAGGTGATTTTTCTATTAGCTTTTTATCATTGTAAATTGTGCAACAGTGTAAATGTTATGTTGTGTTGCTGCTGTTGTGTTGTTTCATTGCGTTGTGTAAATCAGACTTTGATCTGGGATTCAGTATTTGTATGTCGTTATGTCGCTGAATTTTTTATACATTGATAGACATTGATCGATAAATTAGCAAGTGTTCTATTCCGCCAATGTAGTAATAAGAGGGAAAATCCCCAGTATCGATCTCAAGGACTGCTTGATGATACAAAGTTCTGGATTAATTTCAATTAAACAAAAGCTTGGGGATTTTTGGATTTTTTGGTGAAATTATAAAAGCAATTGCGAATAAAATAAACAAAGTACGGGAATGGTTAAAACAGATATGAGTATAATATGCTAGAGATGGTTTATGATCTAACTCAGTAACAACTTTGAATTAACACTGCAACAATTTATTTTATCTAACTAATTACCGGTTCTTTAGGGTGTTTACTCCTAAGTCTTTAATGAGAAAACCTTTAATCGTCCAACCTAATTCCTATGTCCATAGATAATTAAAGATGAAATTAAGCATTCAATTATCAAGAATATTCTGGTTTCTATAGAGTATCCCTAGTCCTAGGTGACATCTACTATAGAATAATCTCAAGCAAAACATTAACAACGGCGGTCAAACTTAATTATTAATCGTAAATCAAACCCGTTTGTCCGACAGAGTAAGCATTAAGAACAACAAAAGATTAAATCAATTATTGAAAAAAGATTGTTGTTGCAATAATAATATCAGAGTCATTACATATCCAAATCAGGGACACCCCCGAGCATTAGGGGTTTCGCTACTTATAATGTTTGATAAAAAGAAAATACAAGATGTAGACATTACATTTACGAGGATGAAAGTGGATCTTCAATCACTTCCGATCATGAAAATCTTCCTTTCACCGAAGCCTTCGTGTTCTCCAATTTCTCTTTGTAAATTTTTATCGTTTTTAGAAAAAGTCCCCAAATAAAATCCAAAAACCGCTTAAATTGAAAAGATCTCCCCTTATTTTATATTCCCCTAATGGATCAAATTTAATTTCCCAATAAAATCATGTCTAACAATAGCCAAATCAACAATTAGTGTTAAATCTCGCCGAAAAAGGAAAGAAATAAAATCCTTGCCTGTCTGACGGCCAAAAGCATGTGCTACGGGTGGCCATAGTTCCTGCTATGGTCAGTAGCATGTACTACGGGTGCCCGTAGCAGACCACTGGAGTTGGTTTGCACATTAAAGGGATTGGGGGCTCTGGCTGCTACAGCCAGTAGCACGTGCTACGGGTGGTCGTAGCAAACCACTGTCTCCGTGTCTTTTTCATCTAAAAACTAGGGGTTTTGCTGCACCTCTGCTACGGCCCGTAGCATATACTACGAGTGTCTGTAGCAGGTCACTGCTCCTTGGGTTTTCCTTCCCGGTTCTTCGCGATTCTTCCAATTTTCTGCCGACATCCTTCTTGAATACTTATTTACCCCTGAAAACATTAAAACAACACAGCCAAGCATAAAATGTGGTAAACGAAAATAAAATGCAAATAAAACATGACAAGATTAACAAAAATATTGGTAAATAAAAGCATAAAAACCACCGATCAAACTCCCATAAACTTAGACCATTGCTTGACCTCAAGCAACAAGCTTGCATAATAAATTTTTGGATTAAATGGTGCACTTCAAGTGGAAAACTTATGAATAGAAAGCGTGTCGATACTCATATGTGAGTCATTGTTCCGATTGGCTAGTACTAGTTCTCTCGGTAATCATCGTTAATGAAGGTAGTACAAGAGCACATACCATGGTAAACCACATACTTAAATCCCCCTTTCGGTAACCTCTCTAACTATGCTTTGGGATTAAGTATTTTCTTCGATTTTCTCCCCCTTTCCTTCGAATAATTGAATTAAGGCATTCACAATCGTATTACCTCACATGTACAAGATAAATCAAGACTTTTTATAGGCATTTTTTCCCACGCTCGTTGGCGTTTATTAGTCCACTTTGGGACGATAATTGAGACTCACCCGTCATTAGGCTAAGTAACCGGATGAGGGTTACCCAACTTAGAAGGACTAGTTGTCTTTATCGCTATTATTCATTATTTTTTTCTTTTTGGTGCCTTAAGTCACTTTTCTCAATCAACCCTATACATGTAAATCTCTTTAATCATGTCGAACTATCAATATGAACTAATCGGGGAATACTTCTCAAATCCAAGTAACTATGACACAAATCTACACGTTTGACTCGTTTCCTTACTCCGAGGAGTCTCAGGTGTTCGGGTCATACCTAAGTTTTCAAACATTCACAGTGTCCCTAGTTCTATCTTCTCTTCCCTCAAACTCTATATACTTTCTCAACTACCTAAAAATCACAGTATTCCCAAGAAGAAATTAAAAATGGTTTTAAACAATTTTTTTTCAATAAAATAAACAAACAAAAACACAAATAAAAATTACTTAAAAAGGAAAACTCAAAACAGTAAATCCTCCCCGAAACATGAACTAAACATTGGCCTCATGTTTTAGAACAAGAGATAGAGAGAGGTACGACTCACAGTGATTAAAAGTTGGGTTTCCTCCCACGTAGTGTTTCGTTTAATATCGCATGGCTTAACGGTTCATTCACCTTGTTATGGAAGATGCTTCAGCTTCCACACCTTGTTGCTTGTCTTTTTTGAATTAAGGAAATCATCTTTTTCATAGAGTCCCCTTTTTGCACCAAGTGGTTTCCCACTTCTATAGCCTTGCCTCGATGCCACTTTTTCCTCTTTCTCTCGACTTTAGGAATGGATCTTTGAGTGCTTATGCTTGTTGATACTTTCTCCGGTGGTGGTCTTGGAATTTGGCTTTCCCCACATGTCCTGATCATTCCAATTGGATAGTGATTATCTTTTTCCTCCCTTTGGTTTTTGATCTCAAACACTTTCAACGTAATTTCCTAATCATATGGTATCTTTTTCCATATCGACATTGCATCAACTTGTAAGCAAGAATGGTCGAGCAAGAATGATAGGGGTCTCTTCATCTTCCGGAATATCAATGGTCTCAAAATCAATTAGAAAGCTAAATTTATCAATTGTCACCAGCACATCATCTTTTACCCCATATGACCGCTTAATGGTGTGATCAACAAATTTTAACTTTGTCCTTGTATTGCTCACCTTTATAATACCAAGCTTTTTAAAGATAGATAATGGCATGAGGCTCACACTAGCACCAGAATCAATTAGGACCTACTTGAAAGTTCTGTCTTTTATAGTGCATGGGATTGCTACAGATCTAGGATCCTTCCGCTTTATGGGGATTCTCCCACCTAGTGATATTTCACTACATTTCTCCGTTGAAATTGTTATCTCCTCTCCCATTGGTCTTTTTTTTTACCGATTACCTCTTTCATTAATTTTGTGTACATGGGCATTTGCTCGAGTGCTTCAAAGAAAGGCATATTGATCTCTAAACTTTTGAACATTATGATAAATTTCTCAAAGTCTTTCTCTTTTGGATCCTTCTTTGTCACCCTCGGAGGGTATGGTAACTTAATCACAGGTTTAGCCTCCTTTTTCTTTTTCTCATTAATTGGCTTTACAGGTGGTATAGCTTCTTCTGGTTCTTGCATATTTTTCCTCACTTCCAGATCTACCTCTATGACATGATCATCATTTGTTTCCCTTTCTTCTTTATCTTCAGCAACTTCTTGACTTCTTGTTGTGATAGCATTAATGTTCTCATGATTTCTTGGATTTGGTATTGTTGTACTTGGAAGGGTACCTTGAGCTTGCATGGAGATTTGTTGTGCTATCTGACCCATCTGGATTGCAAGATTTTTGATCGAAGCAGTGGTGTTCCTTTGATTATTTCGGGTCTCTTCTTGAAATTGCATCTTGTGAGTTGCCATATTTTCAATGGCTATTTCCCACTCTACTTTCTTAGGAGCTTGTTGTTGTTGTTGGTACTGTGGTTTATTCTGATCTTTATAGGAGAAGTTAGGATGATTCTTCCACCCCGAATTATAAGTATTTGAATATGGGTTGTTCTGCTTCAAAATTTTATCTCTTCAATTTTTTATGTAGTTACAACACAGTGTATGGTAAAATGAGGTCCACCACAAATCTCATAGTTAACAGCTTGAATAGGTTGAATTTGGGCTACTTGTTAAGTATCTAAATTCATGGCTTTGAGTCTTCTCTCTACTTCAGCGGCCATTTGGTCTTCTATGTTCACAACCTAATTTGCAAGTTTCAAGTTGATCACACCCTCTGGTTTACTCACACTTTGTTCATACAATTCCAGATGTTCATTTGCAACAATGGCTTCTATGATCTTCTTGATACTAGTGGTTTTGTAAAATTTGATAAGCTACCAGCAGCTGTATCAATAAGTTGCTTAGTCTTCATTCTGAGTCCATTCACAAACATCTGCATTTGTTTAGTCTGATCCAAATCATGAGTAGGACACGCCACCAATAACCTTTTGAATCTCTTGTAAGCATCACCCAGTGACTCTCCTTCCTTCTGCTTAAAATTCACAATGTCATTTCTTTTGCAAATATAAACAGAAGCTGGAAAATACTCGTTCAGAAAATTTGTTTCCATTTGCTCCCAAGTTGTAATACTTCCATCTTGTAGTGAGTAAAACCATTCTTCAGCGTCTTCAGCTAGAGTGAACAAAAACATTCTCAAATTTTTTGCTTCTTCAGTGTGCCCGTCAAACTTCAAAAGTAGTGCTCATAGTAAGAAATCTCTACAAATGTTTATTTGCATCTTCATTGATTTTCCCTGTAAAAGGTATCTTCTCCAATTGACAGATGGTTGATGGGTGCAACTGAAACTTTGGAACATTCACTGGCTGATTGACAATGGTCAAATGACCTAAAGGAGTGTTTTCCCCTCCATAATCCCCAAGAAGTCTTTCTTGTGATTCAGCCATAGTTGGTTCTTCTAACTCTTTGTGAGATTTTATGTCTGAGTGCACCAAAACCTCTTCCTCTCTTTCTTTTTCATGACCATTGAAAAGTGCTTTGACTTGTTGAAAAGTGGATCTTTGAATTTTGTAAACTCATGAACCAACTTATATTTTTTTATGTCATAAAATTGCTTTGAAATGCATTGAAAAAACCATAGTTTCACTTAGCAAAAATGCAAAATTTTCCTTTTTTTTCTTGAGTTTTTCATGACTTTTTGATGATTTAACTTCATGATATGATAGCTTAACTTGATCCTCCTTTTTCCGTGTAACAGAGTAAGCATTGTGGTGGAAGAATGAGCTTGAGGGGACATTGGAGAATGATGAAAAAGTCATGATAATTAAGCTTGATGGAAGATGAAATCTTGAGTTGTTGGAAATTAGCATTTGTAACATAATCATGGAATAATTTATTATTGATGAATAATGATGAATCCTTTGGTCAAATGTTTGTAGAATAGGTCTAAGAAAATTTAGAAGTCAAAATCGAGTTAATGGTCAACAGTTGACCAAAAAGTTAACTGCTGACTAAGAGTCAACTATACCAAAATTTTGCAGCTTTTTCTTGTAATTGATCCATTTCCTTGTAATAAAGTTTGCGATGCTTGTAATGTATTCCAATTACTCATGAATGAAGATATTCCCTTTCTTTCTAAAAAGTCAACAAAAGTCAAAGCATGGTCAAAGAAAAAATAATAGTGAAATAGGCAACAATGATTAATGTTCATAATGATTCAAAGTCAATAACATCCAATCAATAAAGAAAATTCAATAATAATTAAATTTCAATGGTAATGATATAGTCAACAATTATGATAAAAGTCAATACATGGAAAAAGTCAACATTGGTCATAGTATGGTTAACAATATTTACATGATTAAAGTCAATCAATAGTCAATTATAAGTCACAAACCAAAAAACTATAAAAAGTAACAAAGAACCTTTGGACCATTAAGTAAAATGAAATGTAAGGTGGACCAGATGAAACTTTTATGGTGTGTTTGATGAATTTAGCCTGGTCCAGAAAAGAAAAGAAAATGAAAAAAAAAAGTGGGGCAAAATTGGGGTATGACAAGCATCTCAATGGATTTTATGATGGATTTGCCAAAGACAACAAAGGGAAGTGATTCAATTTGGATTGTGGTGAATAGACTGGCTAAGTCAAATCATTTTATCCTGATAAATATGAGTTACTTGTTACAGAAAGTAAGAGAGGTTTACATTAGTGAGATTGTGAAGTTGCATGGTATTCCTTCAGATAGAGATCTGAGGTTCACGTCGAGGTTTTTGGAAAGTTTATAGGAAGCCTTGGGAACCAAGTTAAGGTTGAGTTTCTCCTACCATCCGCAGACGTATGGTCAGACAGAAAGGACCATCTAATCATTGGAAGATTTGTTGAGAGCTTGTGTTTTGGAACACAGAGGCAATTGGGATAATTACTTTCCTTTGATTGAGTTCACATATAACAACAACTACCATTATAGTATTGAAATGAAGCCTTTTGAAGCTTTGTATGGAATGAGGTATATGACTCCTTTGTGTTGGTATGAATCAAGTGAAAGTGTTGTGCTTGGACCAGAGATTGTTCAACAGACTACTGGAAAGATCAAGATGATTTATTAGAAGATGAAGGCTTCTTAGAGTAGACATAAGAGTTATCATAATAAGAGAAGAAAGACACTTGAGTTCCAAGAAGGAGGTCATTTGTTCTTGAAAGTCACTCTGGTGACTGATGTTGTCGTGTACTGAAGTCTTGAAAGCTCACGCCTCATTTTATAGGTTCATATTAGATCCTGCAAAGACTAAGAGAAATGGCTTATAGATTTGTCTTACCACCTTCTTTTTCAAAACTTCATGATGTCTTTCACGTGTCAGAACTTCAGAAGTATATCCCTGATTCTTCCCATGTGATCCAATTAGATGATGTTCAAGTGAGACATAACTTGACTCTTGAGGCATCACCCTTGCGGATTGAGAATCGCAAAGTGAAGCACTTGAATGGTAAATAGATCGCTTTGGTGAAGGAAGTGTGGTGAGGACCTGCGGGAGGGAGCGTGACATAGGAGTTGGAGAGTCGCATGCGATAGTCGTATCATGAGCTATTTCCTTCAGGTAATTTTCGAAGGCAAAAATTCTTTAAGAGGGGGAGAGTTGAAATGCCCTTGTTTTTAAATTAATTTATTTTATTAAGTTTTATATGTTTAAATGATTTATTGGAATACCTTATGTGATTTTGGTGGAGTTATTTGGAGTTGGATAAATTTTATATAATTATCATTATTTTTATTAATTAAAATAATAGAAATATGGATAAAATAAGAGATGTTGAGATATGGGGTGTAAAATAGGATAATGAAATAATTGGTGTGGTAAGGAGTGAAAGACCAAAATTTGAAGGGAGAATAAAAATAACTAAAACAAGAATTAAGTTTTTATTTAAAATAAAATTGGATAGAAAAATAGGTTATGCAATACATTGAATTTTGGAGCAAAAGAGGTTTTGAGAGGCAAGGGCAAGACTAAAGATTCCAAGGGAAAAGCTCCAATTTTCTGCAGATTTGAAATAAGAGGGGATTATTCATCTATGGGTGTGTTTTTCATAAAGGATAAAGAGGGATCTTAACCCTCTTCTTTGTTGTTTTCCCCAATACTCCATTGTTAAGGTTTTAAATCCTCAAGATGGTTGTGCATACCTCTCTGGATTATTCTATTTTGAATATGTTGTTATGTTGTGATTATGTGTTGAATTCATATGCAAATTATATGTGAAATTCATATTGGTGTTTTTCTTGTTGATGTGTTTTGACGGTGATTAACATAATGATAAATTTCATGATAACTTAATGTTGAGGTGTAATTGGTGTTGGTTTGGTGTGTTATGTATCCAATATGTTCGATTAGGGTGGTTGAGGGTTGAAATATGAGCATTAGAAATACTCCAATAGCGAAAATGCAGATTCTGTAATCTGCATAGCGGTGACATGCGTCATTGATGTGACGAGCCAATCGTCATGCATTTGACAAGCGTAAGTATAGTGATGGGGTGACCGTCATGGTCCCCGAGTTGGGTTTTTAACCTGAGCGTCAGTAGAGTTACGGGTTGTGAGAGAGAGGGAGGGTGATAGGTGGGGTTACAACCGTCATCCCTTGGAGTTGACCTGTTCTGAGCGGTTGACTTGATTTTTTGAGTAATTTTTGATGGCGGTGACTGTTTACTACTAATTGTTATTGTTTGGTGACTTTGGTGAGTATAATCAATATGTTAGTGTTGAGTGAGCAAGTGATGATGTATTGAGCAATCTGACGTGTTCATTGTTGAGTCAAAAGGTAATCGAGGTGAGATTTAGAGTAGGTTTGGTGACTCTAAAATTTTTGAATAAAAGTGAAAGAGTCGTGTATGAGCTCTGGTGAGTCATAAGTTGACATTGTTGAGTGTTTTTGTGAAATATTAACAACTGGTGAGTATTATATAAGTAATGATATGATTATGTGTGTTATGTTGAGTTGTCATTACATGGTATGCTGAATTATGGTGAGTTATGGGGTTTGAAGATGAACCATTGGTGATGATTATTATATTACATAGTTGTGGCATTTCATACATCATGTTTATCAGATATACATAATTGGAGATGATTGGTGATGGGACTAAATTACTAACATAACTCTGAAGTCAAAATATTGATAATAGGACTGATCGATAACATAACTTTGACAATCAAATTGGTTGAGTAGATTGGTACCATACGCATTTGGTGATGAGGTGATAAGTGCACTGCATATACAAATGCGCTTATGATTGGTGATGGTTGTGAATGATATATAAATATGTTGGTGATTGGTAATGATTGTGAATGATATGAATACGTTGATGTTTGAGTGTGTTATCCTTTATTGCTTTATACACCGCTAACATTTTTTAATGTATTCTAAGCCCCTGGTTAATTTTTTTGTGGTATTTTATACTCTCGCGGTACATATACTCAAGTATAAGAACACTAGTTGCTATTGAGGTGGAGCATGGTGTGGAGACATATTAATTTACTTTATTGCTTTTTGAGTTTATTAGCTTTTGTGTCGCTCTAATATGTAACACTAGGGATGGGCTCTTTTGTTGCATTATATGTTTCTCTCTGGGATGTTTGAATTATTTCATTAATTATTAGTGTAGAGACAAATAAATTTTTTCTCTGAGGTTTTTTATGTTTTATTCTGCTGTTTTAATGTTATATTTTGTTGAGTAATATGTTTGGTGATGAATGGGTAATGCCCTATTTGATAAATTTAATTGAATTATTTTATAAATAAGGAGTTGGAGTTTTAGGGTGTTACGAAAACCACCACACATATCATCAAGTATCATCATATTGCACCTAATAACACCAATTAACATGGTTTAACATAAATAAGCATGCAAAGAAACAAGATGATCATGTATTAAAACCAATTTCACACATATAGAAAAACTTCATAAAACCTTAGTTCCCATTTCATGGATTTTTTTCCCCAGAGCTATGTCTAACTAGGAATCCACATTTTATAGGATAAAGATGATGAAAGATTTGAGATGAGTTATGAATTATTCAAGTTTTGATCTTTGCTTCCAAGTTTTTCTTCTTTTCCTTTCTTCCTTTCTTCCTTTCTTCCTTTCTTCTTTCTTGTCTTTCTCTTCTTCTTTCTCTTTTCTTCTTTCTCTTCTTACTAGTAATATGATATATTGAGTGGCATAAAAGAGTGAGAAAAATATTTAGGTTGGCCTTTTGTGCCCTAGTAACCAATGTTCAATCAATGACACCAAAATATATTTTCTTGTACTAATTAGCAAAGATCAAGCAATTTGAGTAATAATTAATCTCTTATGAGTTCACTAATTACTATTTGATCCACCTGACGAGGAACAAAGCATATAGGAACACAATTTATCCCAACTGACAATGAATAGAGTACTTAAGAGGATATGGGATATTACAATATATATTCCTAAGTGTACATCCATACAATGAGCTATCTAAACCTGTTTTATCTGCTCGCTTGGCTTCATGAAAAATAAAATTCAATGCGCCCGAGATACGTTGCCAACCAACTATGAATAAAGGATGTTCTCTGTGAATCGGTGTTCTAACAAAGTATTGCTTCGACCAAAAGATGTATGTATCTCATTGTGTTGGTTTAAGAGCATTTGGTTCACATCATCCCAATCTCGACAAAAATAACCTTTGTTGTTTCCCAACCAATTCTTTAATATAGCATGTGCAGATTCAAACTTGTTAGTTGTTGCATTGACAAAGTTTTGAACCTGATCGGTCCAAGCACAAAAAATTTTCTCATTAACCTGATCCTAAATAGTGCCCTCAATATATTTCAGAAAATATGGATATCTCGCACACACTCTCGAAACGTATTACAAATTCGACATATAATTCATTCGTGGAAGAATTTATTATACCATTCCATGCACCCGTTATATTTTCCACCACCACACCAGGGTTGACCATTTTTCCATCTTCAAGCTTGACTTGTTCGGTGCGTACCCCAGATTTTACTCGACTTCTTACATTTTTTAGTTATGTGATGCTTATAAACTAATGTGGGCGATGTAGGAAACACCCTTGCAACCAAATTCATCAATGTGATGTCGCGATTGGCGACTATTACTTGTGGCATGTTTTCTTGGTCCTCCAACATAGTCTTGCACATTTCCAAAGCTCGTGTAACATTGTCCTCTTTTTTTAGATTCCGAAAATGCAAAACCGACTGAAAACACCATATCCGTAGAAGTAACATCAACAATTTTCAGGAGTGGAAGTCTATACTTGTTTATTTTGTATGTTGAATCAATTATGAGGACAGGGAAAAGTGTTGAAAAACTTAACGAAATCAGGATGACTCTAAAATATATCTCAAACTATGACTTTATCCTCACAAGCTTTGTACCTAAAAACATATGTGTCACCTTCCAAAAGCTTCAACAGTTGTTGCATCTCAGATCTTGGTCCTCTTACAACCATGTCGTTTCGAACATGCACATCGTATATTTGCTTGATATTTGAAACATTTAGATGTTTTTCCGTTTCAAAGATGCGAGTATGTTTTTTGGCGCCACCATGTTTAATGGCATGTCCGAAACAAGCTCATTCTCCTCTATAACAAGTCAAAATACAATAGGATGACCATCTATCTTGTCAATCAAGGCATGATTATGTATATCAGAAATCATATTAAATTTCCATGTTCCATCCATCATACGTTATCTGCACATTTAAAACGGACACTCACATTTTCTCGATCATGTTGAAGGTGAGATAATACTTAGAAGGGGGGTTGAATAAGTATGAAAGATTAAAACTTAGAATTAAAACACAAGCATTTTTATCCTGGTTCGTTGAACTCAACTACTCCAGTCCACCCTTCCTAGAGTGATTTGCCTTTCTCAAACAAGGACTTAATCCACTATTTAATCAAACAGATTACAATAGTAACACCTAAGAACAACTGTTCTTAGTCTTCTCAAGAGCTACTGATTCCAACTGAATCCTCTTAAGGAAATCCTTTACAATCAATGTAAATCTAATACAAGAGTAAGAATGCTTCTAAAAAGCTTTAATCACAACAGTGATATTTCTCTTAAGTTTAAGTACAATGAAATTAATTCTAAGAATGAATATGAAAGTATGAGAGCTTGAATGTTTTAATTCTTTTTCAGCAAAACGTCTAACTGAAGAATTTGGTGGAGTCTTGCTTTTATAGGCAGCTGATCCAAGGTGAGCTACACGTTGAGAAGAGTGTCCCAAAAGGTCTGAGCCTTTTTGTCTTCACATCAAGTGACCTTTCCTAGAAGAAGAAAGCACATAAAAGTCCTTTTTGTCTGTGTTCTTGTGTCTAGCATAAATAAGGAAAGAGACGTTTGATTTACTCCAACGGATATAATCTTTGAATATTTCTTCTTCAGTTTTCAGCAAGTTCATCAGAGTCTGATTGGGTCAGAGTCTTCTAATGATGATCAGAGCTTGCTGGATCAGAGTCTTCTGCAGCAGGTGTGCTTTCAGCGTGTTAGATATCAGAGCATATTTGAAACAGAACTTCAGTACTGGCAGCTTTAGTACTCTCAGAATCTTCTGTAGAAACTATGCTTTGAAAAACTCTTCATACAAAATTCTTGTTTGCTTCAGATGCTTCTGACTTGCTTCAGATTCTTCTGGAGCTACTTCTTCAGATTCTTCTGGAGCTTCTGCTTCAGATTCTTCTGGAGCTTCTGCTTCAGAATCTTCTGGAGCCTACGCTCAGAATCTTCTGTTGGCAGCAATCAGAATCTTCTAATGAGTGCATCTGGCGCTTCAGAGTCTAGTTAATTTCTTGCATTCAATTCTGATTTGCTTCTGGAGTATTAATTTCTTTACTATCTGCAGTAAAAACTCTCAAGCAAATTTTAGAGTATATAATTCTTAAATACAAAATTTCCTAATAGTTATCATCAAAATATAGAGATATTATTAAGAACCAATCTGTGTTCTAACAATCTCCCCCTTTTTGATGATGACAAAAACATCAGAAATTTTGTTTAATTGAAAATATTGAAATTATAACTCCCCCTGAGATGTTGAATCTCCCCCTGAGTTAGATACAGAAAAGGAATAGAAACTTCCCTTTTGTCTTGAGTAATCTTCAGAGTTAGATCTTGTTTGTTCTTTTAACATTTGAAAGTCAGAATGTCTTGCAGAATTAATATTCAGAGTTTGATAATAGTCATAATGATCTGAGAGACTCAGAGTTTCTTTTACAAAATGTACTTATCAATGTTCTGAAATAGTCAGATTAAATGTTAGATAGAATAAATATGTCTGAAGTTTCATTCTGGTGAAGTTATATTAAACAGTTCAGATCTATATTTTCTCCCCCTTTTTGTCATAAGCAAAAAGTAAAAACTTTAAAAAGACAAATAAAAGGAAACACTAAATGAGATAATTCAATGGAGAAAACTTTGATTCATTCAATAAGATCAGATCAAGAGTACATGCATCAGAAGATATAAAAAATACATAGCAAACATCAGATGCAAAAATAGCAGAATGAAAAATGAAAATCTAAGAGTGTTTGGACAAAAGCATCTTCAATAGATCTGTAATCTCAGAGGAGGACTGCTCTTGCTTGGACATCCACTTAGCCATTGTTTCATTCTTTTGATCCTGCTTAGACATCCATTTTGTCATGTCCTCAGACTTCTTATCCTGTTTTGCCATCCAGGACTTGATCTCAGATTGACCAGCTTCCAGAGCAGCAATCTTATCTTCAAAATCTGGATGTTCTTTCTTTATCTCAGATGAAGAAGTATGATCAGGTTCTGGAGCTTGAACAGAGTCAATTTCCATGGGTTCTGTAGAGTCTGGAGCATTAGAGCTAGAATGAGGGTCTACCAGAGTCATGGCCAATTGATTTTCTTCAGATGCAATTTCAGTAGTGTCTTCTGATGAGGGAGGAGCATCTGTAAGAAGCAGAGGTTCAGATTTCTTGACTGTCCAAAATAGAGTTCTTGCAGCTTTAGCAAATCTGAGCTTCGCATCATCAGAACAAATGTTCTTCAGATTTGAGGCCACAGAGTTGAATCTGTTGATGAATCCATTCCAGATGATATCAGATTCTTTGGCATCCATTGTTGCTGAGCATTTCTTCTGAACAGTACCTAAATACAACTGTATTTCTTGCAAAAAAGTTTAAAATAAATGATTAACATTAAGTCTGGGCTTAGGATGTAACAGGGTTTCCAGAGTTATTGGTTTTGGTTAGGGAGTTGGTGGAAAAAGAGATTTTTGAATTGAGATCAGAGGAGGAGGATAATATAGAATGAAAGGAATTTCAAGAGCTTTTTCTTTTGATCTAATTAAGGCATTTAACAGATGAGGTTTTGCTCTGGTGTGAAGGGTAACTACATCAAAAGGTTTATTTGAGTAGGTTTGGAAGGCAGATTTGGGAGGTTCATCAGAAGCAACATTGTTATCAGATGAAATTGGTATAGCTGAAGCAACAGCTTTATCAGATTTAGCAGAACAAGATATAGTTGCTAATGAATCTACATCTGACTTAGATTGAATGTAGGTGAGAATCACAGATGGAAGGGTCATTGTGAGTTTGCGTTTCAGAGGGGTGATAGGGTCAGATGGTTCAACTCTGTCATAAAAGTTTTTGAGTTTGAAACCATAAGCCAGATTATGAAACAGTGATGAAACTTGGGCACAAGAAATAGATGATCTTGGGTTAGAACTTGGAATCAATATTTCAGATGATGGTGCAGGTATGGGAATAGGATCTGGAATGGGAGCTTTAGAAGGTATAATGGTTTCTGGTTGGTTTACCTCAGAGTCTCTGTGAGATGGAGAGACTAGAAAGTCTGGATGAATGTCAGATTCTGAGGAGTTTGAAGAGGTGGTTGGTGTGCAGGAAGTAGAAGATACTCGAAACACAGTTTTTAAAGGTGTGACATCAAGAACTTCTGTTTCAGGAATGTGGGTTTCAGAGGTGTTTGTTGGTTCTGAAGGAATTTCAGAGGGTTTTGAGGGTTATTCTGAGATGGGTGAATCAGATGGAATTGTGATTGGTTCAGATGAGACTGGAACAGATGTTATTTTTGTAGGTTCAGATGTAGGGGG
Organism: Lathyrus sativus; assembly: GCA_963859935.3. NCBI lineage: Eukaryota > Viridiplantae > Streptophyta > Magnoliopsida > Fabales > Fabaceae > Lathyrus > Lathyrus sativus. Next base: position 299,836,377 of record OZ012736.1, on the reverse strand, counting down.
TTCAGATGATTTTGATGGTGGATTATTTGATGGTGGTTGATTTTCAGAGGCTTTTTCTGGTTGAGATTCTTATGGTTTTTCAGGTTGTTTTTCCTGTGGGTGCTTTTGTTGTTCAGATTGCTTTTGTTTAGGGTGTTCAGAGGGTTTTTGTTGTACAGAAGGTTGTGGTTGTTGTTCTGTAGGTTGTTGATCTGATGGTTGTTTCTGTGAAGATTGTTTTTGTGGAACAAACTGTTTGATTTGGATTTTTGGTTGAGATGATTGTGGTACAGAGACTTTTGGTGTTTGAATGGTTTTTGTTGTTGTTGGTGTTGGAACAGAAGTTTGTTTTTGTGGTGATTTAGAACTTGGAGCAGATTCTTTTCTCTTCAAGAGCTTCTGTGGCTTCTCAGCAATCTTGACCTTCTTCTGAGCAGGTGCAGTTTCTGCTTCTGGCTGAGTCCTCTTTCTTTGGAGTTGTTCTTCTTCTTCTTCTTCTGCATCAGGTAGTGGTTGTCTTGCTAGTTGTACAATGTTTGCAGGAACAGGCTTTCCTTCCTTCTTACATTCATCAATGTACATCACAACAATGTGTCTTGGTTCTTCAGCAAAGAATAATGGAAAATCATCTACCGGAATCCTCTTCTTACTCAGTTCAGACACATTCAGCTTCTTGGGAGTTGTTGTGAGTTCATCCACTATTTTAAGTCTCTGAAGACTTTTAGCATTCAGAGGCTTTCCCATTATGAATTCCAATTCCTCTGTAACTCCAGCAGCGTACAGAGCAGTGACCAAACCATTCTCAGTAAGAAGATCTGAGATCAACCTTCCAAAAGGGATCCAGGTTCTGATCTTCTGTCCTTTTTCTTTCACATACTCTCTAGAGGCATTTATATGGTTCCACAGATGCATAAAGAGAATATATGGAAGATCTACCTTGGTGCTCTGACCGAGGCAATACATGAAATAGAGTTGTTCATTATTGACATAGTCTGGAGAGTTTGTTGACTTCCTATGATGGATGCATCCCATGAAGATCTTAGCCCAAATCTTGTAGTCAGGCTTCAGATCCTTGAACTTGTTAGAAGCTTGACCAGCAATCATCACTTCTTCATACACTTCATCCGTATCCACACGCCCAGCTGGCAAGTGTGAAACACCATCTGTTTCTTCATACCCAATTAGCTTTCTAATCAGATCTTCTGTTATAATGATTTCTTTTCCCAGTACAGAAGATAGGATGAATTTAGGGTAAACTGAAGCATGGATCTAGAATTCTTTCACAAGGAGGGGGTAAACTGGTCCAAAGAGTCTATCAAAGTACTTTACCCATCCTTGAGCACCTATGATAGAACGAAACTCAAAGCCATTTTCTGCAAGTGAATCAAATTCCACCATTGATTCACACAAAACTTCCAGCTTTTCAACAGGGGTTAACAGTGTTCTTTTTGGAGGAGAATAAGGAGCAACACCCATGTTTGCAGAAGTAACTGCAGCCATTGAAGATTGGAATTGAGGAGCTGTTGATGATGAAGTTGCCATTGAAGATTATTTTGTCACACGCTTAGGCTTAGGGTTTTTATGCAGAGAGAAGAGAAGATGAAAATGCATAAAATTTTCTGAGATTGTGAAAAGTGTGAAAGTGAAGAGAAGTCAAGTATTTATACTAAACCAATTAGGCATACCATCAGTCAGAATTTTTTGCACGTGTGAACAAGCATTAAATGAAGAGAATAATAATCATTTCAAACATTTATTACTTCTGACAAATTGGGGGGAAAATCAAGATTTTCACTATTCAAACTTCACCTCAAACGTCTCTTCAGTAATGTACACGCCACCTTTGCAGATTTGGTGTGACACGTGTTTGCTTGCATGTGTTCTGAATTCTCTTGAGAAATGAAACGTTAGCCAACGTTCAGATCTTCTAAGGATTGTTAGTTCAGAGTTTCACAAAAAATATTAAGCAGAATAAGTAAGCAATCAGAAGAAATACTTCGGAGCATTAGGCATTTTTGCATCTGTAAAAATTTGCTTTTGACAAATATTATTCTGGACAAAAATCCATACCAATATTTTTCAGAATAAATTTGAATCTATCTTCAACAAGGGGTTTTGTAAAAATATCTGCCCATTGATGATCTGTATCAACAAAGGCTAAATTTATTATTCCCTTCTGAACATAGTCTCTGATGAAATGATGCTTAATTTCTATATGTTTTGCCTTAGAGTGTAAAATAGGGTTTTTAGACAAACATATAGCAGAAGTATTATCACAAAAGATAGAAATGTTACTTTCAAAAAATTTGATAATCTTCTAGTTGACTTTTCATCCAGAGCATCTGCGTGCTACATCCAGCAGCAGCAATATATTCTGCCTCTGTGGTTGAAAGTGCAATTGTGGGTTGCTTCTTGCTGTACCAAAAGATTAGATTTCTTCCTAGAAATTGACAACTCCCAGAAGTACTTTTTCTTTCCACTCTGTCTCCAGTGTAGTCAGCATCACAGAATCCAACTAATTTGAAATCATCAGATTTTCTATAACACAAACCCACATTAGAAGTACCTTTCAGATACCTTAGAATCCTCTTGACAGCTGTCAAGTGTGATTCTCTAGGATCTGATTGGAATCTAGCACACAGGCAAACACTGAATAATATGTCAGGTCTAGAAGCAGTTAGATAAAGAAGAGAACCAATCATACCTCTGTAGAGCTTCTGGTCTACTTTCTTACTTACCTCATCCTTGCCAAGTGAGCTAGTTGGATGCATGGGAGTCTTTGCCAGCTTACTATCAGTCATGTTAAATTTCTTCAGAAGTTCTTTAACATATTTGGTCTGATGTATGTAACTGCACTCTGGAGTTTGATTGACTTGGATTCCTAGAAAGAATCTGAGTTCTCCCATCATGCTCATTTCAAATTCTGCCTGCATACATGTAGCAAACTCCTTTCCCAGCATAGTATTGGTAGATCCAAATATTATATCATCCACATAAATTTGACAAATTAGAAGATCTTTCTTAATTGATTTACAAAAGAGTGTTGTATCCACTTTGCCTCTGATGAAATTTTTCTCCAGAAGAAAATTGCTCAATCTCTCATACCAAGCTCTGGGAGCTTGTTTTAAACCATATAGAGATTTCTTTAGTTTGAAAACATGGGATCTGGAAATTTTTCATTTTCAAAACCAGGAGGTTGGTGGACATAAACTTCTTCTTCTATAATACCATTAAGAAAGGAACTTTTAACATCCATCTGATACAGAGTGATGTTATTTTGTGCAGCAAAAGAAATAAGAAGGCGTATAGATTCTAACCTTGCCACTGGAGCATAAGTTTCAGTGTAATCAATACCTTCTTGTTGACTGTACCCTTGAGCAACCAGCCTTGCCTTATTTATTTCAACTTCTCCTTTCTCATTTAGCTTATTGTTGCACCCTAAAATTTGCTCAACCTTATTCACTTGGTTTATGTTTCAATATCATTAGCATTTGCATATAGAGTCATGTACATAGCCTAACCATCTGCATAGCATAAGCATAGCAAGTCATCCAGCAGGGGGCCAATCATTGTTATCATCTCTAGAGGCCTATCAAGAGGTTATTATCCTAATTCAATCTCATTCAAGTTATCAGAAAGGAATTTGAAAGCAGGGAGTTCAGTGGATCAAGCATTGAGTATATCTCCTAACTGAGGGTGTCTGAGGATCAACAAGGGAATTATGGGCTGTGAATTGAGAGCATGGGGAGTATCTAGACATCTTGGAGGACTTAGAAAGTCATTTGGAGAAGAAAACAAGTTGTTGATGTGATCACAAGAATTGCAGTTGAAGACAGTCAACTAGGGTTTCATCTGGGTCAACCCTGGGTCAACCCTAGGTCAAAGGATTGTTGGAGAGGCATTAAGGGCTATTGAAGAGATGTGGGATTCATCATTTGACATGGAGAATAAGGATATGTTGCTATGCTAAGAAGGAATCAAGAGAAATCAAGGAGAAGAGGAGTTTCTAAATTAGGGTTTCTATGTAAAATCCCCTAGTTTAGGTCAAGTTTCCAAGCAAGATAAGTCAAAATGCAAACTTCAAATGGATACTTGGCCAACATGAAACTTGTAGAGGATCTAAAGACCTTTAATTTGAGTTGTGGAAGACATCAAGGAGATTTATAGAACTCAAGTTATGGTCCTTGCAAGTTACAGGTCATCTGAGGTATCTGAAATTTTGTCTGTGAAAGTGACTTGACTTCCAAGCAATTTTTACCCCTCAAGGAGATTTCAAATGAATTTCTGGTCAACATAAGAGTTGTTCCTTATTGTCTTAGCTTTCTATAATGGTGTGGTATGCCTTCATATTATTTGGGGAACTCTGCTTATGGTCTTGGCAAGCAAAGGGTATTTTGGTCATTTGTGAATTACAGGTCATTTTAACCTATGCCCAAAACTCATACAAGGAGGCCTCAAATGAAAAAACTTACAACATAAAACTTGCTCCAAATGACATTTTGAGTCTAGAAAATTGACCATGGGAGATTGGAAAGATTCATAACACAAGGTTTCAAAATTGTTGAAGTTAATGAAGAAAAATGGACTTAAAAATGAGATTTTTCATATCTTGGCCAAATGAAGCAAAATTATAGGTCATTTTGAATGGAAAGGTCATTTTAAAGACATTGGCTAAAGTGGAATTTTGAGTTTGGTTCAAGATTTAAGAGTTATCCATGGTTGCTTGCAATGTAAGAAACATAATCAAAATCCAAGGGAATTTGCACAAGGGAAACTTCTCCAAGTTTCTAGGAGGTTCTAACCTCATCTATATATTGATACAAGATGGTTCATGCCATGGTTGGTGACTTCATTTGTTCAAAACCCCAAGTTTCATTCATTTTTCCATTCTTGCAAAAGTACCTCAAACTCTCTCAATTTCTCACCAATCTTCCTCATTCTTGATCTGAGTTTCATCATCATCATCCATAGATTACAATTCTCACAATAGTTTGGCAAATTGGAGCAAGGATAGTTCTATACAAAGTTCATCATTCAAGGTTCAAGAAATTGGAATTACAAGATTCAAGGGGTTTGCACCAAGGATATTGCATACAGAATTCATCATCAAGGTTGCTGATCACTTTCCATTCATCACAAGCATCTGATTCCAAGAGTTGCACACCTGTTTTCATCAATTGCACCAGGTTTGTTTGCTGCTCGAATTGCTTAGTTTAGTTAGAATCTTAGGGTTTTTGGTAGTGTAGAATGGTTAAGGTAGGGTAGAGGACTGTTTTGGATGAATTTGGGGAGGTTTCATGAAGGTTGAGTATGATGCATCAAAACTGTTGAGGCTTGTAATTGCTAGGACAAGGCACGAAAATGTGATTGGATTAGCATGCTGTGATCAGGATAAGTTGTAGATTAGTTTAGGATGAATTTTGTGGAGAATTGGAGTAGTTGAGGACAGGTGATAATGGTGGGTTCCATCTGGTATCACTATCGGGTTTGCTCCTTGAATGAGTTTTAGAATGAGATAGTGCCATGGCTGTATAGGGGGAGAAATGTAGGTCATGTTTGCTCTTTGGATCGTGGAATTTGGATGAGAGTTGAAGGAGATAGAGGAGGTGGAAGAATCGTGCATGAGAAGGGTTTTCTGAAACCCTAAGTGGCTGGAGGTTGAAGAAGGGTCAGGAGCCACACGATTGCATTCTGACCTTTGACTTGAAGACCCAATCCAACGGACACGATTAACTTCAAAACGGAGGGAGATTTTAAACATTGAAACGCGCCGTTTCATTTAATAGAGGGACTTTGGCTCAGATAGCTATACGCACCCCCCCAATTTGATGGGCCCAACGCGCTGAACTTGATCTTCTTACTTTTCTCACCCCCTCCCTTTATTTCTTTCTATTTTCTTTTTCAATTTCTTTTTATTTTCATTCATTTTTGAAAATTCATAATAAATCAGAAATTGCATATTTTCAATTCATTCTTTTTTTAACATTTTCTTTAAAAAGTCAAGAAAATTATAAAAAATAAAAATTGCATTTTATTTTTTATTTGATATTTTTCCCATATTTTATAAATAAATAGCATTTTAAATAGTTTCATTTCATGCATGATTTTGTTAATTTTTGTTCTATTAGATGCTTTAATATTTTTTGTCCATTCTTTTTAGGTTGTTTAGTTTAGACATTAAACTTGTAGATACAATTTAGTTCCCATTTTTAGAAATTAATTTTAGGTGCTTAGTGTAGGTGTGAATAACATGAACAAACTAGGGTTTTAGGTGATGACTTAGGAGAATAGAATCACTTCCCTTAGGACTTAGAGATTGAATAGGTTAGCTATGGGACTATAGGGGCTATGGGTAGTCATTAGATCCCCTTAGAAAAGGTCAGGATTCCCCTACTGCTATTAATGTACTGTATATATCTGATTGACTGGTGTGGTGTGCCCTCTGGGGATTATTGCTTGTTTGTGTGGGTATTGGGATTGTCTGGGGACTTGGGAGAGCTGAAGACTTGTGAAGATGAAGCCATTGGAGATCCAGAGATTGAAGTTCAACTTCCAGAATTGAAGAGGAGTTTCCTGCTAGCAGCTGTTGTGGAGATTAGGGTTTAGGAGCTAGGCAGAGCTCTAGGTTAGAAAGCTTGTTTCCCAAACATGGATTGCCTTGTCTGCATCCATTCTTCTCTGTGATACAGAGTCTCTCTAAGACACTCACCCCCTTCCCTTGGAAGGCTTGGTGATAGTGTCTAAGAGATAGAACTCTTGAGAGAAAATGTCATATGTGTTAGAAGCAGTCTGTTCACCACCTTTGGTAGTCAACTGATTGCTTAACACCCAATTCACTCTTGTGACTGATCCCTCATCCTGGAGGTTTGAACTTGAAGAAAAGCCATTGCAGATAGAAGACTGATGATCAAGGCCCTTACCTGAAGGCCATGAAGATGGAGATTGATGCTTGTTGAAGCCTGTAGCTGATTGGAGATTACTTGGAGCCAGATGTTGATTCAAAGCTGTTGAAGCTGTTTGTTTTATTGTTGTATTTCATTTCTGCTGTATTGTTTGGTTTTCCTGACTGTATTGTTTGCTGTTAACCTGTTGGGTTGAAAGTGAAGCTTGTTCACTTTCGCCTATTGTTTTCTAGGTTTGAGGTTGAGTGGGACTCCCTTGCCTCGCTTGTACTGTTGCATCCATGCATTTTACCGCTTTATTATATCTGTCATTGTTTCTGTTTTTGCCTATCCCGTAGGATCTCTGCTTCTCTTTGTGCAAGAGAGGAGCATGATAGACACTAGGTCTTAATCCATGCATGATAACATTAGGTTAGTTTGATTCCCTTCGCAACCGTAGGTTAGAGTTCTGTCTCTTCTTCCTCAAAGCAACAGAAAAATACCATAAAGATTTCAAACACAATAAAAGACACTTCTTCCGTAAAAGAATGTGAACTCATCAAAAACGTCATTTTTGTCCGCTTGGACCAGTAATCAGAAAACCCTTTTTTCAGAAGGTATAAAATCAACCAAGACAGACTTGTGTCACACGTGGCCCGAACTACGTTTGCTCTGATCTTTCATGCCGTGTGAAAGTACGTAGGCATAGGACGCGATATCCTAGCGAGCAACCTTCCCCTCCTTTCCCGTAGGTAGGCGAACTACGTTGACTCTGATTTCTCGTTCCAGGCGGGAATACGTAGGCATAAAGTGCGATACTTTGCCGAGTCATTTTTATTTTCATTTTATTTTCTTTTTAACCCTTGACCTATAGTTTAGATAGAATAACAATCCATACCCAAAAACAAGCGTGGATCCCGTCGAGTACGACGGACGTGAGGGGTGCTAATACCTTCCCCTTGCGTAACCGACTCCCGAATCCAGGTTTTGGTTGCGACGACCATACCTTTCCCATGTTGTGCGAGGTTTACTCTGAGCGTTTCCTTTCCCTCCCGTGGGATAAATAACGCACGGTGGCGACTCTTCTGTTCAGCCGGCGCCGATTTTCGCAGTAGCGACACTTATTTCTGAAGACCCATTTTGTACCAATTATATTGAATCCTTGTGGTCTTTGAACTAGATCCCATACATCATTTCTGGTGAATTGATTTAGCTCTTCTTGCATGGCAATAATCCAATCATTGTCTTGCAGAGCTTCATCTACAGAAGATGGTTCAATTTCTGACACCAGTCCAAATAGTGATGCTTCAGATGATCTTAGAAAGGATCTTGTTCTGATGGGATCATCTTTCTTTCCAATAATGACATTCTCTGGATGAGAAGCTTTAATTCTGGATGATGATCCTCTAACAGTTGATTCTTCAGAAATGTTTAGATTGTTCATCTGAGAAGTTAAAGGAATAGCATCTGGCGTTGCTTATGGTTCCTTCACTTGAATTTTGTCTGCTTCTGGGACATCAGAGTCAATGAAGACTACTTCTCTATCTGCAGAGTTTTCAAGCTGTTTTGGCTTTTCAGTGCCAAGCTTATCATCAAATCTGATATGAATGGATTCTTCCACAATCTGTGTCTCAGTGTTGTATACTCTGTAGCCTTTAGAGCGTTCAGAATATCCAAGCATGAAACACTTCTGTGCTTTGGAATCAAACTTGTTCAGATTTTCCTTAGTATTTAACATATAGCAAATACATCCAAAAGGATGAAAATATGAAATGTTGGGCTTTCTGTTCTTCCACAATTCATATGGAGTCTTTTTCAGTAGAGGTCTTACAGACACTCTGTTCTGAATGTAACAGGCTGTGTTGATTGCTTCTGCCCAAAAGTGTTTTGCCAGATTTGTCTCATTGATCATGGTTCTGGCCATTTCTTACAGAGTTCTGTTTTTCCTCTCTACAACCTCATTTTGTTGTGGAGTTCTAGGACAGGAAAAATCATGAGCAATGCCATTTTCAGAAAAATATTTTTCAAAATATTTATTTTCAAATTCACCACCATGATCACTTCTGACTTTTATAATTTTGAAATCCTTTTCATTCTGGACTTGCTTGCAGAAGTCAAAGAACACAGAATGTGACTCATCCTTGTGTTTTAAGAACTTTACCCATGTCCATCTACTATAGTCATCAACAATGACTAATCCATACTTCTTGCCTCTGATGGATGCAGTTTTCACTGGTCCAAACAGATCAATATGAAGTAATTCTAGTGGTTTGGAAGTAGAAACAACATTTTTTGATTTAAAAGATGATTTTGAAAACTTCCCTTTTTGGCATGCTTCACAAAGAGCATCTGAAGTGAACTTCAGATTAGGGAGTCCTCTGACAAGATTAAGTTTATTAATCTGAGATATACGTCTCATATTAATATGGCCCAATATTTTGTGCCAGACCCATTGCTCTTCATTAACAGACAAGAGGCATTTAACATTTTGAACTTTAAGTTTTGAAAGATTTATTTTATAAATGTTGTTTTTCCTCTTACCACTAAATAGGATAGAGCCATCCTTTTGACTAATAGCTTTACAACATTTTTGATTGAAGGTAATATCATAACCATTGTCACTTAATGACTTATGGACAATAAGTTATGCTTTAACCCTTCAACAAGTAAAACATTAGTAATAGAGGGAAGTTTACCATTTCCAATGGTGCCAGATCCAATGATCTTGCCCTTCTGGTTCCCTCCAAACTTCACATCACCTCCAGATCTAAGTTCCAGGCTTTGGAACATAGACTTTTCTCCTGTCATGTGTCGTGAGCATCCAGAGTCCAGGTACCATGATTGGCGTCCTGACCTTGCTGCTAAGAACATCTGCAACAGGAATTATTTTATTTTTAGGTACCCAGATCTTCTTGGGTCCTTTGGGGTTAGTTGGTTTGTAGGTTTGTCTAAACTTCTGTTTTTCAACATAATGTTTATTCTGACTTGCCTTAGGTTTAAACACATAAGTATTCTTCCCAGAGCTTGTGTGTTTAATGTCATTTAAGTGACCAAATTTAAATTGAGAATACAGAGGTGTCTTCTTGATGAAAAGTTTGTCAACAGATTTTGGATTACTTCCAGATGAATATTCATATCCAATACCTCTTCTATTGTTCCCACTAACACCATAGATCATAGAAGCCATCTTGCTTCTGTCTATGCTCTTAGTAAGGAATCTCTGAAAGGTAGAGTCATATTTTTCTAAAATGTTTTCACATGACTTAGTCTCAGATTCAGATTCTTGTTGAGTTATTTCAAAGTCATTTTTGATTTTCAGATTAATTTCTTTTTGCTCAACAAGTTCTGTCTTTAGAAGATCAATCTCAGATTCAAGATTGCTTTTCAGCTTCTTGTATTTGAGTTTGATATTGTTATAACTTTTAAGAACTTCTGATAAAACTTTTATAAGTTCTTCTTTAGTAAGTTTAGCCATTACCTCTTCAGCGTCATCATCAGATTCAGAATCTGATTCATATCCTGAGGTTCCTTCCTCCTGATCTTCTGTGCTAGCCATCAGTGCAACATTAGCACATTCTTCTTCTGATTCAGAAGATGATTTAGATTCATCTGAGTCATCCCATGTTGCCATCAGAACCTTCTTCTTTTTGTTAAACTTCTTCTTGGGTTTTTCTTTTTGAAGTTTGGAGCAATCATTCTTGTAATGCCCAGGTTCTTTGCACTCATAGCATACAACTTCTTTCTTGCCAGATCTTCTGTGCCCAGAAGATTCCTTTCTATGATCAGATCTTCTGAAGTTGTTGAACTTCTTTCCCTTGTGCTTCCAGAGTCTGTTGATCCTTCTGGACAGCATGGATAGTTCATCTTCTTCTTCAGAAGAAGATTCTTCAAAGCTTTCTTCAATAACCTGCAAAGCTTTAGCAAATTTATTAGATTTTAAAGCAACAGATTTACCTTTTTCTTTCTTCTGAGGTTCATCTTCCTCAAGCTCAATTTCATGGCTCTTTAGTGAGCTGATGAGTTCTTCTAAAGAGATCTTGTTCAGATCTTTAGCCATCTTCAAGGCAGTCACCATTAGTCTTCATCTGGTAGGTAGACTTCTGATGATTTTCTTTACATGATCTGATGTGGAGTATCCCTTGTCCAGAACCTTTAGCCCAACTGTGAGGATCTGAAATCTGGAGAACATAGCTTCAACAGATTCAGAGTCTTCCATCTTGAAGGCCTCATACTTCTGGATCAGAGCCAGAGCTTTTGTTTCCTTGACTTGAGAGTTTCCCTCATGAGTCATCTTTAAGGATTCAAACATATCAAAAGCAGTTTCCCTGTTTGTAATTTTTTCATACTCAGTATGAGAAATTGCATTCAATAATATTGTTCTGGCCTTGTGATGATTTCTAAAATCTTTCTTCTGAGCATCTGTCATAGATTTTCTATCTATCTTCTTGCCATTCCCATCTGTGGGATGAACATATCCATCTATGACTAGATCCCATAAATCAGAATCATATCCAAGGAAAAAACTTTCAATTCTGTCTTTCCAGTAATCAAATTTCTCCCCATCAAACATAGGGGGTTTGGTGCTGATTTTGTCCCTTTCTTCATATTTATTGTTAATGTTGGATATTGTATTATCAGCCATAGTAACAACTAAATATATATCAAAGTATTTCTCTCTGGATCTTTACTGACACTGTTAAGTGGTAGCACACACAGAACCGGAGCTCTGATGCCAACTGAAGGTGAGATAATACTTAGAAGGGGGGTTGAATAAGTATGAAAGATTAAAACTTAGAATTAAAACACAAGTATTTTTATCCTGGTTCGTTGAACTCAACTACTCCATGTTGCACCCTAAAATTTGCTCAACCTACTTCACTTGGTTTATGTTTCAATTGCATTGTCATTTGCATAAAAAGTCATGTACATAGTCTAATCATTTGCATAGCATAGAATAACAGGTCATCTGACAAGGGATCAAGTGCTATTTTTCATCTCAAGGAATGTATTCAAGAGGCTCTTATCAAGATTCAAGCCTATTCAAATCACCAAGAAAGAAATTGAAGCTTTGGGAAGTTTAAAGGCCAAGCAGTGGCTTTCTCTCCTATCTTGAGGGTATGTGAAGATCATCAGAGAAGTTATGGGTTATGAATTGAGGGCATGGAAGACCTAGAGGGTCCTTTTGAAAGTAAGACAAGTCACTGGCATGGTTACAAGAGCTACAGTTGAAGACAGTCAACTAGGGTGTCATCTGGTCAACCCTAGGTCAACCCAAAGTCAAATGCTTGATTGAAGGGCATCAAGGCCTATTTGGAGGATGTGGGATTCATAATTTGATATGTGGATATGGATGTGGTGTTGTGCCAAGGAGAAATCACAAGAAATCAAGAGGAAGAGAAGTTTCTAAATTAGGGTTTCTGAGTAAAATCCCCTGGTTTAGGTCAAACTTCCAAGCAAAGTAATTCAAAATGCAAGTCTCAAATGGATCCTTGGCCAACATGAAACTTGTAGAGTATCTCAAGACCTTAAATTTGAGTGGTGGAAGGCATCAAGGAGATTTGTAGAACTCAAGTTATGGTTCTTGCAAGTTACAGGTCCTCAGAGGCATCTAAAATTTGTATGTGAAAGTTACTTGACTTCCAAGAAACCTTTGCCCCATAAGGAGTTTTCAAATTGATTTTTGGCCAACATGAAAGTTGTTACCCATGATCTTAGCTTTCTAGAAAGGTATGGTATGCCTCAATATGATTTGTGGAGCTCTACTTATGATCTTGACAAGCCAAGGGCATTTTGGTCATTTCAAGCATAAGGCCATATCTCCTACTTCCAAGATTCAAATGGAAAAATCTTCAACATCAAAGTTGCTTAGAATGATGTTTTAAGGCTAGTAGGGAGGTCATGAGATGTTGAAAAGGCTCATATCAAAAAGTGATAAAAATGGCCTAAAAATGAGGCATAAGTTAATTCAAGTGAATTTGAAAAATGGAAATCCCAAGTTATAAGTCCAAACCATGTCATGTAATAGGGTCATTTTGACTCCAAATGACATTCTAAGAACAATGGTTCAGCCACAATTTTGATTTGAGGCTTGGATCATAGGGTTGCTTTGGAATTTGATTACTTGCATATTAGGGTGCCAAACCAAAACTCCACAAAACTCAATAAACAAGGAAGATATGCATTGTATCTCATCCAAAATATCATGTGGGGATAAAATCAAGTTGGTTACCAAGGTTACAAGGCATTTGGCATGAGATACCATATGGTGAGAAATGAAAATGCAAAATACCATGACATGAAAAGATGAATTTCTCATTGGATTGTTCTAGGGAGTTCTAGACTGTTCTAATTCATTCTATATAACCATTGTGACTTGTTCAGATGCAAGGTTGGTGTTAATTGGTGTAGAGAAGAGAGATTGGAATCCAAATTCCTCCATTGCAAATCACATTCAAACTTCATATTCTTCTTCATTGCAATCCAATTTTTCTCCATAAACCTTCTCCATAGATATTTCTGATTGTGTTCATGCTGAGTTGAAGCTCCATTGATGGAGAATTGAAGGTTTCCACATTGAATTTGCAAAGAAGCATTTACATTCGAATCTTGAAGTACAAGCTCTCTCCTCCAAATCTTTTGCATACAGAAGAGTTCTCATCAATCAAGGAGTGTTCTTGAAGAGTTTCAAGCCTTGAATTGAAGATCTACATCATCTACCATATCCAAGAACCAGGTTTGCAAAATCATTTCTACACCCTAATCTAGGCATGGCTAGGGTAAATTATTAGTATAGATCTGTTAGAGACAATTAGGTGACCATGTATGATGAGTTTGGGAGTGATTGGTGAAGTTTCAACTATGGGTGCCAATTCTTGGATGAGCAAGATCGTGCGAAATAATGAGTGTTAATGCTAGTTTAATGGCTGATTTTGATTAGTGTAACATGAGGGTCATTTTTATGTAAAGAAAGTTGAGTTTGGTTGAAGTGGAAAACTGATCACATTTTGAGTTTAAGTTGGTTTCATGATCGGGTTGCATGATAGAGGTTGTTTCAATGAGAACCAATGCCATAGCCGTATTCAGGGTGAAATTCTAATCAGCTTTGTGTTTTAAACTTTGAAAATTGATGCTGAAATGAGGCCACACGAGTTGATGGAAAATCTATGCATGAGTTCTGCATTTTAATGGAGGTTTTCAGAAACCCTAATCCAAGGTAGAAGATAAGCCCCGTCCGTCCGATGAAGCGCTGACCCTTGACCCAAAGAACGATCCAACGGCTTGTGTTCAAAACGAAATTGGAGGGAATTCTGAAAACACAGCGAACGCTGCGTTTCATTAAAGCCCTCATCCTGGGCTTAAGTCATCAATTCCTATTCCCACCCCCCAAGCGAGGCCCATCATAATTTGAACTGTATTTTCCTGCTTTTCGCACCGCGCTTTTTTTTTTTTCAATTGTTTTCTGATTAGTTAATGGGCCCATGCGCGCTTTCTATTCAGACCCCCCCTCGCTGGGCCCAAGCATGTATTGAATTGCATTTTGTTACTTGCTGCACCCCATGTTCATATTTCCATATTATTTTCTCTCCATTTTTTCTCAAACTTTAGAAAATCATAGTAAATTGAAAAATGAATATTTTTTAATGGGAGTTTTTTTCCCCTTTTCATATTTCTGTCTAAAAAAATATAAAATGAAAACATTTTGCATATCATGCATTTTAATATTTTTTTGCATATTTTCTACTTTAATTTCTTTTTAATTTCTTTATGTTGATATATGATTTTGTAGATTTTAGTTTAGGTAGTTCCCTTAGTATTTTTAGGTCAATCTTTTTAGGTTAGTTAGATATATGTTTTAGGTTCCCCTGGATTAATTCCATATTTTTGTGATGATTTTTAGGATAGTTTTGATTAGATGCTATTAGGTTGTACAGAATTAGGTTAAACTTCAACATAGGTCCACAATAACTTTAGATTTTGGGTTTTTTAAGGACAAGTTAGGCTATGGGGCATATAGGGGTATTAAGGGTAGGTTTAGTAGATCCCCTAGAAATAATATTAGAATTTTCCCTACTATATTAATATTTTTAGTATATTTTGCAATTGTATGCTTGTTTGGTGTGCCCTTTTGGGGTTTATTTTGTTTGTATGGGCTTATTGGGCTTGCTTGGGGTGTGGGCTTGGTTTGAAGAGCATGATGATGGAGCCTATTGAAGACAGAGTTGAAGATCAAGTTTAAAAGTTGATGAAGATGCTAGGCTTGCTTGAAGATTGATTGAAGATCCTAGGACCTAGGAGCTAGAGAGAGCCTTAGAATAGAAAATTTATTCACAAATATGGATGGTTTCTGTTGCCTCCTTTCTTCTCTATGATTCAAAGTCTCTATTTGATACTCACCTCCTTCCTTTGGAAGGCTTAGTGACAGTACCTAGGAGATAGAACTTTTGAGAGAAACAGTCTGTATTTTGTTAATAGTCTGTATGCCACCTTTGGTGGTTAACTGACTATTTAACATCCCAAATCATCTTGTGAACTATTACTCATCTAGGAGAGCTTGCTTTGATGAAACCTTGAAGATTGAGGATAGAGTTCATTGCCTTGAAGACTGATAGAAGAAGGAGCTTGTGCTGTCAGGTTTTGCTGTTTAGAGCTGCTGGTGATGTTTAGAGTTGTTGATGTATTGTTTGAGTTTCTTGACTGTATTGTTTGATAATTTTCCCCTTGAGGTTGAAGTGAAGTTGTTTCACTTTGCCTGTTGTTTTCTAGGTTCGAGGTTGAGTGGGACTCCCTTGCCTCGCTTGTACTGCTGCATTCATGCATTTTACTGCTTTACTGTATATATGTTGTTTCTTTTCCGTTTATTCCCTTAGGATCTCTGTTTCTCTCTGTGCAAGAGAGAAATATGACAGACATTAGGCTTTCATCCATGCATGACAACATTAGGTTAGATTTTGATTCCCTTTTTAAACCATAGGTTTTAGAGTTGCTGTTTCTCTTCTTACCTCAAAACATAAAAAATACACTAACAATTTCAAACACAATAAAAGAAATTTCTTCCGTAAAAGAATGTGAACCAATCAAAACGTCATTTTTGTCCGCTTGGACCCGTAATCAGGAAAAACCTTTTTTAGAAGGAATGAAAACAATCAAGACAGACTTGTGTCGTACGTGGCCCGAACTATGTTTGCTCTGATCTTTCATGCTGTATGAAAGTACGTAGGCATAGGATGCGATATCCTAGCGAGCAACCTTCCCCTCCTTTCCAGTAGGTAGGCGAACTACGTTGACTCTGATTTCTCGTTCTAGACGGGAATACGTAGGCATAAAGTGCGATACTTTTCCGAGTCATTTTATTTTTCTTTTAACCCCAGACCTGTAGAATAGATAGAATAACAATCCGTACTAGAAAACAAGCGTGGATCCCGTCGAGTACGACGGACGTGAGGGGTGCTAATACCTTCCCCTTGCGTAACCGACTCCCGAATCCAGGATTTGGTTGCGATGACCATTCCTTTCCCGTCTTTGCGGTAGGTTTACTTCGAGCGTTTCCTTTCCCTCCTTTGGGATAAATAACGCACGGTGGCGACTCTTCTGTTCAGCCGGCGCCGATTTTCGCAGTAGCGAAAGCTGGCGACTCTGCTGGGGACTGCGATGGTTCCCTATGCGAGTCTCGCCTTAGGTTTTCTTCCTAGCTGTCTGGGTCATCCCCAGCAGCTGGCGATTCTGTTGGGGACTCCAACGGTTCCCTATGCGATTCAATCCTAACGCTTGTTTTCCCGTCGAGGAATTTGTAGGGATTTTCATTTATGTCATTTACCTTCAGCACTATATTATTGATTATTGTTGTTTATTGGGTGTTGGGGTTCTGTTATTGAGAGATAAGCCGGACCTGGGCTTGAGCGTACTTAGAATTAGAGTGGAAAGTAGCGGGCGCGCACATGCTTTGCATGTCCTAGTGTCCCGCAAAATCCACACTCAGACGAGGTTCTTCTGGTTGGCCTCTTGTCCCACCCTTTGGGTGGCATGGGTTGCTGGTTAGTTGGATTGTCGACTCTGGGAACCGATCAATTGGAAGTTGGCTAAGTGAGGCCTCTTCAGGATTTGATGATGCCACTCCTTCTGGGAATCGTATCATCAACCTTGAAAGTCTGTGATGCCGACGACCGCATAGGATGCCGTACCATTGTCAGTTGCTAGGATACCTACCTGTGAGGGGGTTTGGGGAATGCAGGTAACTTGACCTCCAGATTACCGGTTTTCTTGATTGAGATTCAGTGGTATTTGAGGACAGCATTATGAGGTCTGTTGGAGACCAGGGACGAGCATTGTTTTGGTTTGTTGACACCAGGTTCGAGCAGTGTTATGGGTCTGACTAAGACCAGTATGGTGGATTGGACTTCTCAGCCAGGGGCACTTGGTCCCTTGTGTGTGCATTTTGCATTTTTGCATGACTGTTTGCATTTGCATTGCATTTTGCATATTCATCCTCATCCGGAACAGGGAGCTTACCCGTTTTTGTCTACTTCATCAGTTGATTTCCCGACATTCGCATTGGACTTGAGTTAGCATCTGGAAAGATCATGGCTTCAGAAGAGAAGAACTTGGTTGTTACTCGGGCAGAGTTTGAATTGTTGAAGTACCAGGTGATTCAGATCATGGAAGCCGTCACAGCTATAAATGGAGGAGGAAACAATGGTCAAAGAGCTCAGATGAACAATGTTGCCCAGCCAGTGCAAACCCTTGTCAGAGGTCCATATTCTTTCAATGACGCAGAGTGTCACCATTCTACTTTCTCTACGCCAGATTCTCCAAGGATTGTTCCCTGTCCAAGAGTTGTTCCACAGGTTAATATTCAGGACCCACTGACTGTTGAGTATATGAGAAGACTTCAGACGTTGGAAGATCAGATTGTCGCCCTGGTGAATAAGGATACTCTCAACTTGAATGATGTGAGCATGTGTTTGGTGTCGGGTCTTGTGTTGCCTCCGAAGTTCAAGATGCCTAATTTTGAGAAATACAAAGGGGATAGCTGTCCGAAGCTACATTTGGTTATGTTCTGCAGAAGAATGACTCCGTATATCACCAATGACAAGCTCATGATTCACTGTTTCCAGGATAGTTTGATCGGAGCATCTTTGGACTGGTACATGCACTTGAAGAGTGATAGTATTAAGTCATGGTCAGACTTAGCCAATGCCTTCGTGAAGCAGTACGACTACAACCTGGAAATAGCTCCTTTTCGCATGCAGTTGCAAGAATTATCTCGTGTGGAGAATGAATCCTTTAGGGGGTATGTGCAAAGATGGAGAGAATTGGCTGCTCGTGTTCAACCACCGATTCAGGAGGGAGAAATGGTTAGCCTCTTTGTGGATATTTTGAAGGGCCATTATTATGACATGATGTTCACTAGTACAAGCTTTGAAGGTCTGACGAGAATGGGAGAGCTTGTTGAGAGAGGACTCAAGAATGGAAAGCTTCGAGATGCTCCTTGTATCCCAGTTGATAAGAATGAACCAGTTCTCACTTCTCAAGAGGAATGGGAAGAAGGAAGCGATGTTGTCTCAGAATCTCTAGCGCCTCAGGCTCAGTTTTCAGATACTTCAAACCAGCAGTCATATTATCGTCAGCCGCGTCATCACGCCCGACAAAGACCAAGGAAACCTGAAAGGCAGTTTACTCAGCTACCGGTGTCGTACAGTCAGTTGTTGCCAGATTTGGTCGAAAGTGGATTAATAGTGCCGAAAGAGACTAATTCAATGATCCCGCCTTATCCTTCAGGTTCTGATGCCAGTGCCCGCTATGAGTACCATGTTGGGGTACAGGGGCATTCGACAGATGACTGTAAAGTGCTTAGAAGTCAAGTTCAGAATTTGCTAGACTCTAACAAGATCTTCGTCACGACTTAAGGTTTTGTTCGGATTATTGATTATCCTTCATCCAGTTGTATAGGTTCGTCAGTCAATGTTATGGAATACTCCACTGAGAGTGTATGTTTGGAAGAATGTCCAACTGAGAGCTCAGTTGAATATGGGGGAAGTTGCTAGAGGTTTCTGTGCCGGGTGTCGCATCTGTTTTCTCTGCTGATTGTTTAGCTTTCGTGCATTGTTGTTTGCTGACCACCACCAGGCTTGTTGGCTGGGGTTATTGTATTTTGTACTCGGGTGTGCTTGTTTACTGTTCTTGTTGACTTTGCATAGTGGTGTGAGGTGTTTATATCTGTGCTTACAGCTTGGGGTTTATTTGTCTTGTCTTGAATATGTGTTGATTTCTGCATTGCATTCTCACATAACAGGTACATCAGAACTGTGGGTCTTATTTCCTATCATCAAGTTTGTTGCAGGAATTCCCTCAGAGATATGGAACAGAATCAGGCTGAATTGATTGAAGTCCGAAGCCAGCTGAGGCAGATGATGAAAGACATGCAAGAGTTGCGTCTAGATCAGAAGATACTCAAAGAGGAAAATAATCAGCTGAAGACCCAAATGAGCTTGATCATGGAAGTAGTCAAGAACGTGATTAGGAAAGAGGGTGATCAGCTATCTGAAGCTGCAGTGAAGGAGCTTGTTCCACCTGTGCCTGTGGAACCCGTGCCTGTGGAACCTGAACTTAAAAAACGTGTTGATCAACACCAGCAACAACAACAAAGGATACATCCGGCTCAGCGAAGAATTCAGGAGGGGAGGCCAAATAGGGTATTTAAGGCGCCGCCTTCAACGTATGCTAAGCTCTTGCAGACTTTATTGAGTTTGAAGCTGGTTGAGAAAAGAACATCGGAGCCACTCACAGGAACAACGCTTCCTTATGGGTATGACACTAGCAAGCAGTGCGAGTTTCATTCCGGGGCATCCGGACATGATATCGAAAGTTGTCACGCTTTTAAGCACAACGTTCAGGACTTGATTAACGCAAAGGTTATTGAACTCATGCCGAGCGGCATAACTGTACATAATGGTCCTATCCCAGTTGGTGCTAAAATGACGGACGTTCCCGAAGCTGTAGAAGATCAGAAGTATATTCTGCAATCATTGGTGTCAGAATCCCCCTGTCCTCAGTTGCTGCCTAGACCAAGCCTGAGGATGAAAGCGTTTGAACAAAAGGAGTCCCTGATGGTTCAGACTCGACCTCCAAGTGGTTCGAATGATCAAAGTCAACAATCTGTCCAATCTTCGCAACAGACTTCAACTCCTTTCCAGAGTCAGCAGCCTTATCGTTATCGGTCAAACCTGCATGCTAGACAGAGCCCAATGAAGTCAGAAAGGCAATTCACCTGACCTCCGTTTTAAGCAACTTTAAAGATGGCTGGTTCAGCAGCAAGTCAGATGTGAAAGCCCGGTTCTCGGAAGCTGACGTTTTCCTGTGTTTCATCTTGTCATTTCTTTATGTTTGTAGTTTCTTTCTTGTTAAATTGCAATCTCATTTGTAAAACTTGTTGTTTTCATTCAATTGATGATAATGAAATGAGTATGCATGTTTTGATTAAACCCATTCGTGTTCACTAATTGATTTTTTACAGATATCCAACGCTTGGTTAAGCGGAATCCGGGGAGGATGACGAAAATGAACGACATGCAAGCTTCCGATATTGTATGCCTTCGAAATAAAACCTGTGGATGATGTACAGGCATTGTTTCAAATCCCTAAACACCGGAGATATAAGGAAGATAATCCCTTGATAACCCATTTGAGCCTAGTTGTAGGAGTTTCTTTCTAAAAGGGAAAAACCTTTAATCTCAACCTGGGGCAGGGTAGGTGTTAGCCAATCTGACCGAGCGTCCAAATTGCAAAAGGAGTGTCCGTTCGAGGATCAATCACACCTCCATAGGTCGTGCCTAAAAAGCCGCAGTGGTTAAGCGTCAGGAGTGACCCAGTCACATTATTCCCCAAAGAGTCAGACAACCAGTGTCACACGACTTGTTTGAAAAAAACGAAAAGCGAAAAGAATCAAAAGCCCGCTAAGTCAAAACTTGAAAACAAACGACTTAGGCAAAAATAGGGGCATCCCGCTGGACTGGAAAATCAAAAGAAACTCAAAAGATTCAGTCCAGGAAAAATTTAGGGAAATAAAAAATGAGAAGGATTACAAAAGAAAAGTCCTCAAACGAAATATGAGTCGTGTGACCCCGAGTGTCAAAGACGAAAAGTGAGTGGCTATCACTCCAAAAGCGCATAGTTTCTCGAACTATCACTCCTATATTTCAACCTCCCAGAGGTGAGCGCTAAGGTCGAATTAGGTGAACGTAGGATCGGAGGACATCAAGGAGAATGGGTGGGTTAAAAATTAGACTTTGAGCCTTTATCCTTTCTTTTAAAACCGTGAACCTGACCACGTTACAACCTTCAAAAGTCCTAATTGAAGCAGGTGGGTTTCAAAGGCATATATCGGTTAAGATCGCGTCGAAGCTGACTCCTAAAAGGGTTCTTCTTACCATGTTGGCGCTGATATTGATATTTTGATAAATGATTTGTGCTTTGTAGGCCATAAACTGATTTTCCTTTTTCCAGTGAACAGATTGGATGCTTAAAACTGTCATACGCATTGCATTAATGTATCTTTTATGCAAAACAACTGGTTTTACTTACGAGTAAGCACTTGACAGCAGGAAAGTTTACTACAGTGGAAAGTCTGATCAGGATAGAACGCAGGATGCCCGAATGTTCCGAGAGCAGGGGCAAGCTATTATCAAGTGATCCCCAGTGAGGTCAGCCATCCAAAGCAGTTATTCTGGGGCAATCAGGTCGAGATCCGGTAGATCTCTCGTAGTTAAAGTCACTATACTAAATCAGCCAATCAGGGGCAAAGTCATTGCAAACAGGGGCAGGCTCTCCTAAGAGCGCGGGAGTTATTCTTTATTCGAGGGGCATTTGATTTGAAGTATATCTCAGGGGTTCAGAATGTTGGGGCATTTCATATCAGGCCGTTAGGGTGCAGATTTTCAGATTTCCTTTTGAGGACTATCCCCACAGAGATCCCACAAGTTGGGGCATATCAGAAGCGAAGGAATTGTTCTCCTCCGTGTCATCAGAGCTACTCAGAGCTATTCGATCAGATTCAGCTAATCTCCAAGTGTGAGTCGAATGTTGGGAAGTCGTGTTACCGTCTATCAACCCTTCAATCAGAAGCTGTGAATTCAGACAGGATATTGTTCAGCGTCAATCATATATGACCCATCCCAGATGGCCTAAAGTCCAATTCTTATTGGAAATTTTCAAGAAGCCCAATCCATATTGGCAATCAATGTAAGGCCCATCCAGGGTGGTGCATCAGTTTCAAAATCCAATCTTCATTGGTACGCGGAAGACTCCGTCTATTTTCCCTAGCAAAAGTCCAATTTCATTGGCACGGGTAAGCTGTCCCTGACAGAAGTCCAATCATGATTGGCGCATTCAGTTATTCCTCAGCGAAGTTGACTTCACTCTTCCAGCATTTATTTCGCTGGAACAGTTCTGTGATGCCTGGTTATCCCCAGCGGAGTTGGCGTTGTCTTCAGCATTTATTTTGCTGAAGCGGTTTTCTGTATCCGACGACCCGAGCCTGCATTTGCATCGGCATATAGTGTCATATTTGCATCCATCAAATAAAAAACGCGTAGCATTTCCATGTCGAATGGAGCATTACGCCATTGTCAAACATATGCATTTTGAAACATAAGCCAGGTGGAGGGAGCTCTTGCTCAAATTAATTGCCAAACATTCAAGATCTCGGCGTGAGACATGTAATGATAATGTCGGTTTTGGCATTATTCCCCACAGAGTTGCTTGTTAAGTTTCTCTTACCCCTCCAGCGGATTATTTCTTCAAGGTTGTTGTTAGGTCGTTATCAAAAGATTTCGTGAATCGATTTTTGGAAGTTGTCGCATATGTTAAAGTAGGTGTATGGCAGTGTGGATTCAGAAAATCCCCAGTAGAGTCCTTCTCAGATTTGCTGCCATGTCAGCACTGAAAATTGGAAGACTAGACTCATATTGTGTTACCCATGTGATTGATAGAGCTAGCTGCTGCAAAGATAGGCAGAAAAGCTGTATCAGAGTTATTTCCCGTAGTGGTGGAGGAGTTATTTCCCGTAGTGGTGGCGGAGTTATTTCCCGTAGTGGTGGCGGAGTTATTTCCCGTAGTGGTGGCGGAGTTATTTGCCGTAGTGGTGGCGGAGTTATTTCCCGTAGTGGTGGCAGAGTTATTTCCCGTAGTGGTGGCGGAGTTATTTCCCGTAGTGGTGGCGGAGTTATTTCCCGTAGTGGTGGTGGAGTTATTTCTCGTAGTGGTGGCAGAGTTATTTCCCGCAGTAATAACAGAGTTATTTCCCGTAGTGGTGGCGGAGTTATTTCCCGTAGTGGTGGCGGAGTATTTCCCGTAGGGATGACAGAGGTATTACCCGTAGCGATGGCGGTGTTATTTTCCCAGATTATTTCCCGTAGTGGTGGCGGAGTGATTTCCCGTAGTGATGGCAGGGTTATTTTCCTGTATCGTTGATAGGGTCATGTCTTGTTGACAGAAGTACTTCCCCAGTGAAGTCGTCCAGGTTATTCATATATTGACAAGCTTGATATTGCACAGATGGTTGGTGTCGAAATCAGATTTGTAGATAGTGTTCCCCAAACAGTTGTGCAGTTTATTTCTGCGGTTGGCAAATTTTCGGGTTCTTAGTATTCAACCGTCTCGTACCTCGAATGTTTGAAGGCCGTTCGCTCTTCACCCAGTCGGGTCCAAGTCGTTTGAATAGGGGCAGCTGTTGCACCCTAAAATTTGCTCAACCTACTTCACTTGGTTTATGTTTCAATTGCATTGTCATTTGCATAAAAAGTCATGTACATAGTCTAATCATTTGCATAGCATAGCATAACAGGTCATCTGACAAGGGACCAAGTGCTATTTTTCATCTCAAGGAATGTATTCAAGAGGCTCTTATCAAGATTCAAGCCTATTCAAATCACCAAGAAAGAAATTGAAGCTTTGGGAAGTTTAAAGGCCAAGCAGTGGGTTTCTCTCCTATCTTAAGGGTATGTGAAGATCATCAGAGAAGTTATGGGTTATGAATTGAGGGCATGGAAGACCTAGAGGGTCCTTTTGAAAGTAAGACAAGTCACTGGCATGGTTACAAGAGCTACAGTTGAAGACAGTCAACTAGGGTGTCATCTGGGTCAACCCTAAGTCAAATGCTTGATTGAAGGGCATCAAGGCCTATTTGGAGGATGTGGGATTCATAATTTGATATGTGGATATGGATGTGGTGTTGTGCCAAGGAGAAATCACAAGAAATCAAGAGGAAGAGAAGTTTCTAAATTAGGGTTTCTGAGTAAAATCCCCTGGTTTAGGTCAAACTTCCAAGCAAAGTAATTCAAAATGCAAGTCTCAAATGGATCCTTGGCCAACATGAAACTTTTAGAGTATCTCAAGACCTTAAATTTTAGTGGTGGAAGGCATCAAGGAGATTTGTAGAACTCAAGTTATGGTTCTTGCAAGTTACAGGTCCTCAGAGGCATCTGAAATTTGTCTGTGAAAGTTACTTGACTTCCAAGAAACATTTGCCCCATAAGCAGTTTTCAAATGGATTTTTGGACAACATGAAAGTTGTTCCCCATGATCTTAGCTTTCTAGAAAGGTATGGTATGCCTCAATCTGATTTGTGGAGCTCTACTTATGATCTTGACAATCCAAGGGCATTTTGGTCATTTGGAGGTTATAAGTCATTTCAAGCATAAGGCCATATCTCCTACTTCCAAGCTTCAAATGGAAAAATCTTCAACATTAAAGTTGCTTAGAATGTTGTTTTAAGGCTAGTAGGGAGGTCATGAGATGTTGAAAAGGCTCATATCAAAAAGTGATAAAAATGGCCTAAAAATGAGGCATAAGTTAATTCAAGTGAATTTGAAAAATGGAAATCCCAAGTTATAAGTCCAAACCATGTCATGTAATAGGTCATTTTGACTCCAAATGACATTCTAAGAACAATGGTTCATCCACAATTTTTATTTGAGGCTTGGATCATAGGGTTGCTTTGGAATTTGATTACTTGCATATTAGGGTACCAAACCAAAACTCCACAAAACTCAATAAACAAGGAAGATATGCATTGTATCTCATCCAAAATATCATGTGGGGATAAAATCAAGTTGGTTACCAAGGTTACAAGGCATTTGGCATGAGATACCATATGGTGAGAAATGAAAATGCAAAATACCATGACATGAAAAGATGAATTTCTCATTGGATTGTTCTAGGGAGTTCTAGACTGTTCTAATTCATTCTATATAACCATTGTGACTTGCTCAGATGCAAGGTTGGTGTTAATTGGTGTAGAGAAGAGAGATTGGAATCCAAATTCCTCCATTGCAAATCACATTCAAACTTCATATTCTTCTTCATTGCAATCCAATTTTTCTCCATAAACCTTCTCCATAGATATTTCTGATTGTGTTCATGCTGAGTTGAAGCTCCATTGATGGAGAATTGAAGGTTTCCACATTGAATTTGCAAAGAAGCATTTACATTCGAATCTTGAAGTACAAGCTCTCTCCTCCAAATCTTTTGCATACAGAAGAGTTCTCATCATCCAAGGAGTGTTCTTGAAGAGTTTCAAGCCTTGAATTGAAGATCTACATCATCTACCATATCCAAGAACCAGGTTTGCAAAATCATTTCTACACCCTAATCTAGGCATGGCTAGGGTAAATTATTAGTATAGATCTGTTAGAGACAATTAGGTGACCATGTATGATGAGTTTGGGAGTGATTGGTGAAGTTTCAACTATGGATGCCAATTCTTGGATGAGCAAGATCGTGCGAAATAATGAGTGTTAATGCTAGTTTAATGGCTGATTTTGATTAGTGTAACATGAGGGTCATTTTTATGTAAAGAAAGTTGAGTTTGGTTGAAGTGGAAAACTGATCACATTTTGAGTTTAAGTTGGTTTCATGATCGGGTTGCATGATAGAGGTTGTTTCAATGAGAACCAATGCCATAGACGTATTCAGGGTGAAATTCTAATCAGCTTTTTGTTTTAAACTTTGAAAATTGATGCTGAAATGAGGCCACACGAGTTGATGGAAAATCTATGCATGAGTTCTGCATTTTAATGGAGGTTTTCAGAAACCCTAATCCAAGGTAGAAGATAAGCCCCGTCCGTCCGATGAAGCGCTGACCCTTGACCCAAAGAACGATCCAACGGCTTGTGTTCAAAACGAAATTGGAGGGAATTCTGAAAACACAACGAATGCTGCGTTTCATTAAAGCCCTCATCCTGGGCTTAAGTCATCAATTCCTATATTCCCACCCCCCAAGCGAGGCCCATCATTATTTGAACTGTATTTTCCTGCTTTTCGCACCGCGCTTTTTCTTTTTTTTTTTCAATTGTTTTCTGATTAGTTAATCGGCCCATGCGCGCTTTCTATTCAGACCCCCCCTCGCTGGGCCCAAGCATGTATTGAATTGCATTTTGTTACTTGCTGCACCCCATGTTCATATTTCCATATTATTTTCTCTCCATTTTTTCTCAAACTTTAGAAAATCATAGTAAATTGAAAAATGAATATTTTTTAATGGGAGTTTTTTCCCCCTTTTCATATTTCTGTCTAGAAAAATATAAAATGAAAACATTTTGCATATCATGCATTTTAATATTTTTTGCATATTTTCTACTTTAATTGCTTTTTAATTTCTTTATGTTGATATATGATTTTGTAGATTTTAGTTTAGGTAGTTCCCTTAGTATTTTTAGGTCAATCTTTTTAGGTTAGTTAGATATATGTTTTAGGTTCCCCCTGGATTAATTCCATATTTTTGTGATGATTTTTAGGATAGTTTTGATTAGATGCTATTAGGTTGTATAGAATTAGGTTAAACTTCAACATAGGTCCACAATAACTTTAGATTTTGGGTTTTTTAAGGACAAGTTAGGCTATGGGGCATATAGGGGTATTAAGGGTAGGTTTAGTAGATCCCCTAGAAATAATATTAGAATTTTCCCTACTATATTAATATTTTTAGTATATTTTGCAATTGTATGCTTGTTTGGTGTGCCCTTTTGGGGTTTATTTTGTTTGTATGGGCTTATTGGGCTTGCTTGGGGTGTGGGCTTGGTTTGAAGAGCATGATGATGGAGCCTATTGAAGACAGAGTTGAAGATCAAGTTCAAAAGTTGATGAAGATGCTAGGCTTGCTTGAAGATTGATTGAAGATCCTAGAACCTAAGAGCTAGAGAGAGCCTTAGAATAGAAAATTTATTCACAAATATGGATGGTTTCTGTTGCCTCCATTCTTCTCTATGATTCAAAGTCTCTCTTTGATACTCACCTCCTTCCTTTGGAAGGCTTAGTGACAGTATCTAGGAGATAGAACTTTTGATAGAAACAGTCTGTATTTTGTTAACAGTCTGTATGCCACCTTTGGTGGTTAACTGACTGTTTAACATCCCAAATCATCTTGTGAACTATTACTCATCTAGGAGAGCTTGCTTTGAAGAAACCTTGAAGATTGAGGATAGAGTTCATTGCCTTTAAGACTGATAGAAGAAGGAGCTTGTGCTGTCAGGTTTTGCTGTTTAGAGCTGCTGGTGATGCTTAGAGCTGTTGATGTATTGTTTGAGTTTCTTGACTGTATTGTTTGATAATTTTCTCCTTGAGGTTGAAGTGAAGTTGTTTCACTTTGCCTGTTGTTTTCTAGGTTCGAGGTTGAGTGGGACTCCCTTGCCTCGCTTGTACTGCTGCATTCATGCATTTTACCGCTTTACTGTATATATGCTATTTCTTTTCCGTTTATTCCCTTAGGATCTCTGTTTCTCTCTGTGCAAGAGAGAAATATGACAGACATTAGTGTCGCTACTGCGAAAATCGGCGCCGGCTTGACAGGAGAGTCGCCACCGTGCGTTATTTATCCCTCAGATCGGGAAAGGAAACGCTCGAAGTAAACCTCGCAAAGACGGGAAAAGGTATGGTCATCGCAACCATAGCCTGGGTTCGGGAGTCGGTTACGCAAGGGGAAGGTATTAGCACCCCTCACGTCCATCGTACTCGATGGGATCCACGCTTGGTGTTTATGGGTAAAAGGGTGTATTATCTATCTACGCTAATGGCTGGTCTGAAAAAAAGATAAAAGGACAGGACTCGACAGAACATACGGTGTTCTGGGCCTACGTATTCCCTCGTGCAATGGGAAAGTCAGAGTCAACGTAGTTCGCCTGCCTACGTCTAAACGGGGGAAAGGTTGCTCGCCAGGACATCGCGTCCTGTGCCTACGTACTTTCATCTGAAATGAAAGATCAGAGCAAACGTAGTTCGGGCTAACTACGGCTAGACAACATTCTCACACAGCAGTGAGAATAACAACTGGCTTCACAGGGTCGGGAACCTATGGTCACAACTATGGCTGAGTCTCAAATGCACTCGGGCAAGAGAAAAGGATAACAATCAGTCGTTAGCGGGAAAGTCTCGATCGCACAGCCGCGAGAGAACAAAGGTTAGTCGTTAGTGTGCTCGCTAGGATATCGCATCCTATGCCTACATATCTTCGTCTGGAACGAAGAATCAGAGCAGCTGTAGTTCAGCTAACTACGGGTCAAGCTACTCAAAAGCTCCTACAGAAAGGAAAGGGAAACCCTAGCACTATAGCTGAGAAACAGGGGAATCTACCTACTGCTATCACACCTGGCTGACCATCCTAATGTCTATCATGACAACTCCGCAGCGGAGAAGTCAGAGCTCCTAAGGGATCATGGCAACAGGACTAAACTACAAACAAGAAACTGCAACGCAAAGGAATACTGAAAATATGCATGAATGCAATGATTAAACAAGCAAGGCACAGAGGCCGCAAACCACAAAGGCAAGGGAGCTCAGCTCTACCAAATACCAACAAGCAAAGCCACGCAATAACAAACAAGCAGAAGGAGGACCACCTCAACTTCTCATGCATACAAAGTCTACTTCTAAGATGCACCTACTCAGAACTGTCTAGATGAACACCTAAGTCTAATGCAACACAATATCACACAAGTCAAACAACACAAAGAGACTAACCCTGAGCAGGGCCTCTAACAAACCTGAAACAAGATCCTAGTCTAGCTCTAGACAGAACTCTAGGCAAAGCTCTAAGCAAAGGTCTAAGCAACAAATCTAATCAAAACCTAAGCAGGGATCTAAACAAACTCCTAGGCAGGAGGAATCAATCCCAGTCTCCAAGCTTCAGAATAAGCTTACCAGAGAAAGGAAGCTAAGCAGGCAAGCTCATGGTGCTTTCCTCAGGAAAGTACCAGGAGGTTACTACTCAGGAGTCATATCCTATGCGGCTCGACAACTGTGATCAGTTTACATTCCTCCTCAGGAGAAATTAAACTCACACGAAGGCTCCGGCGTCACGGGATACTTGAGAAATACCTATATGCACTAAGGGAACTAAGTGAGCAGACTCATAGGACCTTCCTCAGGAAAGTACTAGGAGGCAGACACCTAGGAATCGTATCCTACGTGGCTCAACAACTGTGATCAGTTTATATTTCTCCTCTGGAGAAATTAAACTCACAAGTTGGCTCCAACATCACTGGATACTTACGAAATCCTAGATAAACTAATGGAACTAAGTGAATAGACCCATAGGACCTTCCTCAGGAAAGTACTAAGGGGCTTCCACTTAGGAATCGTATCCCATGTGGCTCAACAACATGTGATCAGTTTACATCCCTCCTCAGGAGGAATTAAACTCACAAGTCGGCTCCGACATCATTGGATACTTACGAAAGAGGCGAGAAGAAAGAATGCAAGTCATTTATAGTGCCTTCCCCAGGAAAGTACCATAAACTCCCTTCAAACCTCAGGATCTCGAACCTCACAAACAGACAACAAGCTCCTAGACTAAGCCTCAGCCCAATGCATCCTTGCAAGCTCCAACAGGACCTCCATCAGCTCCCACCTTCAGGAAGAGTCCACAGGCCAACAAACCTCAAGAGACTATCTCTGAAGTTCAACCACAGTTGAACTTCAAAGTCAGAAGTCATCAAGACTTCTCCTATCTTCAGGCTCAGACAAATCCTATCAGAACACCCTACAAAAATCTAACAAAAATCTAATGGGAGACCTACATGGCTCTAAAACAATATACTGAAAAATCAGAACAAAATTCAACACCAGATGAAAGAAATAAAATCAGCAACACAGACATATCCACAGACCAATTATTCAACATCAATAACAGTGAAAAAATGCAATTAAAATGAAAATGCATGATTGAGCTAATATTTCTGCACTATAAAATTCTACACTGAATCACGAGTCTACAGAAAAAAGAACGGAATTATTTGACTAATTCTACCATTTTTTATGAATTTTCTAATGATATGCATGCATTGAAAATATTAAAAAACACATCAATTAAAATGGAAAATATGCAAAAAAATAGCAAAACAAAAATAAAATGTCACTTTTATTTTTATTTAATTTTCTTAACAATTTCATGAAATGGATGAAAAAAGAATCATTGAAAAAACATTTATTTACAATTTATTATGAATTTCTAATATGAAAATATAAAAGAAAAAATAAAAGAAATAACCTGGGGGGTCTAAACAGCAATGGATATAAGCCTATTCTAGAGGGGCCCACATTCTGGGGGGTGCCAACAGCAGTTGGGCGCAGGGCCCAGATTTTGTCAAAAAACCATTAGTAACTCAGAAAAAGAAAAACGCCAGGGGGGTGCTATGAGTGATTTATTTCAGTTATTTCTCACTACTGGGCTTAAACGGGGGGTGCCGTTAGCACTCAGGGCCTAGGGCCCAACTTACTCATTCAGTTTCCACACGCATGAGGGGAGAGATTGAGTGAAACAGGGTGTGCATCAGCAAAGTACGTTTGGGCCTAAGCCCAACGTCTAAACCCTAATCCAAGACAAACCCTAATCAAGACTAATTCCTCCTAATTCCCTCACACGAAATCACTACTCAAGATCTAACTCAACTATTCACTAAATCAATTAATCAATTAGAACCCTAATCGTTGAAGGCACGATCTAGTCTGAAGAAGAACATGCAAGGAGTTTTAGCAAGCATACCTGGAGATATTTGAGCGAACGGGATCTCAGTCGCGTACGAAGATGGAGCGAAGATGACGTTCTGGAAAAGTTTGCTTGAAGATTGGACGCGGTTCGAAGCTTCTGGAAATCTGCTTAAGAAGGATGAACGCCTTAGGATGATTTCTGGAGATATTGCTTGAGGACGATGAAGATTGATGTTGGTGAACGAAGGATTCTGGAAAAAAGTCTCGAGGACGATGAAGATTGCGTTTCTGGAAAGAATTGATGGCGGACGAAGGTTTAGTTTCTGGAAAAAAGATTGATGAAGACGATGAAGTGGTTGATTTCTGGAAAAAATTTGTATGAAGGATGAAGATCTGAGACGATTTCTGGAAAAAATCTTGAAGATGGATGAAGGTATGAGCGGATTCTTTGAAGTTTCCGGCGTGTCTTTAAATTTTCCGGCGATGAGGAGAGGAAGGTGACGGAGGAGATCTGGGGAAGAAGAAGAAGATCTGGTGATTTCCTGGTGTTTGCAGATTCCGGTGGGTTAGCGGTGGTTGACGGTTGCCGGCGGCGAGCGGTTAGGGCGTTTGCATGGACGCCGGTGGTGTTCTGGTGAATCTCCGGTGAGGGATGTCTGGGTGCCAAGTGGCGCACATGCGCTGAGAGAGAGAGGGAGTGGGGGACAGGTGGGCCACGTGGTGTGATTCTGGGAGGATTCTGAGTGGTGGTGGCGTGATCAGTGCAAGAAACGTGGGGTCCCTGCATGGCCAACACGTGTCACTTCTATTTATTACACTGAAAAACGTTGGAAGCTTCTGGACACTTCTGGACCCTGCTGGAAAATGGTGGAACGAACTGGGCTGAATTGGACCATTATTTTTGCTGATGAAATCTGATGGGAATTGGGCTTTACAAAAAAAAACACCTATGGGCCCATTCGAAAATGAATAAAACTGTAACAAAAAAACTGAACAAAAAAAACAGTTAACTAAACCTAATTAACTCTAATCAATTATTAAAAGTCTAATTAACTCTAAATCAATCTAATTAAATCTAAAACATGATTAACCTAATTAAACTCTAAAAAGTCATTAAGAACCTAATTAATTCTATATTATCCTAATTAACCCTAAAAAATCAATTAACCTCTAATTAACTCTAAAAATTCAATTAATCCTAATTAAACTCTAAAAAATCAATTAACCTAATTAATTCCAAATCAATCTAATTTTCTATTAAAAATCTAATATTATTTAATATCTATTAATAAAAGAAAAACTATATTATTTTCTATATTGTCTAAAAAACAATTAAACCCATTTAAAAATCTATACAAAATTCCTAAAAATGATTTAAAAAAACAATTAAACCTATTTATCCTAATTTTATCATTCTATTTAATATGCTAAGAAAATTCACTAATATTCTAAAAATGATAAAAAATCTACAAATGATTAAAATCTATTAAAAATATTCTATAAAATTCTAAAAAGAAAATTAAGCTATTAAAATATTCTATAAACCTATTTAAATTCCAGAAAAATTCTATAAAGCCTATTAAAATTCACAAAAGCCTATTAAACCCTAAAAATGCAGATGAATACAAATGACCGCCATAAAAGAGCGCACGAGACCAGATTGAATCGAACAGAGATCCCCGGGCATCAGAATATCCCCAAAATTACTGAGAAATCACCGAGGAGCGCACAATTTCCCGAAAATAAAACCCTGGTAATCTGGACTGGGTCTGCCATATCTGATAGACAAAAATCAAGCTGTAAACTCTAATATCCCCTGCTTGTGCACAAAAATCATACATCTGAGCTGTGAATATGAAATTAAACCATGAGTCAGATAGGAGAATTGGTTGGTCAAATTTTTAGGGTGCAACAGCTGCCCCTATTCAAGCGACTTGGACCTGAAGGGTTTGAAGAGCGCTCAGCCTTCAAACATTCAGAGGTACGAGACGGTTGAATACAAATAAAACCCGAAAATTTGCCAACCGCGAGCATATACTGTAAACTGCTTGGAGAATAAAGTCCAGAAAACCGAGTCTAGTCATTGCGGCACCAAACTGATTAATCATCTGATAAAGAACTCCTGATTTGAATACCCGTTGCTTGTGATACCCCATGTAACAAACCCTGAGGGCTGCAACAAAATACTTGATTCTTTCACATTGCCTACTGATAGGCAGGAAGAAATATACTCACATCGCCCAAAGATGGACGGGAAGACACCCTGATTGAATACTCACCTCGTCTAATGATAGACGGAAAGACAACATTAATCTCCATATTCACATCGTCTAAGGGTAGACGGCATTATCCTGATTGATGAACAAATCATTATTCTCATCGTCTAAGGGTAGACGGCATCATCCTGATTGATGAACAACTCATTATTCTCATCGTCTAAGGGTAGACGGAATCATCCTGATTGATGAACAAATCATTATTCACATCGTCTAAGGATAGATGGAAAGACATTCTTAATCTCCATACACATATCGTCTACGAGTAGACGAGATCATCCTGATTGATGAAACAAAACAATATTCTCATCGTCTAAGGGTAGACGGAATCATCCTGATTGATGAACAAATCATTATTCATCGTCTAGGGGTAGACGGGAAGACATTCATAATCTCCATATTCACATCGTCTAAGGGTAGACGGCATTATCCTGATTGATGAACAAATCATTATTCTCATCGTCTAAGGGTAGACGGCATCATCCTGATTGATGAACAAATCATTATTCACATCGTCTAAGGGTAGACGGGATTATCCTGGTTGATGAACAAATCATTATTCTCATCGTCTAAGAGTAGACGGAAAGTTACCATAATCTCCATACTCACATCGTCTAAGGATAGACGGAAAGACAACATTAATCTCCATATTCACATCGTCTAAGGGTAGACGGCATTATCCTGATTGATGAACAAATCATTATTCTCATCGTCTAAGGGTAGACGGCATCATCCTGATTGATGAACAACTCATTATTCTCATCGTCTAAGGGTAGACGGAATCATCCTGATTGATGAACAAATCATTATTCACATCGTCTAAGGGTAGACGGGATCATCCTGATTGATGAACGAATCAATATTCTCATCGTCTAAGGGTAGACGGTATCATCCTGATTGATGAACAAATCAATATTCGCATCGTCTAAGGGTAGACGGAAAGAAATAATCTCTGAATTCACGCTGTCTACTGACAGACGGGAGAAAACCTTAATCTCCATACTCACATCGTCTAAGGATAGACGGAAAGACACCAGAATCTCCATACACACATCGTCTAAAGATAGACGGGAAGTCACCATAACGCAATTCAACACCATCCTTTGAATTTCAGAATCCTTCTGTCTACGGGAATTGATGGAGAAGTCAATATCCTTGAAGGGGCCACATCGTCAGTATGGACCGACGGTAAGAAAAACCACCTTTTAAGGAACCATGTCGTCAATAAGAATCAACGATCACGCAAACTGAACATTCTTCGAAGAGCCTCGTCATCAATAGGGATTGATGGTCAGAAAAGTCCCTCTTAAACGTCATCTCATCCAATAACCAGAAAGAGAACCGATATTCAAAATCATTTTGAAACCCCTCAACAACTAAGGATAGCCGGAGAAGACTCGCTGGGGAAACACCTCATCATATGTATGATCTGGCAATAAGAAACCCGCTGAACAATAGCTCGAAACTTCACATCGTCTGCTGACAGACGGAAAGGAAAGCTACTTGCTATAGAAACTCTATTTTGAACCCCATTGAAAATCAACCAAAACTTCACATCGTCTACTGATAGACGGGAAGAAAAGCATATCCTGGGAGAAACCCCTTCTTGAAATCTTACTGCGATCACCCGCAACTTCACATCGTCTATGGATAGACGGAAAGAAAACCACATTCGTACTCCAGACGTCTAATGATAGACGGAGAAATCCACTCATTGGAGGAACACATCGCCAATACGAATTGACGGGAAGAAAAGTCTGTCGATATCAGATGACTGCTTGCTTAAAGCATAATTGTTGTATGATCTGATACAACTAATCCGCTGAACTGTCTGAACACTGTTGCTGGATAAATGCCCCTGAACTGATCACAGAGTAATTCACGCGCCATATGAGGCTGATAGAAAACCTGACTTACGCTTTGTATGCCTATGCAAATGCTTTAATCTTTCTACAGCGTAATGCTCCATTTTAGATGGAAATGCTACGCATTTTGAAAATGTCATGCAGGTATGATGCAAATATGATGCATGCAATATGTTAGCAGGCTCGAGCTGCCGGAGAAGGCCGGGTACAGAAAACCACTTCAGCAAAATAAATGCTGAAGGCGAGGCCAACTTTGCTGGGGATAACCCGGATATCACTGAATCGTCCTAGCAAAATAAATGCTGGGAGAGTGAAATCAACCATGCTGGGGATATTGAGGACTTAACCGAACGCTTTGACGAAGTAATACCCTGCTGGGGAATATAACTCCGTTGTAAAATAGCAGACGTGCTGAATATGATTAGACTCCTCTGTGAATAGCTTACCCATACCAATGACCAATTGGACTTTGCTGGAGAAAATGGAGGGAGTCTTCCTGCGCTCTGATGAAGCTCGGATCTGGAAATCGATGCGCCAACACGGATGGTCTTCACAGTAATCGCAAACATGGATTTGAGCTCTTAAGCTTATCTTACTGGGTCAGATACAACTGCCACTGGAAAACATTCTTCCTGAATACACAACCTTGAAGAGTCAAGGGATAGTGACACGACCTCCCGCATTCATCTCGCTCTCGAAAATCGACTGCATCTGCTCGAATAACCCTGAATGGCCTTGCTGATACAGAGAACAACAATCCTTTCGCTTCTGATATGCCTCAGCCTACGGGACCTCTGTGGGGATAGTCCTTGAAAGGAAATCTGCAAATCTGTTCCTTGATGGTCTGATATAACATGCCTCAGCGTTCTGAACTTCGGAGAGATACTTCACCTTGAATGCTTCTCGAGTAACTTCTGCGCGCTTAAGATGGTCTGCCCCTGACTGCAACTCCTTGATTATCTGATTCAGAGTAGCACCTCCTGACTACGACGCATTCACCGAATCTCAACCTGATTGCCCCAGAATAACTGACTTCGAAAAGCTGACCTGACTGGGGATCACAATAAAAGCTTTCCCCTGCTCTCGGAATATTTGGGCGTTCTGCATTCTATCTTGACCATACTTTCCATTGTAGGAAGCTTTTCTGCTGTCAAACGCTCACTCGCAAGTAAAACAAGTTGTTATGCATAAAAGATGTATTAATGCAACACATATGACAGCTTTGACATCCAATCTGTTCACTGGGAAAAGGAAAAAACAGTTTATGGTATATGATGCACAAAACATTTGTCGACATCAGTATCAACATGGTAAGAGGAACCTTTTAGGAGTCAAAATCGACGCGACCTTTACCGGAGTATGCTTTCGAAACAACCTGCTTCAATTAGGACTTTTGAAGGTTGTAATGTGGTCAGGTTCATGGTTTTGAAAAAAAAAGATAGAGGCTCAAAGTTTATTTTTAACCCACCCATTCTCCTTGATGTTCTCCCATCCTACGTTCAGCTAATTTGACCTTAGCGCTCACCTCTCAGAGGTTGGAAGATAGGAGTGATAGTTCGAGAAACTTTTGGGTTTTGGAGTGACAGCCACTCACTCTTTCGTCTTTGACATTTGTGGTCACACGACTCGTATTTCTATCGAGGATTTTTCTTTTGATCCCTTTCATCTTTTTCTTTTCATATCCCTAACTTTTGCCTGGACTGACTCCTTTTGAGTTTCTTTTGATTTTTTTAAGTCCAGCGGGATGCCCTCATTTTTGCCTAAGCCATTTGTTTTGAAGTTTTCTTGACTTAGCGGGCTTTTGATTCTTTTTTCCATTTTTTTTTCGAACAAGTCGTGTGACACTGGTTGTCTGACTCTTTGGGAAGTGGTGTGGCTGTCCCACTCTTGATTGAACCATTGTGGTCTTTTAGACACGACCTCTAGGGGTGTGATTGATCCTCGAACGGACACTCCTTCTGCAATTTGGACGCTCGGTCAAATTAGCTAACACCTACCCTGCCCCAGGCTAAGATTTAGGGTTTTTCATTTTCAGAAAGAAACTCCTACTACAAGGCTCAAAGGGGTTGACAAGGGATTATCTTCCTTATATCTCCGGTGTTTAGGGGTTTGAAACAATGCCTGTACATCATCAGCAGGTTTATTTCAAAAGCATACAATATCGGGATTTGCATGTCGGTCATTTTCGTCATTCTCCCCAAATTCTTCTTGACCGAAGCAGTGGATATTTGCAAAACAGTTAGTGAACACGAATGGATTCAATCAAAACATGCACATTTATTTCATTATCATCAATTTGAATGAAAACAACCAAGTTTTACAAACAAGATTACAAATTCAAACAGGAAAGCAACTACAAATGTAAAGAAATGACAAGCTAAAACAAAGAAAATATGCTAGCTTCTGAGAACTGGCTTTCACATCTGCCCTGCTGCTGAACCAGCTATCTTTATTAGAGGCAATCCGATGCTGTCTTGACCTGCTTCAACGACCCAGCCAAATTATAGAGCCCTTTCTCCTTCATTCAGATGATGTGGGGACCTCCCGGCCCGAAGCTGATTGCTGCACTATCAAGCAGATCCTGCACTTTGTGCTTAAATGCTTTACAGTTCTCAACCGTATGGCCTGGTGCCCCGGTATGGAACTCGCAAGTAGCGTCAGCATCGTACCCCGGTGGTGGTGGTCCCGTTAAGGGAGCCAATGTCCTTTTACGAACCAATTGGAGCTGAAGCAATGTCTGCAGAAGCTGTGCGTATGGTATAGGAGGAGTTTCCAAATGACGGCTTGCCAAAGGACCTTGATTCTGACCTCTTTTATACCCCCGATTATTCTGTTGCTGAGGCTGCTGCTGCCGGTATCGGGTTGACCCTTGAGCACCATTCATATCAAATGCAACATCGGCTTCTTGATCTTCGATGTATTGATTAACGCTCTCCTTATGCTTAGCCATTTGCTTTCTCAGATCTGCCCCAGGAATAGGCAACAATTGTGGGCCTGGAGATTCTGACACCATGGAGTCCAGGATACGCTTCTGACCCACTACAGCTTTGGAAACATCTGTCATTTTAGCATCGACTGAGACAGGAGCAATATGCACAGCTACGCCGCCCGGCGTGAATTCAATATCGTGCGAGTCAATCAGGTCTTGAACATTGTGCTTAAAAGCATGACAACCCTCGATGTCATGTCCGAATGCCCCGGAATGAAATTCACATTGCTTACTGGCATCGTACCCTTGAGGAAACGTTTTCGTTGGAGGCGCCAACGTTCTCTTCTCAACCAGATTAAACCTCAATAAGATCTGCAAGAGCTCAGCATAGGTCATAGGTGGTGCCTCAAATATTCTCCTTGGCTTTCCTTCCTGGATCTTCCGCTGAACCGGATGTATCTTCTGTTGCTGCTGCTCAGGTTCCACATGCACAGGTGGCGTGAGCTTCTTCATTGCGGCTTCAAACAGTTGATCGTCCTCTTTTCTAAGCACATTCTTGACTACTTCCATGATCAAGCTCATTTGGGTCTTCAGCTGACTGTTCTCCTCTTTGAGAATCTTCTGCTCCAGACGCATCTCTTGCATGTCTCTCATCATCTGCCCCAGCTGGCTTTGGACTTCGCTCAATTCAAACTGATTCTGTTCCATATCTCTGAAGGAATTCCTGCAACAAACTGGATGATGAAGAAATAAGACCCACGGTTCTGATATACCTGTTAAAAAATAATGCAATGCGGAAAGCAACCACACATTCATAACGAGATAAAGAGAAACCCAAGCTATAAGCAAACAGACGAACATCTCGCATACATGTACAACCAACAAAATCAGCAGGTAAGCACAAATGCGTACGAATACAACGACCCCAGCCAACGATCCTGGTGGTGGTCGACAAATACTGATGCACGAAAGCTAAACGGGTTAGGCAGAGAAAACAGATGCGGCATCCGACGCGAAAACCTCTAGAAATTTCTCCCATACAACCGAACTTTCTGATTGGCAATCTTCAGAGCACACACTTCCTGTGGAGTCTTCCATGATATTAACTGACGAACCCGCACAACTGGAGGATGGAAAGTCATTAATCTGAACACAACCCTGAGAAGTGATGCAAATACGGCTGGAGTCTAACAGATCTTGAACCTGACTTCTAAGCACCTTACAATCATTTGTTGAATGCCCCTGTGCCCCAGCGTGGTACTCACAGCGGGCGCTGGCATCAAAACCTGGAGGATACGGTGGAATCACCGGCTTAGTCTCTTTCGGCACTATCAATCCACTTCTGACCAGATCTGGCAACAACTGACTGTACGATACCGGTAGCTGAGTAAACTGCCTTTCAGGCTTCCTTGGTCTTCGTGGAGCATGCTGACGCGATCGGCGATAGGATGACCGTTGACTTGAAGTGTCTGAAAACTGATCCTGAGATGCTAGAGATTCTGAGGTGACGTCATCTCCTTCCCATTCTTCTTGAGAACTGACAACTGACTCAATCTTATTAACTGGGACATAAGGAACACCTCGAAACTTTCCACTCCTGAGTCCTCGCTCAACAATCTCTC
Organism: Lathyrus sativus; assembly: GCA_963859935.3. NCBI lineage: Eukaryota > Viridiplantae > Streptophyta > Magnoliopsida > Fabales > Fabaceae > Lathyrus > Lathyrus sativus. The sequence continues at coordinate 299,796,852 of OZ012736.1, read as the reverse complement.
CCAGCCTCATCAGGCCCACAAAGCTTGTGCAACTGAACAACTTGTCAAAATAATGGCCTTTCAGAGTACCCAAGAAGATGTCAACCAGTTCCCTTTCCGGAAGCGGCGGTTGAACACTAGCAGACAATTCTTTCCATCTTCGCAAATACGCTCTGAACGATTCATTCTCTGCTTGAAACAATTCTTGCAGATCTACGAGACTAGGAGTCAAATCCAAATTGTAATCGTACTGCTTCATGAAAGCTCTGGCTAAATCCACCCAAGATCGAATCTGATTACTTTCCAATTGCATATACCATCTCAACGATGCCCCAGTCAGGCTATACTGAAAGCAATGGATCATCAATTTGTCATTTCGCACAAACGAAGTCATCCCCCAACAGAACATCATCAAATGCAACTTCGGACAGCTATCTCCTGTGTATTTTTCAAATTCCGGCATTTTGAACTTGTACGGCATCACGAGGTCAGGGACCAAGCACATGGCTACAGCATCCAGGTTAACGGCATCTTTCGCTTCCAAGGCTTTCATTTGTTCTTCCAACACTCGGACTCTTCTACCATAGTCAAGAGCTCTTGGATCTACTAACCCGGTCATTGGAATATCTCTCCGGTAATTCATCACAGGGAAAGCAACACATTGATTGTTAACAGGAGGATAACGTTCATTTCGGGCAAGAAACTGCTCATGTCGATCTCTGTTCTCAACAGTTGGCTGCACAACTTGGTCTGCAGTTAGATTGTTCGCTTGCGGGAAGTCCTCCATAAAATCATACTGATGGTTGGGCGCCATAGTAAACCCTCCCTGGGTATTAGGAGACTGGAGATTGCCTTCAGACATAGCCACCAACTACCGGTAACTGATTACGCTGCTTGATTCTGCTCAAATCTGCTTCAACCCCCTGGTCGTCTCCACTCTACTCTTGCTTCAAACAATTCCCCGAGAATCACTTTCTGGTGAAAACAAAGGCTGGATAAGTGCTCTGACCTGCTAAATGCTATGCAATATGATTTATGCAAACAGAAATACAAAAATGCTAACGTGCATGTGTGCATTGGAGATATTTTCCCTCCAATTCCAGTGTCAGTGGTAGCAAGACGAGATGAACCATAAAGACAATATTTGGAAAAACCCTCATATATTGATTAGAATAACAGTCTTGTCAAGAAGTTACATAACTATGCTCCATACAGCTGATATGGTAAGGAGGATCCCAGCCAACATGCCTGGTGGTGATCTCAACATACAGAATACAAGAGAGAAATCAAGTACGGGTACGGTTGCGGAAGTCCTCGACCATCTTCTTTGTCTCTGCATGATCTGGTTGATTAATCAAACCTTCTATCAGTCGATCCCTCTTCCTGACTGTCCCCTGGATGTCTCTGACAAAGTCTTCCCAAGCCTTATCATTAGCACCATCCCCAGGTTTGGGTCTCTTGGCATCTGCTCTATGCTGGAAATCTTCCAAATTCTTCATGGCATCTGTCAACTTGCGCTCGGCTTCGTATCGGCGACAGGCTTCTTCTTCAAGCTCTTCGTTCTTCACTTTGACCTGTTCTTCTAACTGAGCAATCTGTGTCTTCAGCCCTTCTTCTCGCTCCTTGCGCTTGGTCATAGTGAGATCCCAGTGTTCTCTGAACTTGGCTAGCTTTGTGTAGGCCCTTTCCAGCTCTTGCTTCTTGGTGGCCAACACACTACTAACTGAGTCGACATCTAACTCCAGACGCTTCTTGGTTTCAGTCAATTCCAATAGCGTAGTCTTCAGATGTTTCAGAGTTTCAGCCTGTTGCTTAGAAATATATCCTGTTTCAATATTTTCATGCCGAAGCTGGGCATTTTCCTGCTCTAAAGCCTCTTTAGCCCTCGCTAGCTCTTCTTTCTCCGCCATCAGCTGCTTATAAACCTGAATGTCCACAGAAGTAGGCTCCTCTACTGGAGGAGGATGCAATGGCTGAACTGCTGGATACGGCATAAGGAACTTCACAGCTCGCTCACGAATCCATTCTTCATATGAGCTAGGACCTCGAGTATCCCCTCTGCTACCTGAAAGCTTCCCTCTCTTGTGCAAGTTTTTCCAGGCTTTCTCAAGTTTGGTCAGCATCTCTTTCCCTATTGCCCCAGTGAGATACAGAGATTCCTGTATCTCCTCGGGCTTTGGCGCTCCTTGAGGTATGTACCCAAATTGCTTGATCAATAAAGAAGGGTTATAGTTGACACAACCTTTCCTTCCTATTAACGGAACATTCGGGAATCCTTCGCCTTTGAGTATGACTTCAGCTCCAAATACTTCTTTAATGACCCATACCACGTTCTCAGCAGTCAATCCCATTAAGCGCTCGGGCCATCCTAGAGAATTGATAGATGTGACAAAAGGGCCTGACTTAGGCAAATGACTGGTGAACCACCTGCATAGGAGAGGTACACAACAAGACACATTCCTTCCTCGCCGCTTTTCATTCTGATAGTGGGTTGAATGGTGGATATCTCCCAGCAAAGTAGGAACTGGGTTTCCCGCAGCCAAAATATAGAAGGCATCTGAATCAACAAAATCAGGAATGTTCGGGAATAACACGATGCCATACACACATACAGCAAGAATGACGTCAAAAACATCCCATTTACCCTTCTGGGCATACTCTCGAGCCTTATCCACTAAGACATCCAACGGAAACCCCCATACGTCTCCTCTTCTGATCATCTTCCCAGACAACTCAGACTCTTTCAAGCACAGGATGGTAGAAAGCTCAGCCAACTTAGGCTCGGCGTCCGGACGATAAAAAGGCATTTGCTCACGGATCGGTATATCCAGAAGTGCAGAGTACTCCTCCAGGGTAGGAGCCAAAACAAAGTCGGGAAATACAAAACACCTGAGCTCCGCGTCGTAGAACTGTAACAGAGTATAGATGCCGCTGGTCTCGTAGGCAGATGGCTGATAAACGTAGGTCAGAATCCTCCCATATCTCTTTCTGAAGTCACCCATTCCTCTCTTCTTAGCAATAGCCATCAATTCTAACAATAGACTGATATTCGGCGACGGAAACTTATAGGGCAATACTCTCTTCAGGTTTTCCATGTCTTGCTAGGAACAAACACCAGAACTGGAAGGGAAAATGTGTACCTGCAATACACACACGTTAGTTGAATGCAGATGGTAATGCAATGATGCAATATGATAAATAATGCAATCTGCGAACATAGGGGCTATGCTGTAGCCTGAAGAGGAATATCTCTGTGATCAGGAACAGAAAACCATCACGGTCATCAGAATCTCATGCCACTAACTACCATCTGATGCTCAAAATATCAATCCCCTGGTAAGAAAACCATCTGAACCTCTGTATCTGACGAAAATACCATCTGATAATAGCCTCAACCTCAGATAAGAAACCCATCTGACCCAGACAACACACCTGGAGATGAATCAAGAACACCATCTGATAACTACTGAATTATGGTTTCTGAAGGCCAGTTTTCCTGCAATAACCCAGTCCCTCTCACAGGTAGGATAGACCTAATCCACGGACAAAGGTACGGCATCCTATGCGGTTGTCAGCGTCACAGACTTTCATGAGTGACGATACGATTCCCAGAAGGAGTGGCATCATCAAGTCATGAAGAGGCCTCACTTAGCTGACTTCCAATTGATCGGTCCCTAGAGTCGACAACCCTCACGTCTGGACTCCCCTCAGATCCTCAGGACCGGAAAGGAGCACCTCTGCAAGAATCTCGTCTGAGCGCAGATTTTCGTAGGGAACTGTGCCTGCTCAGCAGACAGGTTCGTCTACTACTTCTCCACAACTATATCTAGGTGTGTACTCAAGCCCAGGTTCGGCTTCTCACTCACAGTAATCCTCCCTTTGCCCACAGCAATAATCATGATAATATAATGCTGGAAAATAAATGCGGAAAGGTAAAGGTACAGAAAAGTAAAGTGCAGAAAAGTAAAACACAATATGCACAACACCCAACCAATAAACATCCAAGCGCTAGGATTGACTCGCGTAGGGGATGGGAAACGGTCCCAGCATAAGGGATGGGAAAAGTCCCTAGATGCTATAATTCCCCAGCAGAGTCGCCAGCTGTCGCTACTGCGAAAATCGGCGCCGGCTTGACAGGAGAGTCGCCACCGTGCGTTATTTATCCCTCAGATCGGGAAAGGAAACGCTCGAAGTAAACCTCGCAAAGACGGGAAAAGGTATGGTCATCGCAACCATAGCCTGGGTTCGGGAGTCGGTTACGCAAGGGGAAGGTATTAGCACCCCTCACGTCCATCGTACTCGATGGGATCCACGCTTGGTGTTTATGGGTAAAAGGGTGTATTATCTATCTACGCTAATGGCTGGTCTGAAAAAAAGATAAAAGGACAGGACTCGACAGAACATACGGTGTTCTGGGCCTACGTATTCCCTCGTGCAATGGGAAAGTCAGAGTCAACGTAGTTCGCCTGCCTACGTCTAAACGGGGGAAAGGTTGCTCGCCAGGACATCGCGTCCTGTGCCTACGTACTTTCATCTGAAATGAAAGATCAGAGCAAACGTAGTTCGGGCTAACTACGGCTAGACAACATTCTCACACAGCAGTGAGAATAACAACTGGCTTCACAGGGTCGGGAACCTATGGTCACAACTATGGCTGAGTCTCAAATGCACTCGGGCAAGAGAAAAGGATAACAATCAGTCGTTAGCGGGAAAGTCTCGATCGCACAGCCGCGAGAGAACAAAGGTTAGTCGTTAGTGTGCTCGCTAGGATATCGCATCCTATGCCTACATATCTTCGTCTGGAACGAAGAATCAGAGCAGCTGTAGTTCAGCTAACTACGGGTCAAGCTACTCAAAAGCTCCTACAGAAAGGAAAGGGAAACCCTAGCACTATAGCTGAGAAACAGGGGAATCTACCTACTGCTATCACACCTGGCTGACCATCCTAATGTCTATCATGACAACTCCGCAGCGGAGAAGTCAGAGCTCCTAAGGGATCATGGCAACAGGACTAAACTACAAACAAGAAACTGCAACGCAAAGGAATACTGAAAATATGCATGAATGCAATGATTAAACAAGCAAGGCACAGAGGCCGCAAACCACAAAGGCAAGGGAGCTCAGCTCTACCAAATACCAACAAGCAAAGCCACGCAATAACAAACAAGCAGAAGGAGGACCACCTCAACTTCTCATGCATACAAAGTCTACTTCTAAGATGCACCTACTCAGAACTGTCTAGATGAACACCTAAGTCTAATGCAACACAATATCACACAAGTCAAACAACACAAAGAGACTAACCCTGAGCAGGGCCTCTAACAAACCTGAAACAAGATCCTAGTCTAGCTCTAGACAGAACTCTAGGCAAAGCTCTAAGCAAAGGTCTAAGCAACAAATCTAATCAAAACCTAAGCAGGGATCTAAACAAACTCCTAGGCAGGAGGAATCAATCCCAGTCTCCAAGCTTCAGAATAAGCTTACCAGAGAAAGGAAGCTAAGCAGGCAAGCTCATGGTGCTTTCCTCAGGAAAGTACCAGGAGGTTACTACTCAGGAGTCATATCCTATGCGGCTCGACAACTGTGATCAGTTTACATTCCTCCTCAGGAGAAATTAAACTCACACGAAGGCTCCGGCGTCACGGGATACTTGAGAAATACCTATATGCACTAAGGGAACTAAGTGAGCAGACTCATAGGACCTTCCTCAGGAAAGTACTAGGAGGCAGACACCTAGGAATCGTATCCTACGTGGCTCAACAACTGTGATCAGTTTATATTTCTCCTCTGGAGAAATTAAACTCACAAGTTGGCTCCAACATCACTGGATACTTACGAAATCCTAGATAAACTAATGGAACTAAGTGAATAGACCCATAGGACCTTCCTCAGGAAAGTACTAAGGGGCTTCCACTTAGGAATCGTATCCCATGTGGCTCAACAACATGTGATCAGTTTACATCCCTCCTCAGGAGGAATTAAACTCACAAGTCGGCTCCGACATCATTGGATACTTACGAAAGAGGCGAGAAGAAAGAATGCAAGTCATTTATAGTGCCTTCCCCAGGAAAGTACCATAAACTCCCTTCAAACCTCAGGATCTCGAACCTCACAAACAGACAACAAGCTCCTAGACTAAGCCTCAGCCCAATGCATCCTTGCAAGCTCCAACAGGACCTCCATCAGCTCCCACCTTCAGGAAGAGTCCACAGGCCAACAAACCTCAAGAGACTATCTCTGAAGTTCAACCACAGTTGAACTTCAAAGTCAGAAGTCATCAAGACTTCTCCTATCTTCAGGCTCAGACAAATCCTATCAGAACACCCTACAAAAATCTAACAAAAATCTAATGGGAGACCTACATGGCTCTAAAACAATATACTGAAAAATCAGAACAAAATTCAACACCAGATGAAAGAAATAAAATCAGCAACACAGACATATCCACAGACCAATTATTCAACATCAATAACAGTGAAAAAATGCAATTAAAATGAAAATGCATGATTGAGCTAATATTTCTGCACTATAAAATTCTACACTGAATCACGAGTCTACAGAAAAAAGAACGGAATTATTTGACTAATTCTACCATTTTTTATGAATTTTCTAATGATATGCATGCATTGAAAATATTAAAAAACACATCAATTAAAATGGAAAATATGCAAAAAAATAGCAAAACAAAAATAAAATGTCACTTTTATTTTTATTTAATTTTCTTAACAATTTCATGAAATGGATGAAAAAAGAATCATTGAAAAAACATTTATTTACAATTTATTATGAATTTCTAATATGAAAATATAAAAGAAAAAATAAAAGAAATAACCTGGGGGGTCTAAACAGCAATGGATATAAGCCTATTCTAGAGGGGCCCACATTCTGGGGGGTGCCAACAGCAGTTGGGCGCAGGGCCCAGATTTTGTCAAAAAACCATTAGTAACTCAGAAAAAGAAAAACGCCAGGGGGGTGCTATGAGTGATTTATTTCAGTTATTTCTCACTACTGGGCTTAAACGGGGGGTGCCGTTAGCACTCAGGGCCTAGGGCCCAACTTACTCATTCAGTTTCCACACGCATGAGGGGAGAGATTGAGTGAAACAGGGTGTGCATCAGCAAAGTACGTTTGGGCCTAAGCCCAACGTCTAAACCCTAATCCAAGACAAACCCTAATCAAGACTAATTCCTCCTAATTCCCTCACACGAAATCACTACTCAAGATCTAACTCAACTATTCACTAAATCAATTAATCAATTAGAACCCTAATCGTTGAAGGCACGATCTAGTCTGAAGAAGAACATGCAAGGAGTTTTAGCAAGCATACCTGGAGATATTTGAGCGAACGGGATCTCAGTCGCGTACGAAGATGGAGCGAAGATGACGTTCTGGAAAAGTTTGCTTGAAGATTGGACGCGGTTCGAAGCTTCTGGAAATCTGCTTAAGAAGGATGAACGCCTTAGGATGATTTCTGGAGATATTGCTTGAGGACGATGAAGATTGATGTTGGTGAACGAAGGATTCTGGAAAAAAGTCTCGAGGACGATGAAGATTGCGTTTCTGGAAAGAATTGATGGCGGACGAAGGTTTAGTTTCTGGAAAAAAGATTGATGAAGACGATGAAGTGGTTGATTTCTGGAAAAAATTTGTATGAAGGATGAAGATCTGAGACGATTTCTGGAAAAAATCTTGAAGATGGATGAAGGTATGAGCGGATTCTTTGAAGTTTCCGGCGTGTCTTTAAATTTTCCGGCGATGAGGAGAGGAAGGTGACGGAGGAGATCTGGGGAAGAAGAAGAAGATCTGGTGATTTCCTGGTGTTTGCAGATTCCGGTGGGTTAGCGGTGGTTGACGGTTGCCGGCGGCGAGCGGTTAGGGCGTTTGCATGGACGCCGGTGGTGTTCTGGTGAATCTCCGGTGAGGGATGTCTGGGTGCCAAGTGGCGCACATGCGCTGAGAGAGAGAGGGAGTGGGGGACAGGTGGGCCACGTGGTGTGATTCTGGGAGGATTCTGAGTGGTGGTGGCGTGATCAGTGCAAGAAACGTGGGGTCCCTGCATGGCCAACACGTGTCACTTCTATTTATTACACTGAAAAACGTTGGAAGCTTCTGGACACTTCTGGACCCTGCTGGAAAATGGTGGAACGAACTGGGCTGAATTGGACCATTATTTTTGCTGATGAAATCTGATGGGAATTGGGCTTTACAAAAAAAAACACCTATGGGCCCATTCGAAAATGAATAAAACTGTAACAAAAAAACTGAACAAAAAAAACAGTTAACTAAACCTAATTAACTCTAATCAATTATTAAAAGTCTAATTAACTCTAAATCAATCTAATTAAATCTAAAACATGATTAACCTAATTAAACTCTAAAAAGTCATTAAGAACCTAATTAATTCTATATTATCCTAATTAACCCTAAAAAATCAATTAACCTCTAATTAACTCTAAAAATTCAATTAATCCTAATTAAACTCTAAAAAATCAATTAACCTAATTAATTCCAAATCAATCTAATTTTCTATTAAAAATCTAATATTATTTAATATCTATTAATAAAAGAAAAACTATATTATTTTCTATATTGTCTAAAAAACAATTAAACCCATTTAAAAATCTATACAAAATTCCTAAAAATGATTTAAAAAAACAATTAAACCTATTTATCCTAATTTTATCATTCTATTTAATATGCTAAGAAAATTCACTAATATTCTAAAAATGATAAAAAATCTACAAATGATTAAAATCTATTAAAAATATTCTATAAAATTCTAAAAAGAAAATTAAGCTATTAAAATATTCTATAAACCTATTTAAATTCCAGAAAAATTCTATAAAGCCTATTAAAATTCACAAAAGCCTATTAAACCCTAAAAATGCAGATGAATACAAATGACCGCCATAAAAGAGCGCACGAGACCAGATTGAATCGAACAGAGATCCCCGGGCATCAGAATATCCCCAAAATTACTGAGAAATCACCGAGGAGCGCACAATTTCCCGAAAATAAAACCCTGGTAATCTGGACTGGGTCTGCCATATCTGATAGACAAAAATCAAGCTGTAAACTCTGATATCCCCTGCTTGTGCACAAAAATCATACATCTGAGCTGTGAATATGAAATTAAACCATGAGTCAGATAGGAGAATTGGTTGGTCAAATTTTTAGGGTGCAACAATTAGGCTTTCATCCATGCATGACAACATTAGGTTAGATTTTAATTCCCTTTTTAAACCATAGGTTTTAGAGTTGTTGTTTCTCTTCTTACCTCAAAACAATCAAAAATACACTAACAATTTCAAACACAATAAAAGACATTTCTTCCGTAAAAGAATGTGAACCAATCAAAACGTCATTTTTGTCCGCTTGGACCCGTAATCAGGAAAAACCTTTTTTAGAAGGAATAAAAACAATCAAGACAGACTTGTGTCGTACGTGGCCCGAACTACGTTTGCTCTGATCTTTCATGCTGTATGAAAGTACGTAGGCATAGGATGCGATATCCTAGCGAGCAACCTTCCCCTCCTTTCCAGTAGGTAGGCGAACTACGTTGACTCTGATTTCTCGTTCTAGACGGGAATACGTAGGCATAAAATGCGATACTTTGTCGAGTCATTTTATTTTTCTTTTAACCCCAGACCTGTAGAATAGATAGAATAACAATCCGTACTAGAAAACAAGCGTGGATCCCGTCGAGTACGACGGACGTGAGGGGTGCTAATACCTTCCCCTTGCGTAACCGAATCCAGGATTTGGTTGCGATGACCATTCCTTTCCCGTCTTTGCGGTAGGTTTACTTCGAGCGTTTCCTTTCCCTCCTTTGGGATAAATAACGCACGGTGGCGACTCTTCTGTTCAGCCGGCGCCGATTTTCGCAGTAGCGACACTCCAGTCCACCCTTCCTAGAGTGATTTGCCTTTCTCAAACAAGGACTTAATCCACTATTTAATTAAACAGATTACAATAGTAACACCTAAGAACAACTGTTCTTAGTCTTCTCAAGAGCTACTGATTCCAACTGAATCCTCTTAAGGAAATCCTTTACAATCAATGTAAATCTAATACAAGAGTAAGAATGCTTCTAAAAAGCTTTAATCACAACAGTGATATTTCTCTTAAGTTTAAGTACAATGAAATTAATTCTAAGAATGAATATGAAAGTATGAGAGCTTGAATGTTTTAATTCTTTTTCAGCAAAACGTCTAACTGAAGAATTTGGTGGAGTCTTGCTTTTATAGGCAGCTGATCCAAGGTGAGCTACACGTTGAGAAGAGTGTCCCAAAAGGTCTAAGCCTTTTTGTCTTCACATCAAGTGACCTTTCCTAGAAGAAGAAAGCACAGAAAAATCCTTTTTGTCTGTGTTCTTGTGTCTATCATAAATAAGGAAAGAGACGTTTGATTTACTCCAACGGATATAATCTTTGAATATTTCTTCTTCAGTTTTCAGCAAGTTCATCAGAGTCTGATTGGGTCAGAGTCTTCTAATGATGATCAGAGCTTGCTGGATCAGAGTCTTATGCAACAGGTGTGCTTTCAGCGTGTTAGATATCAGAGCATATTTGAAACAGAACTTTAGTACTGACAGCTTTAGTACTCTCAGAATCTTCTGTAGAAACTATGCTTTGAAAAACTCTTCATACAAAATTCTTCTTTGCTTCAGATGCTTCTGACTTGCTTCAGATTCTTCTGGAGCTTCTGCTTCAGAATCTTCTGGAGGCTACGCTCAGAATCTTCTGTTGGCAGCAATCAGAATCTTCTAATGAGTGCATCTGGCGCTTCAGAGTCAAGTTAATTTCTTGCATTCAATTCTGATTTGCTTCTGGAGTATTAATTTCTTTACTATCTTCAGTGAAAACTCTCAAGCAAATTTTAGAGTATATAATTCTTAAATACAAAATTTCCTAATAGTTATCATCAAAACATAGAGATATTATTAAGAACCAATCTGTGTTCTAAAACATGTGTCATCTCGTTTCAACTTTCTAATTTGTGGTTGGTACGTGCCACTTCTTTCGTATCTCATCGTTACAAATGCTTATCTTCTATCTGAACCATTGTCGAACCTTCCAATTACAACGCCAAACCCCAATTTTCTGGCCTCCATACAATCCCTTGTAGCATATGTTCAAGAATCATAAGCTCTTGTTTATTCGTAAATTGTGCACAAACATCTACCTCGACAACAATTAGTCGAGAATCCGGTTTAGCAATATCATTCACTTCATTTAGTTTAGTATCATGTTTTACTTCAATAGATTTAACATCCGCACTCACAATAGCTTTGTGAAACATATTCGGGTACACCATATCTAATACAACAAATAACAGAAAAACATAATTTAACACTCAAACTATCAGTACAATCTGGATATGCATATCCACCGGACCACACCAAACTTTTTCCGGAGATGCATATTTGGACTCAACGTTCTTTCTTTCAGCTAAAAAACCAGATTAATGCAAAGAATGATGGATGAAATGAATAAACTTTACTTGCAATTCCAGCTTCTTTTTCTCCATTTGATGTGATGAAATACAAGAATGATGTTTAGGTGTTTAAGTATTGATGGAGAATGAAAAAACCTTTTTAAAGGATTTTGAAAATGGTGTTGTTTAAACATGAAGAAGAAAATCATACAAGATGATATTTTATCTAATTTTCTGCTTGACATTTTCAGCTATGCATCTCTAAAAATATCACTAAGTCATTAATTAAATCAGTTCGATGAATAAAAACATTATAAATAAATACATAAAATATTTCAAACATGCATCCCATATATACCAAAATATCATACAAATGTATCTACCGACTATACTATGTTCAATATTAGGTGGTTCAAAAAAACAAACTATAATGTGATTTTGGATAGGGGTGGCAAAATAGATGGATTGGATGGATATGAATTGGATTGTTAATGGATGGATTAAAACAATCCATTAGTCCATTAACAATCCACTAAAATTTTCTTAAAATTATCCAATCCAATCCATCCATTAAGAATAAAATCCATCAAATTCATCCATTAACATATTTTTAATGGATGGATATCCATCCATCCAATTTTTTTTATTTCGTAAAAATAAATATATTTTTTTATTTTTTAAAAATTGATTTTATTTTATTTTTGAAAAATTCATTTTTTGTATTTTAAAAAAAATTATATTTTAATATATTTATTAAAAAAAACTGAAATTTTTTGTATTTTAAAAAAAATTGATATTTTAATTTTTGAAAAATATTGATTTTTTTTCCAAAAAAAAAGTCGGTTTTTTATTCGAAAAAAAATTTATTTTTTTTCAAAAAACAAATCAGTTTTTTATTCTGAAAAAAAAATGATTTTTTTTTTCGAAAAACAAATCAGTTTTTTATTCTGAAAAAAAAACCGATTTTTTTCCAAAAAAAAAGTCGGTTTTTTTTCGAGAAAAAATTTTATTTTATTTTTCGAAAAACAAATCAATTTTATATTCTGAAAAAAAAAACCGATTTTTTTCGAGAAATTTTTTTTTTCGAAAAACAAATTAACTTTTTATTCTGAAAAAAAAAAACCGATTTTTTCATAAAATAAAACAGTTTTTTTTTCAATAAAAAATAATTTTTTAATTATTTTTAAAAAAATAAATCTAACGAAAATAAAAATAATTCATTAGATACTTAAAATATGTTGGATGGATTGAATTCATCAATACATATAAATGCATGGATTTAATTCAATCCATTAACTTTTTTTTTTTGTAGTGGATGAATTTGATGAATTTTTTGATGAATGGATTAGATGGATTTTGTTTTAATGGATTTAATTGTCATTCTAATTTTAGACACATATTAAGGAGCATCCCTCTAAATACCCACAAGTTATATTTACATGTATAGACTAACATAATTTCATACGGCAATCATCTTTCTTTTCACAATTTCTATTTTGCCTTTTCTCGTAGCTGTTTTCCACAACCACCTTGACGGTGACTCCTCATTAATCGCATGCTGAGTATCGATCACAGCCCTCTAACCGAGTAAGAATCTTTTAATAGATCCAATCCACCAAAAATAATAAGAAATTTTGCATTTCAAGAGGGGTAGTGTTTTAAAAATGCAAGAATAATTTCATCCCACGAGATGGAATATTAAAGGACAAGTATGGTCTAGACCGGGTTTTAAGATAGATAAAAAAAGCATTTAATAACTTGCGGTCCAGTTCAATCTTAATTTTAAAAAATGCAGAGCCTCCAGATCAAAGATCCAACAACTCTTTAGTCTCATCATGAGATCTAGAATAAGGTCAAGATTAACAAAAGTAATTTCTATTGTGCTGCTTAATCTAATAATACATCACCCACAAGACAAAACTAAAATCTAATGACAGAGACAAGAAACAACTACAATTTATTTTGGGTTCAAAAGAAAAAGCTTATCAGTTGGTGAAGTTTGATAAAGAGGCATCAGGCTCAGTGGCCTTAGCAGCAGGAGAAGGCTCAACATTCGGTGATGGTTTAACAGGGTTCCCAAGTAACTCATCAGGCAAATCAGGAATACCCTTCAAGTAAAATGTGTAAAACAGCTTAAATGGGAACACAATCTGTTGAAGTTTAACTTTTCCATGAACACCTTCGAAAATTCCAGATCCTCCTGTTACAGCCAGATATGTGTCTTGGTATGTGAGGTAAGCTCCTTGTACTGATATGTGACCATAGTCTCCAAAGTAAAAGCTGTAAATTGCTTCATATCTGTCTCCCTTTTTCTCAGGTACATGCTGGATCAGTATACATAAGCCTGCAGTTATGCCTATTCTTTTTTCCAAGTTTCCTGAGTACAGTTTGTTGCTGAATGGAACTAAATCTCCTAGTGAGTTCGTTGATTTCTGACTTAATTTGAGGTTATGCAGGACTTCCTCGATCACGTTCATTCATCTCATACACAAACAGTTCTTGAACTTTACCTATAAAAATCAACAAATTAACTAATCCGTATAGTTTTTTAACTTTATGATTAAAAAAATACCCTAGCAAATGGATCTGAGACTTAGAAGGCGTGCATATACCTGGTTTTGAAGATTGTTGATGTTCCTTTTGGTTATTGAAGAAGAATGCAGTTGTTGTGGTGTTCTTGGAACTTGTAGAAAATAGCCGGGTGGTTGAAATATTAAACTTTTTAGTTGGGAAGGAGTGAGAGAGACTAGAAGAAACTAGTTGGTTTGAGCTTGAAGAGGAGATGTAGAATTTGAGTGAGAAAGTTTGAGAGAAGAAATCATTTTCAAAGAACTCATGGATGCCATTGAATGTGATGAGTGGAGAATTGGTAACAGAGTGGGTTCTTAAAGGTAGATTTTATAAATGAGTAAAGTTATAAAATATTTGTGTTTATAAAGGTAGATTTTATAAATGAGTGGAGAATTGGTAACAGAGTGGGTTCTTAAAGGTAGATTTTATAAATGAGTAAAGTTATAAAATATTTGTGTTTATAAAGGGAGATTTTATAAATGAGTAAAGTTATAAGATATTTGTATTTATGACACGCGGATGTGTTTTCCACTGGTGGGAATCAAAATTGGCTTAACTAGTGTGTTGTGTGTGGCTTACCCGAGAAAGTTTTGAAAATGTGTTCTGAAGAAGATTTAACTTGACACTTCTCGATTAGACCTGATATTTTTTTTAATGTGTATGAAAAGACGACTATGCTCCTCCAATTTTATATTTTAAAATTATGAAATTCACAATCCAAAGGGAAAATTTTCAAATCTGTGGAACAATACCACAAATTTCATGTAGCTATTAGAAATTTCAAAAATTGTGAGCTTTTATACTGAATTTTTCAAATTTTCTGGTATTATATACGAGAAATCTTAATATTTCTGGCATTTACATTAAAATATATATTAGAAATTTTAAAATTTTTGATGTTTACATTGAAATGTATATCGGAAATTTCAAAACTTTGATACAGATCCTATTCTTTATAACGGAAAATTTCAAAACTTTCGGTAGTTATAGAAATCTGGTTTTATACCAAAAATTTTGAAATTTTCATATATTTCTAAGGTTTTGTGCCGAAAATTTTGGAATTTCTAATATGTGCAAAAAACTTTATTATGTACCCGGATATTTTGAAATTTCCTATAGTTGACAATATTTTTATTTATTTTTTCTTTTGTTGTAGTGAAATACAAAGGAAGAGACGACACTATTGCAAGTAGAGCTATTGATTGAGCAGCAGATCAGGAGTAAAGTTGTCAAGGGGACGAGTCTTCCCAAATACGGGCAGGACGAGTGGTCCCAACCGTTTTCACACCGCGAAATGGTTGGTTGAGCAGGGTTAGTTTCGGGTACCTTGTTGTACTAGACGCTGACCGGTACGATTGGTAGAGGAGCTTAGAGATGAGGTGGTATCAGATGCTATTGTTGATGATCCGATGGTTGAGGAGGTTGCAGATCCGGTTGTTGATCAGGTGGTTGAGGAGGTTGGTTTAGGGATTGTTGAGGAGGTTGGTTTGGAGGAGGTTGCTCGGGTGGTACAGCCAGATGTTGTTGTTGTAGATTCGGTCCCATCGATTACTGCTGACACGGATGTTACTACTCCTTCGACTGAGCCTCTGGAGGACCCATCAAATAGTTGGTGCTCACAGAGTATGTTGACTATGTGGCGTTACGACTATGCAGGGCGAGGTATATGTCTTTTATGGTTTAACTTTAATTTTTTTTTTTATATAGTTTGTCCCAAGAGGTATCAACTAATTTGTTCATATGTTTTTATCACAGAAGCGACCCACACTGAAGGTGACATCGCACGGGTCGAAGATGAAGGACTTTGTTAGACGATAGGCTTCGATCTAAAGAGGTTGAATAGATCACAAATTTAAATTTTAAACTTTTGGCAAAAATGGTTTTCAAAAGTTTTATGGCACAACGGAAACAGTTCGAATCGAATCGTCTAACCGAACCTACTATCGAAAAGCTCAGATATGCGTAAATTTGCATAATTGAATGATAATGAACACAAATTGTTCAACAACGATTAATCACAAACCAATTAAATGCTAAGTTATACGTAGAGTCTATTTCTAATGATCAAAAATCAATTAAAAGCAATAGAGACAATTTATCGAAAAACCTTGTGTGCAATCGATAACGTTTGAAAACTTACTTTGTTTTATTGATTTTAAAACCAATCGCAATCAAAGTGACTATGATTATATCATCAATCCGTAATTCAAAACATAATCAAAAAGTTGATTTCCAAACAAATTATCAAACCAACAAAAGATTCGATAATTTGCAAAACAAAGACTTATATATATATATATATATATATATATATATTATATTATATATATATATATATATATATATATATATATAGTATATATATATATATATATATATATATTATATATAAATATATATATATATATATATATAATTATATATATATATATATATATATATATATATATAATATATATATATATATATATATATTATATATATATATATATATATATATATATATATATATATATATATATATATATATAGTATATATATATATATATATATATATATATATATAAATATATTTATATATATATATATATATATATATATATATATATATATATATAGTATATATATATATATATTTATATATATATATATATATATATATATATATATATATATATATATATATATATATATATATATATTTATATATATATATATTATAGTATATATATATATATTTATATAATATATATATATATATATATATATATATATATATATAATATATATATATATATATATTATATATATATATAGAGATAGAGTAGAGAGAGAGAGAGGAGAGAGAGAGAGAGAGAGAGAGAGAGAGAGAGAGAGCAGAGAGAGAGAGAGAGAGAGAGAGAGAGGAGAGAGAGAGAGAGAGGTGGAGAGAGTGAGAGAGAGATGAGAGAGAGAGAGAGAGAGAGAGAGAGAGAGAGAGAGAGAGAGAGAGAGAGAAGAGAGAGAGAGAGAGAGAGAGAGAAGAAGAATGATATGTTTAGGCAGTTTCCTAATTGGCCTTGCTATGGGTACGTCTGCCCTCCAATTCGAAATCGAATTGAGATAGTTAACAATTAACCTTACTTTGCAAACAATGTATATACAAGATATGAAGAACTCTAACCCTACAAATCCTATGGTTTGTTGTTGATTCTACCACCTCCAAAACTCTTGATCAAAGTTTGATCAAGTCACCAACAATGATGCTTCAGTCCACCAGTTCTTGTTACTACTTTGCAAGACCTCTCGTATAAGGTTTTCGCTTGGTCGGATTAATCCCAAGCACACAATTTTTTGAACCCAAGATTAACAAACATGATCCATTGTCTCACGTTACTCCTTTGCAAGGTACCACCTACCTTTTCCTAAGGCCTTCACTCGATCGAATTTGTATTTGCGTGTCTTATCCAAAACCTTAAAATCCTCAATGATCATGAAGGAAAACCCAAACTTGGTTTTCATATTTGAAACACACAAAGAGCTCAACCTAAATATTCTCGTTTACACCAATCTAATTGGCCTTTATCAACCCTAATCTAGATGGTCACCCATCAAAAGATGATTATGTGTAATTTTATTGTGTGTATGCATAAAAGAGAGCTTAAGGATGATGATTATCTTTGTACTTTTGGTTTTGTTTAGGTTTTACACTAGTACCTTGCTATAAAATGATGCATGTATGAGTATATATATGTATGAGAGATATGAAGCAAAAGGATACAAGATAATTGAAAAGAAAACTAAATTCTTAAGTTTTGAAGTAAATAGGTCGGCCTATGAAAAGCAATTGGTCGACCTGTAACAGTCTTAGGTCAGCTTATCTGAGGCAACCCTGAAGGTAGTGGCTACATCCTTCGTTATTGAGGCATGGGTGTCGGTCTAAGTGGTTTATATGTCGACCTATACTGAAGCAAAAGCT
Source organism: Lathyrus sativus (assembly GCA_963859935.3). Taxonomy (NCBI): domain Eukaryota; kingdom Viridiplantae; phylum Streptophyta; class Magnoliopsida; order Fabales; family Fabaceae; genus Lathyrus; species Lathyrus sativus. The sequence continues at coordinate 299,778,908 of OZ012736.1, read as the reverse complement.
TCTATAGTTCGACCTGAACACGTATGTGTCGGTCTACGTTGTAGTTTTCACACTAAAACTCAATTTTTGATGCATGTATCTTGCCTAAGTCATTTTCAATCATTTCCAAACATGTTTATATGCACCCTAATGCTAACATGATCAATGCACATCTAGAATTTGGTTGATACCTTCCAATGTATCACAAACATGTTTATATGCACCCTAATGCTAACACTGACATATATTATATGTAAACACACAAGCTTAATAAACACTGACATATGCACCCTAATGCTAACATGTTTATATGCACCCTAATGCTAACACTGACATATATTATATGTAAACACACAAGCTTAATAAACACACCAACAATACTCATATTTATTGATTTTAATAATCCATAGTACAAGTATTGCATCAATGCATAAACCAAGTATCACAAAACAAACCAAAACAGAATTGAAAAATGCATAATGACCCGAAAGAAAAACTGGATGTATGACCAAATCAAAAGAAATCTTAAGACTCTAGACAGAAACGACTTAAGATCTAGAAAGTTTAATGTCTTCCACGACCCCTAGGCCTCACTCCATGAAACCAACTCTGACCAACACTTTCAAACTGGCGATCCAGAAAATCACACATTTCTTGATAAAACTGTGTATAATATTGATGACCTTCATTTTAGGCAGAAATTATGTGATTGACCCTTGTTATAGTGGCAACACTGTTTGCATCCATTTCATCCTTTGGAGACACCAGCTGCTTAGTCACAACTAATGCAAAATCCTCAAAGTCCGCATCTTGAGCCTTCATGCGGTCTTGCATAATGCGGAGCTGTTCCATGTGAGCTGCCTCAAAAGCTTTTCTTCTTAGATATTCCTCTTTATAACGCTCATCCCATTTGATCTGCATATTTTGAAGAAAATTTATGATAAAGGATTGATCTCCATGCTAATCACCCAATAAGCCAGCTTCATGATCAACATCATGCATATGTTCATTACTGGTAAATTGTGGCTTTGTAGTGGAGTCAGAAAATTCAGAGGGGTCATCAAAGTTGTATATTTTCCTTCCATGTTTACCCATCTGAAAGTAATACATTTGTCGTTCTTCATTCCAAAAATACCACATATTTGTTAAGGTACGTTTGGAGAACTTTTAATCTAGGCCAGACGATATGAACAACAGATTTGGCAAGCCTATATTGAAGTAGTTGAGAATCTTTGAGATCATGGACATGTAGCAAAAATATGTTCCTTTATTGTATTCTTTGATAGTGAACATCCGGTAAACAAAATAATGAGGTCAATTGATTCGAATCTTGTGCAGAATAATGTGCACAAGATGAATCTCAACACTATCAATTCTTGAGTATCAACCTTTCTTAGGACGCAGAACATGAGAGACTAGCCAAAACAGAATCTTGGGGACCATTTTCAGTTGACTGACTGCAAGAGTGTCATGACATTCCTCTGATCTATGTGCCTTAAGCATCTCGTTCAGATGTGTGGTCCACTCAAATTCATATGAGTGTTGATATTTGTCACCAACGGATAAGCTCCTTCATCAACATCAAGATCAACAATCGTAATACCAGTGATTTCCACAATTCATTTGTAAATTCATAGACTTTATTACCTAGTGAAAATTTGAAAGCGGATCCTTTTCTATCATTAGGTTTAGAATAAAACACCCAAATAAGATCTTTGTTATAATCATGTGACCGCTGGAGAAAATAGTTTATCTTCTAGTGCTCAACAAGTGGAACAACTTCTGGAATATCTAAGCATTTGGCCACCACTAGTTTCCACACATGTTGCTTCATTATAAGATGATGTTGATGCTTTTCTTCAAATTCTTCAATACAATCATCCTAAACCTGCAAGAAAACAGTTTCTAGAGTAGTTGAAGATGCGGTAGCCTTACCCTTGTCTCTAGAATCACTCTTAGTTCTTGCAATTTTGGGTGCCATTGATGATTTCTCAGAAAAGTTTTGTACACTAAGTGTTTGAATGAATGAGTTTCAGACTAGGATGTGATTTTAAGAATGAGAAATGATAGCCATTTATAGGGAATGAAGAATGTAGAATATTAATGAGCCTTTGGAAAGTGTAAGATTGAATATGATAGGTTTAATTACAATAGTGGAAAGTTTAAGGCCTTTTGAAGAGTTACAAGACTGACTGCAAGTTGGAAAGCAATAGAGACAGGTTCATGAATCAACAATGAATGCAGAAAAATGAAAAATTATGTTCAGTGTATTGAAATTCAATTTTTAATTTCCATGTGTCGACCTATGACTGATATGTGTCGACACATACTGTAGCAAAAACTAGAAAATTCAAAAAAGTTAATTATGTCTCGACCTATATGAAGATGTGTTAACCTATGCTGTAACTTTTTTGAAAAATACTATAAAAAAATTTATGAGCCAACCTATACGAAACTCTGTCGACTTAGAGTCCCAACTTTCAAAATTTTGACTTGTGAGGATTTTTAAAGATGTAAATTGACCCGTGAATTATTACATGATGAAAGACTTATGCATATGATAGTATGACTGGTTTATTTGCTAGAATAATGCAATCATAAAGATGCAAGCATGAATTGGTTCAAGATATAGATCAAAATATGAAGACATTTTGAATATAGTCACTATAAACATATAAAATGCAACACATAATGTTCACATTAACATTTTTGTAAGTTAACATATATTGCAAGCATTATACACATAATACATCACATATCTTTTGGAAATAAACAACTAAAAGCAATACTTACTTACAAAATAAGAAAATGATTGAAACAATATTACCTCATTGTACACGAGACGGAGGATGCACTTGCATTCCACGAGGAACTCTCAAATGAAATTTGAAATGAATGCAAAATGTGCCACATAACACAAATGAAACAAAAACACTCTTACCACTTTTGTTCTTGCACATGTTTTTGAAAGTGAAATTAATAATGTATCCAAGAGGTACTTTGGCTTGATGATCATCCTTGTTGTTGAACTTTCATTCTTATTCAATCATGATGAATATATTGTTCATCCTCATGTTTCATCATCTTAGGTTGATAACTCCTAATTTGATGCACTTGAGTATGTTTTGTTGAAGATGAATCCACATCATTGAACATAATACTTTTTTGACACTTCTTCGAAAGAAACATTAGTAATCATTCATACACTTTTACTAAATAAAGAAAAACTAAATGTTAACCTTCTTGGCAACACAATCTTCCTTGCTTGTCACATAGTCGACACAATACACACATGTCACCTTATTATTCCTTGAGCTTCCATAAAAGAGATCTCATACCCTCTTCATACAGCCAAGAAATTTTTCCTGCATAATTAGAAATTAGTGCTAGGTACCCAATCTTCATTGGATCCTTGGGGATTAGTAAAACTTTGGTTTCATTTCGGAAACCATTGAAAGTCGCCATTAGGAACAAAGAGTTTCCTAAACTTGCACTTAGCAATAGTGTGACCTTTCTTTCAACAATAATAATAATACAAATTATGAGAAGATAACCTTTTGCTATTAGGTTCCTTTTTAATGTAACTATAACTTTTATAAGGATTATGAGAAGACAAGTCATATTTGGAAGTATTTATAGCAAAAGTAGGTTGCAAAACCTTATCCAAATCGACTTCAAGAGTCCTTGACTTTTTTTTGTTGCAAAATGTGACAATTTTCACAACCAAACCATGAAGGTTTAGTAACCTTATGTTGATCTTTTAGAATATCTAGCATAGACTCCCTTAGAGCTTTGATATTCTTTTAATTTTCCAAAATCTTAGCTTCTAAATGAGAAATAATTCTTTTGTTTGAAGCTAATCTTTTTAAAGCATCTATGACTTGTCTTTGTAGATTTTCAAACGATTTCTAAAGTTGAGAAAAAGCTAAGTCATGAGAATCTTGAAGTTTAGAGTGACTTTCCTTTGTTTCCCATATAGAAAAGCTTTGTCGATTTAGCACTTAAGGTGGAGCTATCATCACTTGAATAATCACTTTCACTCTCCCAAGTGGCATAACCTCTTCTAGACATCTTAGACCTATTATCATTGCCTCTTTCATTTTCTTTCTTGATTGTAGAAAACTCCGGCTTAAAGTGACTCGATTTGCCATAATTGTAGCAAGTATTTCTGGACTTACCTTTTTTGTTCTCATCTTCTTTTGAGGGTTCGATAACCTTCTTGATTTTCCATGGTTCTTGTCGGGATATTTGTCATCATGTTTACACATGTATTTATTGAACCTCTTTATAAACAGTCTCATATCTTCTTCATCAGAATCATTGTCATCTTTAGATTCACAATCCCTCAGCTCATAATGTGAGGACTTTGAGCTAGAAGTCTTTAGAGATATTGACTTCTTCCATTCTTCCTTTTCTTTTCCTTTCTCCTTCTTCCCATTATTTTCTTGCTCTTTTCATATTTTTCTAAACAAGTCAGTTCTTGCTCATGCTCTTCTAATTTACCGAGCAAAGTTGTGAGATTAAGCACTTTAAGATCATTTGCCTCCTTGGGTTTCCATTACCTACTTAGGCATCTCAAAACTTTGTTAGAAGAAATCTTATTGGAAATAAGCTTACCTAGTGCATTTAATTGATTGATAAGACGTGTGAACCATTTTCGCATGTCTGTAATGGTTTCACCATAGTGCAATGAGGAAGTCAGAGCTCCGATTTAAGAAACCAAGGAAGAAAGAAGAGGATTTGGATGGACTAGAGAGATAGAAGAATGGAAGAAGACGGAGGAAGGTAGCTCGCCAAGATTTCGCAATCTTGTGCCTACGTACCCTCATAGTGCAATGAGGAAATCAGAACCTACGTAGTTCGGGGAACTAACACTGAGAAAGAAAACAAAGACGTCGTCGAAGCCAAAAATGAAAAGAGAAAGCAATACTCAACTGGGGAATGCAAAAGGAATGGTGTCAAAACTAAGAAAAAAAGGCAAAGGAAAACTCTGCTGAGAAACAGAGAAGCAAGGTAAGAATTCTATCAGGGAATGCAGAAGAAAAGAGATGACTCCACTGGGGAGAAAACAAAAGAATGGCGTCGGAGCCAAGAGAATAATGGAGTAAAGGACAAGACTCAAAATAAAGGTAAGATCCACGAGGGACTTGGTGCATTAACTGGTAAGCAGTGATTAACCGAATAAAGATAAGAGTAAAACTTAGTGGGGAGAGCAAAAAAGGTTGGTGTCAACAAATAGACTGCGACGAACCAAGGGAAAGAGAGTACTAAACCAAAGGGAGGTGTTTCACTCTGAGGGGAAATTGGTATATTAACTGATAAACAGTAGTTAACCGGAAGGAGAAAGGAACTGGTTTTAACCGGTAGACGGTGATCAACCAACAAACAAGTGTGGAACCAAGCAAAGGTTGTGAGCCAAAGAATGGTACATTGACTGAACAAACAGCATTTGACCAAAGGAAAGGGTATTTGAACTGAACAAAGGTTACTAACCCAAAGCTGGCATTATTTAAACCAAAGAAAGGTTGCTAACTGCAGGGGGTTTGGTGTTTAACAGACGGACTATGATTAACCGAAAAGAATGAGTGATTAACCAAAAGAAGATGATTAAATCAAAAGAAACTCAGTATCTTAACAGAAGGACTATGGTTAACTGAGAAAAAAGGTGATTGGTTCAAACATGAGGACTGTGATTGATTAAAAGGCGGGTGATTAACCAAGAGAAGGTGATTAACCCAAAGAAAAAGCTGGTTTTAACAGGTACACCGTGATCAACCAAAGATCAGGTGATTTGCCAGAATAAGGCGATTGACCCAAGGAAAAATTCAGTATTAACAGATGGACTGTGATTAACTGAAGAAAAGAATAAACTGGTGCTTAATTGGCAGGTAGTGATTAAACAAACAAGAAGGAGAGAGAGAACCAAGAGAAGGTTATGAACTTCGATGGGGACTAGGTTTTAACAGGAAGACTGTGTTAACTGAAGAAGAAAGACTGACTTTTCCGAGGAAGAAGAGAATTGGTTTTAACGAAAGAAATGATTGATCAACCAAGCAAAGGGGTTGAGTACAAATCTTTGAGGGAACCAAGAATGGATTGGCCTCAAGAGAAAAGAGTGTTGAATTGAAGGGGGAAGTCACTTCCAAAGAGGAGATAAGGGTGCAAGTGATCAAGGATCGACTCAACTGGAGAAAGCAAGGATACCAAAATAAGGAGATAAAGGCGAATATTACAAGAATAGGGTCATTCGTCCCGTACCCAAGATAGTCAGAATGAGTGTAGGAATTCTCCACTCTCATTCCTTCTCTAACACCAAAGTGCGGTGCAAGAAACGAACGAACAACACAACATCACAAAATTTGTACAGTGCTCCAATGCGTTGCAAATCTTCAACTCCACGGGGGAAAAGAGAGGACCAAACTCTAGAAGATCCAAAGGAGAAGAAATAAAAGAATGATCGACTAATCGAAACGAAGTTTCGATTAATCAATCAAAAGGGGAAGATGCTAACAATTTTCCAAAGGGATGAAAAATTATTGAAGCAAATGATGAATTATTGATTGTACAAGATTAAGTGTATTCCAATGAGGAACAAACTTAATGCAAACATGAATGGAAGTGTAAAACAGTAAAAAATGTGATTTAGTATGCATCACAAATCATGTAGCATGTGATCAAAGAATGTGCAAGAATGATCATGATCATACAATGTCAAAAATGCAAATAATCGAGAGTTAAAAAATTGCACATTGAAAGTTTGGATACATGCTTCATAAAAAAGTTAAACAACTCCAAAAACATCCACAATTATCAAGCATATCAACCCATGGAAGTTACATGAGGAAAGAATAGCAAAAAAGCTTGAAAATAGGCAAAAATGGCATTCTGTTACAATGGTAATCGATTACCACATGCAATCGGTCACCTGCTTAAAAATGAAAAGAAACACGTGAAAATTGTGCAGGGTAACCGATTACCACATATATGTAACCGGTTACCACTGTAACATTGGCAAAAAACAGCTTTTAAAAAAACACTTTCAGCAACCAAAACACTTATTCAATCATCCACATGCTATGATTAACATTTGAGCACGAAAAAATGAAGCTCAAAATCACTTAGGTATCAATTAAACATCAATTGAAAGTATTAAACATAAAGATCAAAGATCAAACAACCACATGATCAATCAACATCGAAAATTGATCGAACTACATCGTAAACGCGCGAAAGTGATCAAAATAGTAAATCAAGTGCGAATTACCAACCTACAAGGAAGAGGATCGCCTTGGTGATTGTTGCTATTGATATGTGATGAGAATAAGCAAAGAAAATCAGAGAATTCCAAGCTTAAGACCAAATCATAGTGAAATCAATAAAAATACGATAAATGCTCTGAATACCGATTTACACCGAAGAAGCTTGATATGATTACTTGAATTGGAGAGGAAGATACTGTAAATCCAGAAATCCAAGTAGGAATATGGTGGAATGAGGTTTAGCTCAAGAGAATAACAATTTTGACGTGAAGATTGTTACACTCTAATGGTAGAAGTTGAGCTTTTGTGAGGTTTTGGGAAGATGATGGAGATGAATGTGAGAGAAAGTTGCAGAAAAATCAGAGAGAATGTGAGAGAATTGAGAGTGATCAATGGAGAATTTGGGGAAATGATTGAGGGTGAAGAATGTTGAAATTGAGAAAATGATTGAAGGTGAAGAATGGTTAAGGGTCTTTTGTGAAATGGTGGTGATTTTCTTATATAGAGTTTTGCTTCGGAGTTGCTAGGTGCGGAGTGAGCTTTGAATGTATCATTCGAACTAGCCTTGGAGTTAGTTAGCCTCAACTCACTGAGTTGGACGTTAACTTAGTTAGTTAGGTAGTTGACTCGGTAACCATCCCAATGCAAACTTGAATCTAAGGGCTCACCTGCTTGAGAATGAAGCAACATGGTGGTCTTAATCCAAATTGATGTATTGGAGAAAATGTCTTGAAGTGTTTAGAAAGGTCTTGAATTGTCTAGAGATGTCTAGAATGTTCCCCACAATGCTAGAACCAAGTAGACCCCCAAAGTGTAGAGTGAAAGTTGTTGTCATAAAAAATGCAGCAAAAAACTGCATTTTTACACAGGGTAACCGATTACGCTACTTTGCCTAGAAAAGTGGTAATCGGTTACCACAGGCAAAACTTGCATATTTTGCTTGCAAAAATGGTGTTGTATCCACGATTTCGACTTTCGACCTGTTGCTTTGATGAATATGCATAGAAACCTTCCTTTTATGCTTGTTTTGATGATGTGATATCTTTGAGAGGATGTGATTAATCAGGCTTGGAAAAACTGAATATTCCTACAACAAAAACCACAGAGAAAAAGTGTGAATGCGTATGCCAATAATGCGAATGCACATGCTTATGCAAATGGAAAAAGGAGGTCAAATTTCGGGTTACGACAACTACCCTATTTTATCTTTTTGGACTTGAATATTCGAATTGCACTAACTTTTCGATTATTCAAGGTGGAAGGAGATTAAATAAAAGAGTAGCTCAAAAGATTTGGCCGATGGTGACTGATTGCTGAAAAAGGTAAATATTTGCTCAAGAGTAAAGTCAAGATGATCAAAATGAAACGAAGCACCATGACCCTTGGGGAATGAAAACCTCGATTTGTTGGGGTGTTGCAAGAAATTATGCTTCTACTGGGGAAAAGCAAACAAGTCTCTGCTTGGGGAATATGACTCTCCTGAGGAAATGAAAGATAAATCCTTCCCTATAACCAAATTGATGCCTGTTGGTGAAATTTTGGCTCCGTTGGGGAGAGGAGTGGTACACAAACCTTTTAAAGAACCAAACTGGTACTTGGTGAGGAAAAGGAATGCAATCAGCATCCTTAACTAATCATGATATTGTTCACCCGAGATCGAGCTTAAAAAGGAAAACTACCAATCTTCCTTCTGTAATTTTCGGTAAAGCATGCAATGCATAATGTTTTCCTGGTTGATTTTAGCTTTTATGTTTCTCAACACTTTATAGCATTATGTGATCACAAATAATTGTTCAATTTGCAAACAAAACATTGAAAAGAGACAAATGAAATCAAAGGATGAAAATTTTATTGAATGTAAAAGCTTTTGTACATAAGATGTGTACAAGGATGTAAAAATCCTTGATAAGGAAATTTACAGTAAAATTGAAAAACAAAGTAAATGGCAATGGAAAATTTGACTTTGCATTGATTATAACATTGGCTACCATCCCCTATAAGTATGGGTTCCAACATTGTGCATCCGTTGATGATGATTTGACTGATCATTTCCCGTCTAAGTTCTAGCCATGATGAAGATAGGCTCAGGTGTTCACAGTCAAATGTCTTTATCCCTAATTTTTGCCTGGATATTTCTATTTTTTTTCGTCCACCGGGATACCCATTTTTGCCTAAGTCTCCCTTTTGGGTTTTCAACTTAGCGAGCTATTATTGTTTTTTTTGCTTTGTCCCTAACTTTTGCATGGATATTTCTTTTTTTTTGGTCCATCGGGACGCCCATTTTTTCCTAGGTTGCCCTTGCGGATGCCAATCTAGTGGGCTTTTTTATTCATTTTTTTCAGGCATAATATTTTTTGACTGTATCGAAGTTCACAGAATGTGGCAACTCCTCCTCATCCATGGTGGTGAGGATTAGGGCTCCACCTGAGAAGGCTTTCATAACAATGAAAGGTCATTCGTAATTTGGAGTCCACTTGTCGCGTGGATCCGAATGAATAGGAGAATACCTCTTGAGCACGAGTTCGCCTGCGTGGAATGCTCAAGGAAGAACTTTCTTGTCAAAAGCTCGCTTGAGACATCTCTGATACAACTGATTGTGGCAAACGACTGCCAGGCGCTTCTCTTTGATGAGATTCAGCTGATTGTATCTGGATTGAACTCATTCAGCTTCATCAAGATCGGCTTCTATGATGACCCTGAGAGAAGGAATTTCGACTTCGACGGGTAGAACAACCTTCATACTGTATACAAGTGAATACGAAGTTTCCCTATTAGAAGTATGAACTAAAGTTCTATAGCCATGTAGTGCAAAAGGAAGCATTTCATGCCAATCCTTGTAAGTAATAACCATCTTCTGGACAATCCTCTTGATGTTTTTGTTTGCTGCTTCGATGACGCCGTTCATATTAGGCTGATATGGTGAAGAGTTGTGGTGCTCGATCTTAAATTCTTGACACAACTCCTGCGTCATCTTGTTGTTCAGATTGCTTGCATTGTCAGTGATAATGTTGCTAGGAATACTATAGCGATAGATTATCTCTTTCTTGATAAATTTGGCAACCACTTGGCGTGTAACATTTGCATAAGCAACAACTTCAACCCACTTGGTAAAATAATCGATAGCAACTAGAATGAAGCGATGATTTTTGGAAGCTTTTGGCTCTATCGTTCTAATTATATCAATACCCCACATAGAGAAGGGCCAAAGAGAAGTCAGAACGTTCAATGAAATTGTTGGCACATGGATCTTGTCACCATAGATTTGGCACTTGTGACATCTCTTGACAAAGTTGTAACAATCTACCTCCATTGTTGTCCAATAATACCCAACTTGAAGGATCTTTTTAGCCATAGCAGAACCTTTGGCATGTACACCCTCACAACCTTCATGTATGGACCTTATGGTTGTGTCTGCTTCGTGTCTATCCACACATCTGACCAATACAAAATCATAATTCCTCTTGTACAGTACACCATCACTCAAAAATAACTTGGCACATAGTTGTCTGGGAGCTTTCTTATCTGTGGTAGTGATACCCTCAGGATATTCCTGCTTTTCAAAATATCTTTTTATGTCGTAGAACCAAGGCTTATCATCAGACTCGTCCTCGATTGCTAAATAGTGTGCTGGTTCGTTTAAATGATCAATGCAGATAAAAGGAGCTTCGTTCTTCCACTTGACTTTGAGTATGGACGCCAGGGTGGCAAGAGCATCATCTAGTTGATTTTCTTTCCTAGGAATATGATGAAAAAAGATTTCATCAAAGTAGGAAATCAATTCCGCGATGTGTTTCTGGTACGAAACCAGCTTAGAATCCCGAGTTACAAAGTTCCCTCTGAATTGGCCAATCACTAGGGCAGAATCTCTGTAGACCTCAAGAATCTTGATTTTCATGTCAGTTGCTGCTTCAATACCATAAATACATGCTTCGTACTCAGCCATATTATTGGTGCATTCAAAGCATAATCTGGTGGTAATGGGAAGATGAAAACCTGTCATGGAGATGAGGATAACACCAATTCCACGACCCTTAGCATTGGCAGCACCGTCGAACACGAGCGTCCATCGCGCCCCTGGTTCTTATACTATATTAGGGTCTAGAGTCTCATAATCTTTAATGAACAAAACATCCTCATCGGGAAAGTCAAACTTCATATGTTGATATCCTTCCAAGGGTTGATGAGCAAGGTAGTCAGATAAGGCGCTCCCTTTTATTGCTTTCTGGGTAACACGTTGGATATCATACTCAGTCAACAGTATTTGCCATCAGGAAATTCCTCCAGAGACACCAGACTTTTCAAAAATATACTTTATCGGATCCATCTTGGATATCAATAAAGTAGTACGGAAAAGCATGTATTGTCTCAGGCGTCAACAACCCAAGTCAGAGCACAACAAGTTTTCTCCAAAAGTGAGTATCTGGTCTCACAATCATTGAACTTCTTGCTCAGATAGTAAATTGCATGTTCTTTTCTACCAATATCGTCATGCTAACCTAATACACATCCCATTTATTCATCGAGAACAGTGAGATACATGATTAAAGGCCTACCAGGAACCGGAGGTACTAAGATCGATGGTTCCTGTAAATATTTTTTTATCTTGTCAAAAGCTTCTTGACAATCATTGTTTTATTCAGCCGATTTATTTTTTCTTAGTAATTTGAAAATTGGTTCGCAGGTAGCCGTCAAATGAGAAATGAATCTGGAAATGTAATTAAGTTGGCCCAGAAAGCCACAGACTTCTTTTTTTGTTTTGGGAGGCGGCATATTCTGAATTGCCTGAACCTTGTCAGGATCAACTTCGATGCCCTTCTGCCTTACAATAAAACCCAATAGTTTGTCAGATCGAACTCCAAAGGTGCACTTTTCCAAATTCAATCGTAGTCTATACTTTCAGAGTCTGTCAAATAGCTTCTTCAGATGGTCTAGATGATCATCTTTAGTTATGAATTTGGCAATCATATCGTCTACGTAAACCTCAATCTCTTTATGGATCATGTCGTGAAAGAGGGTTGTCATGGCATGTTGGTATGTTGCCCCTGCAGTTTTCAAACTAAATGGCATGACTTTGTAGAAATATGTACCCCAAGGCGTGATGAAAGTAGTCTTCTCCATATCGGCTGGGACATCTTGATCTGATTATATCCTGAGAAATTGTCCATGAACAAAAAGACAGAGAACTGTGTTGTATTGTCTACCAAAACATCAATATGAGGCAGAGGAAAATCATCTTTCGGGCTCGCCTTATTGAGAGCTAGATAGTCCACACACATTTGAACCTTCCCATATTTCTTCGGAACCAGGACGATGTTGGCAACCCATTCAGGATACTCGAAAGTGGCTAGGAACCCAACGTCAAACTGCTTCTTTACCTCTTCTCTGATTTTAAGTGCCATATCGGGTCTGGTCCTTCTGAGTTTCGGCTTGACAGGAGGACAATCAGGCTTGAGTGGTAAGTGATGTTCAACGATGTTGGTATCCAACCCAAGCATATCTTGATAAGACCAGGTGAAAATATCAACATACTCTTTCAATAGCTTGACCAACTCATAACGTACATGCTTAGTGAGGGATGCCTTAATCTTGACTTCTCTCCTAACTTCATCAGTACCAAGATTGATAACCTCCACTGGCTCTTTATGCGGCTGGATATCTTTCTGCTCGTGCTCAAGGAGCCTTGCTAGTTCAAGCGGTAATTCACAGTCTTCCTTGCCATCTTCTTCGGCTTAGTTAATTGGAATCCCAGAATTACAACAGATGTTTGCCAAATTGTTATCAATGCAATTATTTGTTCTGCATATTTATGAATTATGTTTAGAATGAAGTTATTTGAAAGGTGAAAAATAAAAGAAACTTTTCCATTTATTTATTTGTGAAAAACAAAATAAAGAAAGAAATAAGAGCATGATTTGAATGCAAAAAAAAATTATTTATTGGTCACATAATGTTTCAAAAGCGCGACGCCCTTACAAGATATCCACTCATCTCGAGCAAGGACTAGGGAACAAGAATACGAAATGCATTACATGTTTGTGGGAAAAACCACAGGAATCACGGTAGATATTCAACTGTTGAGATTGAAACCCGGCGGACATTTGCGTACAAAGCTTGTACTTCGGCTGCTAGGACCTGCATCGTCAATGGTTGGCACAATATCCCTCTCTTAGAATCCAGCGCTTGTAAACTTGATCAAGTTGTATTTCTGATGACTGCGCGAACTAACTTGCTGATCAGGACGGTAGCCTAGTCCAAAGCGATCATGCTTTTCAACTACGTCCAGGATTTGCCCCCAGGCTAGGCACCTTTCTCAATGGTCTCTTTAGTGCTCTTGACAGATGACATGGCCGTTTTTGGTAATCTACCAGAGTTGACAAAAGTGGAGCCGGCATCTTCAAATCTGAGACAATGCAACAACACTTCAGCTATGCCTTCATCAGTCTCGACATATCGTAAGGATGATAACTCGCTTACTAGCAAATCTTTTTCACCACAGACAATGACCATATGATCTTCAAACATGAATTTTAGCTTCTGATGTAACGTGGATGTAACTACCCCTGCGGCATGAATCCAGGGTCCACCCAGTAAATAACTATATGCAGGATTGATATCCATCACTTAGAAAGTAATGGTAAATAAATTCGGCCCCACTTTAATGGTTAAATCCACTTCACCAATGACTTGCCTTCGAGAACCGTCAAAAGCTCTAATGATCAAAGCACTTAGCCTTATCTCACTCCCCTCTACCAATAGTTGACTCAATGTACCCTTACGCATCACATTGAGAGAAGAATCAATATCCATAAGAACATGAGATAGCAAAGAGTCCATACATGTCACTGAGATATGCAAGGCTCTATTATGGGCAGTACCTTCAGGAGGAAACTCTGACTCGTTGAAACCCAAGTACTGACTAACAGTTATGTTTGTGACGACATCGTCAAATTGTTCTACTGGAATGTCATGCATCACATGAGCGGTGTTCAAAACTTTCAACAAAGCTGATCTGTGCGCTGGTGAGCTCATGAGCAAATATAAGATAGAAATCCTCGATGGAGTTTTCCATAGCTGATCCACAATCTTAAAGTCGCTCTTCTTGATCAACTTGAGGAACTCTTGATCATCCATGACTTCTTTGCTTTTGGTGACATCCGCAAACGAAGAGACTGTAACTGATGCTTCAGTTGATGCCCCTTGTTGTACAACAGGGGGTGTTGAAGTAGATTTATCCTTAGAAGGAACAACAATTGGAATTTGCACTGGCTTAGATACGACCTTCACAGCAAACACTCGCCCACTGCGAGTCATCTCTCTAGTGGCGGTTACGTTCACTATTTCAGATTCTGAGAACTAGATTTCTCGACCCCCAGAGAACACGATTGGAACGTACTTCTAAGGAACCTCTTTCAAATTTTGATACAAAAATGGCTTAGGAACAAAGATAGTGATAGGCTGAATTTTCTTTTTAGGAGTTTCCACAAGAACCTTCCTATATACGATCGTGAACGGCTCAATAGTAGCTACCTCTTCCACATACTTGGCTCTGGAAAACTGAACTACACCTTGGTTCATCAAGATTTGAACGCAACCTTTCAACTTATGACACTGATTAGGATTATCATCGCAGATCTGGCATTTCTTGTGATGACCTTTCAATAACTCTTGTTCTTTCAACTTCTTGATCACAACAGTCATCGGAGTTTTCACTTCATTGACATCTCTGATCAACTCAGCCCCTTGATCATCCTCAATCATATTAACTATAGGTCCACCATGATTAGGCAAGGAATTAGTTTGTATATTAGGACGCTCCTCAGAAAATGTCAAGATTTTCTGATCAATAAGCTCTTGAACTTTGGCCTTGAGAACAATATAATCTTCAGTAGCATGTCCTATGTACCCAGCATGGTAAGCACAAGATGCATTTGAATTATGCTTTAGACCGAAAGGAGGAACTGCAGGTGCAATCTCTCTAGGGACTATTTCCCCTTGGTGAATCAAATAAGGAAACAACTCTGTATAAGGCACATGAATTCAGTCGAAATTCATCCGCTTACGGTTGTTCTGATTGTTGTTATTCTATTTGTTCTAATGTTGATTTCTTTTGTTTTGCTGAGACTGTTGACGTTGAGGTTGATTCTGATTCTGAGAATTTTGAACTTGTTGTTGTGGATGATACTGATACGACGATTGTTAATACTGAGCAGTAGCAACATAAGGATAAGGATAATACGACATAGGACCCATGGGAACCTGATACTGAGGAGAAGCCTTCGCCATCACAGCATTCGCTTCACCTTCTTTTTTCTTTGAATGACTACTCTGAGGTTTCTTGGTTGGTTGTTGAACAGCGGAACCAGCAATCCTACCAATTTTCAGCCCGTTCTCAATTCTTTCACCAACAGTCACAATATCAGTAAAATTTGTCAAAGAACTACCCACCATTTTATCATAATACAACCCTTGCAAAATGCCCATGAAAATCTCAACCAATTCATTGTCAAAAAGAGCAGGTTGCACCCGAGAAACCATCTCTCGCCACCTTTGTGCATATTCTTTGAATGTTTCAGCTGAACGCTGTGATTGATTCTGCAACTGCAATCTAGTAGGAGCCAGATCAAGATTATATTTGTATTGTTTTAAGAATGCCTCCGATAGGTGTCTCCACGAGCAAATCATACTACGTTCTAAACCCATATACCAATCTAGAGAAGCTCCAGACAAGCTATCTTGGAAATAATGCACCAGAAGTTAATCATTGTCAATATAGGACGCCATCTTCCTACAGTACATAGTCACATGACTGTGAGGATAACTCAAACCCTTGTACTTTGGCAGCTCGGGAATCTTGAATTTCTGCGGCAGCACGACATTGGGAACCAAACACAAGTCTTTGGCTTCCATGCCAAAATCAAAATATCCTTCAATCGCACAGATTCTCTCATCCAATAACTTATACTCAGCAAGTCTGTTATGATTAGCGGGTCTGACAAGAGCTTGAGGATTTGGAAGTTGTGATGCAGCTAGAGCAGGTATCTATGGAGAAGCAAACTGAGACGGATACATCAACCCAGAATTTACCATCTGACCAACATTCTGACCCATCTGAAAACCATACGGATAATCGGTAGGAAGTACCA
The DNA here is from genome assembly GCA_963859935.3 of Lathyrus sativus. Classification (NCBI taxonomy): domain Eukaryota; kingdom Viridiplantae; phylum Streptophyta; class Magnoliopsida; order Fabales; family Fabaceae; genus Lathyrus; species Lathyrus sativus. The sequence continues at coordinate 299,762,527 of OZ012736.1, read as the reverse complement.
CAACAGCAGAAGATGCCCCAGAGTAAGGCATAGAATGAATATTCTAAACCATAGTCTGAGCAGACTGAGACAAAACCAGAACATGAATAGGAGGGCCCCTATACACATGCTCGTCTTCCTTAGGAATTTCAACATCAGTAGACACAGGAGTCTGGAGAACCTGTGTCTGAGGAATCTCGTAATCATCATGATTCACCATTGGAGGTGGAATCGGAGTAGGCATGCCCCAAGGATAAGCAGTAGAATTACCATTGGGCATGGGCGCAACAAAAGGTTGATACGGAACAAAAGCACTACCACTGGCAATTTGAGGTGTGAAATTTGGAGGCATTCCCCACGGGAAAGCAGCAGGCATTCTATTCAAACCAGGATGAACATAAGGTAGATTGACAGAAGGCTGAATAGTAGTCTCAATTGGCGCTTTAGCAATAACTGGAGAAGAAGTAACGACAGGAGTAGGGATCACCACAGGAGTGACGACAGTAGTATCAGTAACAGTTGCAACAATAGAAGTAGCAACAACGACGTCCTTTTGAGCATGAAGGAAGTCCATAATAACGTCCATGTTAGTCTCGAACTGATCCATCTGACCTTGAAACTGAGCCAAAGCCTCCTTGTAGGCAGCGCTCTCTTGTTCAATATCATCCATGATCCTGGTCTTGTTTGAGCGAGTGAAATAGCGATGTTGAGTCGTCGTCTTGCTACAAGGCATGATGGACAGTGTAAGGATGTGGTTTCCGAATGCATGACATGTATATGAGTATGATTGGATGCAATGTATGCAAAAATAAAGTTTTATACATATGCAAAAATGTTAATAGTTATGATGAAATGACATACAATACAAAAATCACAAAGCCAAGCACAAATCTGATCAGTCAAATCTACACAATCTGAATATTCAAATATGTACAAACTGAATATCTGCGTAATTCTGTGTCGGTGCAAAAATATGACGTGCGTGAGAGAACAAAAGGTATGAAGAGTCTTGGTTTCCTGCAATAACCCATATCCCTCTCACAGTAAGATCTAGGCACAACAAGGTAGTCCCTAGAAAGGTCGCCCAAACCATAGGACTCAAATGAAAACCCCTCGCCGTAGCGAATTCTCACAGGACAAAAGTATTCTCAAGCGAATCACGATCTGGGATGTGGCTCTCATGACAACCCACCGTGCAAAATGGAGATGTCACGTCTATCCACGTTCTAGCCTATATGTATGCTTAAGCCTGGTGTTAGGACTTATCTCTCCAATAATATCTACCCATCCCAACAACAATAGAATATAGCAGATATCCAGAATAAGCAGCATATGAGTATTTAAACAAGTAAAGAAATGCAGTAAATAACATAAAAATAAAGTAAACAAAGCAATAAAGATAAACACCCAAGCAAGCAAGAAAAGCAAACAAAACTAGGCGAGACCCCAACTTGCAAGTGCAAGGACTCCCTAGCAAAGTCGCCAGCTGAAGCTGGGGAGTCCCAGCTAGCCAGGAAACAAACAAAGCAAGGCGAGACTCCAACCTGCAAGACTAAGGACTCCCCAACAGAGTCGCCAACTGAAGTTGGGGAGTCCCAGCTAGCCAAGAAACAAACATAGTAAGGCGAGACTCCAACCTGCAAGATCAAGGACTTCCCAACAAAGTCATCAACTGAAGCTAGCGAGATTATACCTGAGTGAATCGCACACTCAAAGATACAACAGAGTCACCACCAAACTTTATTTAGTCCCTAAGGAAGATACTAGCACCTTAAGCATCCGTCGTACCCGACGGGAACCATTTCGCTTACTTCTAGGCTTAGATGGATTATCTATCTAAAGGATTCTAGCTAAAAAGGAAAGAAAAGAGAGAAAAAGAAAGAGAAAGAAAGAAAGTGATGAAAGTGCTCGCGGAGGATTGGGTCCCTCGTGTTTATGTACCCTCATAGTGCAATTAGGAAATCAGAGCTCTGTAGTTCAAGGAACCAAAGAAGAAAGAAGACAATCTGGACGGACCAGAGAGACAGAAGAACGGAAGAAGACGGAGGAAGGTGGCTCGCCAAGATTTCGCAGTCTTGTGCCTACGTACCCTCATAGTGCAATGAGGAAATCAGAGCCTACGTAGTTCGAGGAACTAACGCTGAGAAAAAAAACAAAGACGACTTCAAACCCAAAAATGAAAAGAGAAAGCAATACCCAACTGGGGTATGTAAAAGGAATGGTGTCAAAACCAATAAAAAAGGAAAAGGAAAACTCTGCTGAGAAATGGAGAAGCAAGGTAAGATATTTGTCGGGGAATGTAGAAGAAAAGAAATGACTCCACTAGGGAGAAAACAAAAGAATGGTGTCAGAGCCAAGAGAATAATGAAGTAAAGGACAAGAATCAAAATCAAGGTAAGATCTATGGGGGACTCGGTACATTAACTAGTAAGCAGTGATTAACCGAAGAAAGATAAGAGTAAAACTTAGTGGGGAGAGTAAAAAAGATTGGTGTCAACAGACGGACTGCGACAAACCAAGAGAAAGAGAGTATTGTACCAAAATGAGGTGTTTGACTCTGAGGGGAAATTGGTATATTAACTAATAAACAGTGGTTAACCGGAAGGAGAAAGGAACTGGTTTTAACCGGTAGACGATGATCAACCAACAAACGCGTGTGGAACCAACCAAAGGTTGTGACCCAAAGAACGAGTGTGGAACCAAGCGAAGGTTGTGACCCAAAGAATGATACATTGACTGAACAAATAGCACTTGACCAAAGGAAAAGGTATTCAAACCGAACAAATGTTACTAACCCAAAGCTGGCAATATTTGAACCAAAGAAAGGTTGCTAACTGCAGGGGGTTTGGTGTTTAACAGACGAGCTGTGATTAACCAAAAAGAATGAGTTATTAACCAAAAGAAGGTGATTAACTCAAAAGAAACTCAGTATCTTAATAGACGGGCTGTGGTTAACTAAGAAAAAGGGTGATTGGTTCAAACAGGTGGACTGTGATTGACCAAAAGGCAAGTGATTAACCAAGAGAAGGTGATTAACCCAAAGAAAAAGCTGGTTTTAATGGGCAGACCGTGATCAACCATTAGGTCTGTCGCAGTGAAATTTTGATACCAAGCTATTGATGAGCTTGAATCTAAATTTATTACAACCGAACTTTAATTTTTCCAAAGGAAGGGAAAAAGATCGAATTACCCACAATGCAATGCAAATGCAATGGTTAGAGAGTTATCGGTTCGGGGGTTGGTTAAACTTAGGGAAGATGCTAGCATCCTAAGTTTCTGTAGTACTCTACAGGAACCTCTTGTTTTAATGTTGTTTATTGCTAAGGGTTATCTGCTTAAGGATAAATACCTAATGGTTTGATTCTAAGTATACTCGACAAGATATCACACCTTGTGCCTAGATATCTTGACGGGATTGGAATCAGAGTAATTGTAGTTCCCCTAAAGGGTTTGAGGAGTTCTTTGACTATGGTCAAAGTTCCTATGGGATAAGATAGTTGATTGAATGGTTTTAGGAGAAAATACGAGTTGTCATTTTAAGGGAGATTACTTGATTTAACCACCACAACTTTGTAGGAAAATAGTCTTTGCATCGTCTTAAGAGAAGGGCTCAAGTACTTGGATTATCAACACGTACGCCTCTATCTCTCTTAAGCAGCAAAGTCCCTACATATTGATTGAATTGTTATGGGGTAGAAGTTTTATCTCGCTTAAGATGATTAACATCTTATTCTCTAATATGTTTGAATAATGTTTAATTGAGTTGAATTGTTTTTTTTAATCTAATTTGTAAAAATAAAAGGTCCTCCTTATGGGTAGGATCTATCTTAAAAGATCGACTTTAATGGGATCAAGGATCGACGGGGATTATGATGCAAATGAAATGTGTACGCACAAGTTTCACATTATGCGCAGATTCTTCCTTTGGACGCTTATGCAATGCGATAAAATAAATTGCGGGAAGGTAAAAGACGATAAATAAATCCATACACAGACGCATGAAAGCGCTAAGACAAGTGTGTGAGAGTGAGCAGAGTGCAAGCGCGCACGATTGGATTTTAGGCGAGGTTGATTAATTTGAATTGATTTGAAGAAAAATTAATTTAATTTGAGTTGATTTTATAAAAAAGTTGAATGATTCATTTAGTTTTCATATTTTAGATTAGGTTATACATTAATTAGGTTAATGAGTTGGCTCACTTGAGGAAAAGATTTTTTTTTAATAAAAATTCTAGTTATTAAAGATTTGTTGAATAAAGGCTTCCTTAGTTATTATGAAAGGTTTGAATTAATTTAAATTATAACAAGGGTTGATATTATTATCTATTTAAAAGTTATTATGAAATGGATCTTTTATTATTTAGAATATAAACAAAATATTTTATTAAATAAAATTATTGAATTTGATAAATAAATCAATACCATTGAATTTATTAAATAAATAAATAAAAAGTTGAGAAAAGTTAATTAAGAGAAAGTTATATTTGGCTTTAATTAAGTTGATAAAAACGTTAATTAATTTAATTAGTAAAAAGGGTGATGATTACTGGATTGAATTGCAGATAAGGGAAATAATTAGTGGGGCGTTTGATTTGGAGTGACGCAGGCTTACGGGTTATGGTGGGCGAGCACAGTATCTGCCGCGTGATGGGATCCGTTGGAGATCCAAGGGTGACGAGTGAAGGAGCATCGTGTGTGCGTGTGTGAATCGCGTGTGATTATTTTACATTATAAAATTTACAGAAAAATAAAACAAGTAAAGAAAGACAAAACCCTAACCCCCCAAATCCCTCTTCGTTCCGCCATTGATCTTCCCTCTCCTCTTCTTCTCGATCTGCTGATTCACTGCACAAATCAAACAACAACAAAAGTTAAATGTTAGCAGAATCACATCTCACAATTTAATGGCTTCCTCGCAGGCGTGGTGGTTAGAGGTGAAAGGGGCGATGATGACGGCTCGCGGTGGACGAAAATTGGAGGTTCCAACGGCGACGTGGGCGATTCGACGATGGCGAGTGGGTTTGCGATGGATGATTCGCGGTGGTGACTGGAACAAGCACAAAGATAAGTCTTTATCTTCTTGATTCTCAATCTGAGGGCTTTTCTGATTTGGGACTTTCTGGGGGGTTTCTGAGGATTGTTGTCCGAGTTTGTGTGTGGATGATCCTTTTCTGTTGTGACCCTTCGCTACTTTTATACGTGAGTGCCATGGGCCTCCATTGAAGTCCGATTTGAAGACTTTCCTGTTTGGGCTGATGCTGTCGGATTCACTTGATGATTTGGGGAGACCAACACTTAACTTCTTCCTAATTCGTCCAAACTTGTCGAGAGAATGTTGGCTCTATTTTGGGAAGTTGAATCTTTCTCTCTTTGTCTTGATTTGTGATATTTGGATTCGCATCTTTGACGTATCTTCTTCTTCTTCTTCGCAAGGAGCACTATATTTGAGTTCAGGATGCTACCTTAATTTATGCCGCTGCTGAGCAAGGTTTTGAACCGGCAATGACGACATTATGTTTGAGCCGAGAGTTGCAGCTGCCATTGCTTGTTTCTTTCTGTTGCTTGAGTTATCTCTGAGCTTAGTAGGAAGTTGGTGGCGATCCCCGTTGCTTTTCCGGCTGCTCGAGTTCTATGCCCAGTGATGAGTTTCGCGGTTCTGAGGGCCTGAATCATCTTCCACTCTATTCTGAGTTTCAAATGACTCTTGCTAATGTCTTTAACAGTGCACTTCCGTAGGTGAACAATGACCGGTGTTGCTATCTTTGTCTTTCACTTCTTGAAGCACGGTTTTGAGGGCCTTTGTTGGATTCTGAACCATACTAACTTCTTCTCTTCTTTCAGGAAAACATTTGAATTCGGCGGCTGCTGGTTTTAGGAAGAGCCTGGAAGTTGTTTGTATCCTCGAAGCAACACATCTATTCTTTGAATTACCCCTGTTTTGAAGGTGTTTGTGTTGTTTTGACAGGGCTGGTAGCTCCAATCTGCGGATAGTACTTTGTGGTAATACGGGGGTGTCGCGAATATGGTGGGACTTATTCTGAATGATGTTCTTTGGTCTCCCCGCATCTTCTACTCTTACGGGCTTATCGAAGGACCAAATTGGGGAGTTGAAACGTCTGAGCTGCAGGTTTTTTCCCTGGAGAACCTTTTGGACCGAGTTCTTCTCACAACAGTTACCGACGTCTCACAAGGTATGACTCTCACATCTTCATGAAGCTAAGTTGATTCACTGCGTGTGATTTGAAACATTCTGAGTGTTCCTCATTATTGCAGGTGGTTTAAAAGTTAAAGCTGCTATTGGATTTCCTTGGCGGCATTCTCCGGAAAGTCATGATCTTGCTGGTCCTTAGCAAACCCTGCTCTCTTCCTGATTTTTCTGTTTATAATCGTTTACAAAGTAGCAAAGAGGGAGATGGACAACCTGTTCAGAGTATATATGTGTGTACTGAAGAGGTGAAACAAACTCATCAGTGACCCGACTTCATCCATGGTAGGCCTGGCAGTGACTGCACGTATATAATCTTAGATGGCATCATTAACTCTTCCAATCTCTTTATAGGTATTACTTCTGTTTACAAGACCATTAGCCGCCAAAGGATCGATGCGGGGGACCTCATTGTAGCAAGGTATGGCATCTGCATAATTCCTCTGCTGCCTATAGATTATTGCAAGGTTGTTATATGGTGTAGATAGTCCAATGGTTACGCTTAGTGTGGCTTTATAATATGAAGCGACAGCAGCCGCCATGTTCCATTCCATGTATATATTTCCAAGAACCGTCAATGTTTGTGGATGGTTCGCTCTAAGATTTATATTGATAACCTGATCCCTCATTGTGAATTCAGGTTGTGAAGATACGTTCGAGTTGCATTGTCGGGAGTTCGGAGCTGTATTCCTCAGTTTACAAGCTTATATCTCTCAAATTTGCTCAACTGGTGTAGTGGACAATTGCGGGTCGTGGACCGAAGATGGTGAAGACGGTGCAACTCCGACTATTAACATTTCAGTACCGTAGCTACTTGATGACTTCTTTTGAAAGCATAACAACTTTGGCCCCAAGTACTTTCTTGTCGTCAAGTCTCGGAGAAAAATGGTGTTAATTAGTACCAGTAGTTGTTCATGTTGTTTTATTTAGATAGTCATATGATGATATAGGGCAGAATATATTCTTGTAATCTAGTAAGAATGGAACCTCACGTGTAGTAACTTGGCAAGACCTTTTTTTAATTAACTGTGTTGGCTCGCATTTGGGTCGTGACAACCTGGAGTTTATTCATTTGCCACATTGGAAGTCTTGGAAGCTGTACTTTAAAGCTTCCTTATGAAGTAATGGATTTGAAAAAGAAACCCACATCGGATCCATTATATTATTGTCAGATTTATAAAATAAGGCATGCTGAAACCTCTTAACCGTAGACCCTCCTGAGGAACTTGCTTTAGGAAAGAGACTAACGAGCTTCAATATTGTAACACTTTGAATGCCAATTAATATTGTGTTTGTAACATTTAACCTTGACGATGGCTTCTAAATATTCAAAATGATTTTCCCCTCATTTTGGATTTCGGACTTCTAAGCTCCTACTTGATGAATTGTGTTCCCACTCTTCCAATTTTATAATGAAATCATTAATCTCGGTCTTTACTTTGAACCTCAAAGCCTAAACTCAAATCAAATCTTAAATCAACCTCGTTTCGGGGCATTGAGGCTTTTGGGAGATACAGACAAAACCTCTTATTTAACCGAATCAAACCTAACTGACTCTCTTTTAGATTTGTGAGAATGAATGCTGGCCCACTAGGGATTACTGCATCTGCACACATTCGTTAGCCGTAATAAACGCATAAAGGTGTATAAATGTAACAATAAGGAAAAAACAAAAAAGGGGAATCTTAAGGTCAAAAATTAGGGTGTGACAATGATCATGATCATACAATGTCAAAAATGCAAATAATTGAGAATCGAAAAATCGCACATTGAAAGTTTGGATACATGCTTCATAAAAAAGTTAAACAACTCCAAAAACATCCACAATTATCAAGCATATCAAGCCATGGAAGTTACATGAGGAAAGAATAGCAAACAAGCTTGAAAATAGGCAAAAATGTCATTCTGTTACAGTGGTAATCGATTACCACATGCAGGTAATTGATTACCTGCTTAAAAAAATGCAAAAACACGTGAAAATTGTGCAGGGTAACCGATTACCACATATAGGTAACCGGTTACCACTGTAACAGTGGCAAAAAACATCTTTTGAAAAAACACTTTCAGCAACCAAAACACTTATTTAATCATCTGTCGCGGTGAAATTTTGGATACCAAACTATTAATTAGTTTGAATCTTTTATTCATTTGCAACCGAACTTTGATTTGTCCAAAGGAAGAGATAAAGATCGAAATTCCCATGATGCAATGTAAATGCAAGGTTTAGAGAGTTATAGGTTCGGGAGTTGGTTAAACTTAGGGAAGGTACTAGCATCCTAAGTTTCTGTAGTACTCTACATGAACCTCTCGTTTTATTGCTATGTGTTTATCTACTTAATGGTTAAAGGACCCTAGTGTTTTATTTCTAAGTATACTCGATAGGATGTCGCATCTTATGCCTACATATCCTTACGGGAGTGGAATCAGAGTATCTGTAGTTCCCCTAAAGGGTTAGAGGAGTTCTTTGACTGTGGTCAAAGTTCCTATGGGTTTAGGGTAGTTGATTTGATTGGGTATAGGAGAAGAGATGATTTGTCATTTTAAGGGAGATGTAACCACCACAGATGTAAGAAATTGTACTGTTGTGGGGTGGAGATTCTATCTCGCTTAAGATGATTAGCATCTTTCTCTAATGTGTTTGAAAAAAAAAAGTATTGTGTTGATTGTTTGTTTGTCTAAGTTATAAAGATAAAGGTCCTTCCTATGGGGTAGATCCTAAACTTAAGCGATCAACTTGAATGGGATCAAGGATCATGTGGGGAGAATGATGCAAATGTGAATGCATACGCACGATTGTTGAGATCATGCGCAGATTCTTCCTTTGGACGGATGCGATGCAATAAGGTAAATGCAATAATATTAAATTACAGAAGATAAATTGCGGAAGGTAAACCATACACATGCATGAAAGCGCTAAGGTGTAGGTGCAAGTGTCGTGAACGTGAGTGTGCACGATTGATTTTTTTAGGCGGCGTTAATTGATTTTAAGCGGATCGATTTATGAGAAAAATTGAATTGATTTTAGGAAGAGGTTGTTTTTATGACAAATTATTATATTTATTATTAGCGAAATTAGATTAAATTATATTAGATGGAAATAATTTTATAGATAAATAAGGTGGAGTTCTATAAAGGTTATACCATAGGATTAATTAGGGTGAGGTTAATTTGTTTTAGTAAAAAGTTTGAATCTATAATTGAATTTGAATGGAAAAGGATTTAAATAGATAGGTTTTGCAAAATATTTATTAAACAAAAAAGGATTTTAATTGGTTATAAAAAAAAGATAAAGTTAACTTAGATAAACAAAGGAGGTTTATTATAAAGTTATTTTTAAGTACTAAATGGATTATTAGGCTTATTTAAATGAAAAAGGGTGATTAAAAGGATTTAATAATTAAAAAAGGATTAATTTAATTTTAAAAAGAAAGTTGATTAAAATTTGGTTATAGGTAAGTTAATTAAAATAGAAAACAGCTGATGATTATTATGAGTTAATTAATTAATTAGTGGGTAAATGGATAGCTAATTAGGCAGATTAGGGAAGCGAATGGGTGTGCATGTGGGTGATCTGCGAAAGTGTATCGTGTGTGTGTGGTAATTACATCAAAGGAAAACATTAAGCGAACGAATGCAACCCTAACCCCCAAATCGGAGAACCCCCCCCCCCCCCCTTTTTCATTTCGATCCTCTCTTTCCCCCCTTCGTCGCCTTCGTTCTCGATCATCTCTTATTCACTTTGTTCGCCGTTTTCCTAAAACCAAACGAAAAGCATAAATAGTTTAATAACATTGACAAGAATAGATGTTTACCGAAAGTTGGTGGAGCGGCGAGGGTTCGAGGTAGCGAGATCGGCAGCTGGACTCGCGGCGTCTGGTGGTAATTTCGTCGGCTGAGAAGATAAGTGCTTTTTCCTTCTTAGGTTTACGAAAATAGTTTGTTTTCTGTGATGATTTCCGATGGATCTCTCCCTTCGTATCAAATCCCTCCCTCTTATATAGGCCGTACTGATATCTTTTGGGTTAAAATCTGATTAAGCTGCTTTAAATGCCTGATTTGGACCTTCAGTTTTGGTCTGGATCAAATTGAAACTTTCCCTTCTCGTTTCAACGAAAACCTCATCTCTGATTTGTGCATGTTAATTTCGTTAAATGTTCAAAGTTTTGGATTTGGATATTCTTTGAATCTTTGTGGAATATTCTCTGATTTTGCTAATTTCGGATTTGTGTTTGTAGGTGTGAATAACGGTGGATTTGGGCCAAGGAAGAACTAACGGCCCAGACAGAATTTGTTTGTTGGAGATGAGGGACTTCCAGAGGAGCAAAGTTAGCGGTGAAGAGAGCAGCAGCTGCTAGTATTCGCAGGGTACATTCTTTCCAGTTCAATCTCTATTGGTTTTGTTTGATTCGACGTGCTTCTAAACATCTTTCTCTTTTCATGTGTATGATGATATTTGGAGTAACTCAGATCATACGTCGTTGTTCTCTTCTAAACCCAGGCGCAATGTGGCAACAAGTCAGAACACTTTTGAGAAGCAATGTTAGGTTTCCTTATCATAATGCCCATCTGCTCATGACCAAACTAGCATGCTCTTCAAAAGCATCAGCAAGGCCAGTAATCCTAAGGGCATTGGAAGGAGAGGATGTTTCTGGTAACGCATATCGATATAGGTATTGTTTCCTTCAATTATCGGTTTTTTACATCATGCTTGGTCTTGTTATTTATTTCAATAGTTGAAGACTAACAGACAACAATTTTGCTCTAGGTGGAGGAAGCATGTGACGGGAGCTGCGTTGAGTTTGAGCTTCTGAAATTGCACTAGAGCTTCTTGGTGCCAGTTAAGCGACCGCTCTTGTTGTCCATCATATGGAATTTTATTGTTTATATCATGAAGCAAAAGTATAATAACTGAAGTCGAATGTCTTAACAATATGATTGTCTGTACAAGTTTGGAGGCTTGACGACTTGTTTGTAATATTTACGAAGAGAGTGAGATTGGTGTTGAATGAATCAACGCCTGGGCCATAGTCATATTCCATTTACCATTCTGTTTTGGCAGAAACCTTTGGCATGATAACGGGGGCGTGACAGTCTGTATACCGAAGCAAGCTTTGAGAAGGAATCAAGGGAGAGATTTGCTTTGCCTTCTTGAGCAATGACGACCTTGGTAATCCCTAAAATACTTTTGTACGTGTAATATGCCATGAAGGGTATGATCTCTAGTGTCTTCAAGCACACCAATCTGCCTGTTGTGTAACAATTAGAACTGATTCTCCACTTTCTCCTCACAGGTTAAGTAGGTGGAATGGAAATGAAAACTGCAGCATCTTCAACAAGGATGGATGCTTTTACAGAGGTAGTTCACTGTTGTCAGCAATCACAACCTTGTTCTTGGGAGTTCCACTTTGACTTCCTTCGGCTTCGACCTTGTAAACAACATTCGTTCCTGAAAGCACCTTTCCAAAACAACATGTTTCCCATCCAACCAGCTAGCTGTCACAGTTGTAATGAAAAAATGTGAACCATTGGTATCAGGACCAACATTTGCCATGGATAAAAATCCTGGTCCGGTATGCTTTAGCTTGAAGTTCTCATCGGCAAACTTCTCTCCGTAAATTGATTCTCTGCTCATACCATTGTCGTGTGTAAAATCAACCTCCTTGGATCATAAAGCTAGGTATAATCCTATGGAATGAGCTACCTTTGTAATGAAGAGGCTTTCCACTTTTACCAACTCCTTTTTCCCCTGTGCAAAGAGCCTGGAAGTTTTCTGCAGTTTTTGGAACTGCCTTCAAAAAGTCCAATTACAATACGACCTGCAGCCTTTCCATCAATCTCGACATCAAAGAAAACCTTCTGAATCACTTCCTTCAAATCTTCCTTCGGTTTCTTTGCCTGGATAAGAGATAGAGTAGCAAAGAGACAAAGTGCACAGAGAAGCGACGACGTCGTTTTTGCCATCGGTTGGTTGATTTATTACATGATCTTACTCTTCGGTGCTAGACTGACTCAGTGAGTGCGTAGCTCTGAATATTCTTGAGGTGGATCAGATGTTTGGCTTGTATTAACTCTTCTTATTTTCTTTTTATATGCAGTAAACTGGTTTAAACGGGGTCATCTTTTCCCTCAATACATGTTGATAAAAGTAAGAGAACCAACGTTTTTTCGTCATCCACGTGTAATTAATTCAGTGTTTGTTCTTTGTGCAGGGATGAGCTTGTGGCTTGCTTTAGTGATCTATTTGTAGCAGCTGCTAATGTTGATTCTGCTGCAGGTTGGATGGTGGTACTTGCTAGTAAGTTGTGGCTGAAGCTCAAATTAAACGGTTCAATGGAGACAGTTGGGACCAACACACGAATCAACCATGTCGCCTGTTCTTAAAATGTCCTGCATTAGTTTTGTACTTAGGCGTTACTTTAGTTGTAGCTATTGTCATTGCGATTCCGTCTTGTATGAAGCCAAATACCTGTTGTAAACAACCGTTTATGAATGTACCAAGGATTGTAACATTAAACAGTTGTATTGAATTTACTGCCGTAATTTCTTGAGATGAAATCCAATATCCTTATGTTTCCTTTTCAAATGATATGGAATCCTTTTTATAATAAATTTATGACATACCCTTATTAATTCTCTTGCCTCAACAAAACCGTTGTCCACCCAACACCCTCTACCTTATACCGGATACTTCCCCGGAGTACGATATGCCAAGCCTCATGCTTATAATAACACAGCAAATAACGTCGTGAACCCTTAGATAGATTTCGAATTGCATACCCTTTGAAGGATTATATGAAACTTGGATTTGTAAGGGCCTAAGCCTTGAAATTATGGCAAACTTTCAATTATGGTACTTGGGAAAATGACCTTTGGACTTAGCATCAAACCTTGTAAATCTTGAATAAATATCCAACTTGTGAGAGTACTTAGGAACTGACTTGAATTTAATAACCCCACAATGATTGAATTGAAATTGAGGAGTCCTTACAATCAGACATTTTAGTTTTAACAACTTTACCATCCGAAATGAACCAAATAAATTCGAGAAGCCACGAATCAAGCTTGAATACCACGAAGGGACACCACCAACCAAATGACACCACCTGGTCCACCTGAAACTAATCTTGATTTGAGGAGATAAAGTCCGGTAGTCTATCTAGGACGTCTTTCAAGAATGACCCAAGAGGAGGGAGACCTTGAAAATACTTTGAATGGGAGAATGAGCAAACTGTGCTCGAAATTATTGCACCTGCATAGCCTGATTTATCGCACATAAAAGTGACAAGATAAAACGTAAGAAAACGCACAGGGAAGGTGGAATCTTAAGGTCAAAAATTAGGGTGCGACAGATGCCCCTATTTAAGTTTCTTCTATCCGGAGATATGGAGATTGAAATCTTCGTCTCGACGAGATAGGAGGGACTTAAATACAAACATTGCACGAATTTTTGGCCCTAAGAGGCCACCGAATGCAAATGATATGCAATGATATGAGAATGCAAGACAGAGGGTCCGGTGGAGAATGTCTCCACAGGGGGAAATTAGACATGACACATGGGAAGAACAGACCCAACAAAAGGAGACTCCACGACGATGGAAAACAACCACCAATAGGGGGATCTCCAAAGTATAACGATGGCACATACACCCAGGGTATGGCGACTTAGACAATAGGTGAGAAGCTTATTACCATAATGTAGTGGTTGGTAATAATCCAAATGAATTGAGTCGATGGTTCAATTTTATTTGTATTTTTCTTTCTTTTTTCTTGTTTTTGTATATCTTTTCTTTTTGGAACTCAACTTGAAATAGTAAAATGTATAACTTCCCCGAGCATCATGATAAGGGTACCACGAGCTGGTCTCAGTCTTTGCCTGAAAAGTCAAAATTTTGTAGATGTAGATGTAAATGTTGTTGTAAATGTTGTCGTAGTTGTGGAACTTCCCCAAGCGTCATAGTCTGGATGCTATGAGCTGGTCTCAGTCTCTGATGTAGGACTTCCCCGAGCGTCATAGTCTGGATGCTATGAGCTGGTCTCAGTCTCTGATGTAGGACTTCCCCGAGCGTCATAGTCTGGATGCTATGAGCTGGTCTCAGTCTCTGATGCAGAACTTCCCCGAGCGTCATGATATGGGAATCATGAGTTGGTCTCAGACCCTTCCCGAAATGATGAAAACTCGTGAGAGCCTCTTCACAAGGGGTTGTAAATTCTGTAGATTGTAAATGTCGTTGTAGACTGTAAATGTAGTTCGTTGTAGAACTTGTAGATGTAATTGTAGTTGATGTAATCTGTAATGTACTCTGTTGTCGTAAATGTAATTGTAAATTGTAGATGTAGTTTGTAAAACTTCACCGGGGATTTTCGGAAGAGATGTGAGCCGGTTGAACTGTAATGCACGTCTTCTCGAATGAAGGTAGACTGATATGATAAACTTCCCCGACTTCTTCGGGGAATGTCACTTGATGGAAATAAACTTGTGCGATGAACTCACTAGGGAATGCGTTCCTGCTGAGTATCTTTGTAATCGCAAAATATTCTGTAAGCTCTCAAATAAAGAGAGGTGTCTTGTAATGTCTTCGGTAAGCTTCTTCGATGAAGTTAGGAAGCGATGCCTTTTGATGATTTGATGATGTTGAAGGACCCATTGAGGGTGAATGAACTGTCTTGTATAAAATGTCATTTGTCGTTTTGAATAAGATCCTGATCAAAACGAGTTGCTCAAATAAAGAGATAGATGTTTGAGAAAATCCTGTGATGCTATTGTTGAAGAAATGTCTGTCTTTATGAATATTCTTCCTGGGAAATAGGGTGCAAAATAAATGCACACTTAATCCACGCTTAAAGATTGGAGATGTCCATGATGTGATTGCCAAAGACCGAAGTTCAATTCAGGAAGTAACTGAAGAGAAACTGTCAAGCAAGACTCAACCATTGAGGTATGAATTCAGATGGGATTGTACTGAAATAACCATCTTCCACGAGGGTTAAACTTCATGGGGAAAATGAAACATTATGCTCTTTCTGCCTAGGGTAGACGAATCTATGTGGAGGGATAAGACACACCCAAACACCTAGGGATAACTATAGCCAAAGCGATAGAACAAAACAAACACAAAGAATGCGAAAAAAAATGCACATGCTATGCTGTCTACTTATATGCTATGCGTATGCTGACGGACTGAGAGAAGCGAAATAAACGCCTCAAACGAAAGGGTATTCAAGCAAAATCTCCACAGATCCCTTATCACCTGCGAAGAAAGTACTTCGAACAGAGGTAACCTTCGTGCCTGGATAAAATAAATATCCTTAGAGAAGCACATAATATTGTTGTTTTTCCTCGGACGAAATAAACGTCCATGGTCATCCTTTTGTTATTCATATATCAAGTAGAACATAAGGTTTTGAAAAGGTTTAAATCAATCTGGATTTTGCTATCAAGAATACAAATTTATGATAAATGAAAAACTTTTTATTGAATGGTGGTCAGCAGAAAAGCGTGACCCCGATGTTATAGTGTTGGAAAATAATAGCGATTACATAAAGGGAATAATGACTTGCTTCTCTTAAACAAAATATTTCTTAACAGCATCCGTGTTCACAGGGCGAGTGATCTCTTCTCCGTCCATTATTGCTAACATCAGAGCACCTCCTGACAATACCTTTCTTACCATGTACGGTCCATCATAGTTCGGGGCCTATTTTCCTCTGACGTCGGTGAGGAAAGACTGAATCTTCTTGAGCACGAGGTCGCCTTCTTTGAATGCGCGGGGTCGAACTTTTTTGTTGAAAGACTTCTTCATCTTCTGCTGATACAACTGCCCATGGCATAACGCTACCATCCTCTTTTCTTCGATTAAATTCAACTGATCAAACCTGTTCTGGCACCAATCATCTTCTGGTAACTTCGCATCCATAAAGATCCTCATAGATGGAATCTCAACTTCTATCGGGAGCAGTACTTCCATACCGTAGACGAGTGAAAACGGAGTTGCCCCGGTTGAAGTGCGCACTGTCGTCTGGTACCCATGCAAGGCAAGCGGGAGCATCTCATGCCAATCTTTATAAGTAACAACCATTTTCTGAATGATCTTCTTAATGTTTTTGTTGGCGGCTTCAACAGCCCCATTCATCTTTGGTCTGTAAGGGGAAGAATTATGATGCTCAATCTTGAATTCTTCACACAACTCTTTCATCATCTTGTTATTCAAATTGGAACCGTTATCTGTAATAATTCTGCTTGGCACACCATATCGGCATATAAGCTGATTCTTGATAAATTTGACAACCACATGTCGAGTTATGTTAGCATAGGAAGCCGCCTCGACCCACTTGGTAAAACAATCAATGGCTACTAAGATGAATCGGTGTCCATTAGATGCTTTCGGCTCTATCATTCAAATCATATCAATTCCCCACATAGATCACGGCCACGGGGATGAGATAACATTCAACAAAGTCGGAGGCACGTGAATCTTATCTGCGTAAATCTGACACTTGTGACACTTTCTAGCAAACTTGTAACAATCTGATTCCATTGTGATCCAATAATAACCAGCCCTTAAAAGCTTCTTAGCCATAGCATGTCCGTTGGCATGAGTGCCAAAAGATCCTTCGTGAATTTCTGTCATCAACATATCTGCTTCTTGTTTGTCAACACATCTCAGCAAGACCATGTCAAAATTCCGTTTATACAACACGTTGTTACTCAAAAGAAAATTTCCAGCCAACCTTCTCAAAGTTTTCTTATCTTTGTTGGAAGCTCCCAAAGGGTATTTTTGAGTTCTAAGAAAAACTTCGATGTCATGGTACCAGGGTTTGTCATCTTTGACTTCTTCAACAGCAAAGATATAGGCAGGTCTGTCAAGGCGTTATACTTCAATCCGAGGACACTCGTTCCAAAAGTTTACCACAATCGTCGAGGCCAAAGTTGCCAACGCATCTGCCATTCTGTTCTCATCACGAGGGATATGATGAAACTCAACCCTATCAAAGAACGATAACAATCTTCTAGTATAATCTCTGTACGGGACCAAGTTATCATGTCGGGTTATCCATTCTCCAGTGATTTGGTTGATTACCACAGCAGAATCACCAAACACATCTAAATTCTTAATTCTCAAATCGATTGCTTCCTCAAGACCCATGCATGCCTCGTATTCAGCCTCGTTATTAGTACACTGGAATGTTAATCTGGAGGTAAATGGGGAGTGAGTCCCTTGAGGGGTCACAATGACAGCACCTATCCCTTTTCCATGAGCGTTGACAGCTCCATCAAAAACTAAACCCCATTGAGAACCTGGCTCTGGCCCTTCACCATGTACGGGTTCTTCACAATCTTTCATCTTTAAAAACATAACATCTTCATCGGGAAAGTCGTCGTTTGAGGGTTGATGATCCAAAATGGGCTGGTGAGCCAGATGATCAGCCAAAACACTTCCTCTAACAGCTTTCTGAGTATGGTACTCGATATCATATTCAGACAACAACATCTGCCATCTAGCAATTCTCCCAGTCAAAGCAGGCTTCTCAAAAATATACTTGATAGGATCCATCTTTGAAACTAACCAAGTAGTGTGATTCAACATATACTGGCGCAAACGCTTGGCGGCCCACGCCAAAGCGCAACAAGTCTTCTCTAACATAGTGTATCTTGTTTCACAATCAGTAAACTTCTTGCTCAAGTAATAAGTGACATGATCTTGCTTCCCTATTTCATCTCGCTGACCGAGTACACAACCCATTGAATCTTCTAAAACAGTCAAATACATAATTAAAGGTCGTCCTTCAACTGGCGGTATCAGGATAGGTGGTTCAAGCAAATACTCTTTGATACTATCAAAAGCCTTTTGACAGTCTTCAGTCCAAACATACCCTTGTTCTTTCCTCAGAAGCTTGAAAATAGGTTTGCACGTAGCAGTCATGTTAGATATAAACCTGGAGATATAGTTCAAACGTCCCAAGAATCCTCTGACTTGTTTCTCGGTGGCGGGAGCTGGCATTTCCCGGATAGCTTTCACTTTGTCAAGGTCCATTTCAATCCCTCTTTGACTGACAATAAAATCCAATAGTTTCCCTGATCGTACTCCAAATGTGCATTTATTGGGGTTCAGGCGGAGCTTGTATTCCCTCAACCGACCAAATAGCTTAGCCAGGTGTTTAACATGATCATCCTCGGTCTTCGACTTAGCTATCATATCATCCACATACACCTCGATCTCTTTGTGCATCATATCATGGAACAAAGTAGTCATAGCTCTCTGATATGTTGCCCCTGCATTCTTTAATCCAAACAGCATAACTTTGTAACAAAAGGTGCCCCAGGGCGTGATGAATGACGTCTTCTCTCTGCCCTCAGGAGCCATTCTAATCTGGTTGTAACTTGAAAAACCATCCATGAAGGAGAAAACCTCATATCTCGCGGTGCTGTCTACCAAGATGTCAATGTGAGCTAATGGGAAATCATCTTTCAGACTGGCTTTATTCAAATCTCTGTAATCTACACACATGCGAACCTTACCATCCTTCTTCGAAACGGGTACAATGTTAGCCAACCATAGCGGATACTCGACAGTGATAAGGAAACCTGCATCAATCTGTTTTTGTACCTCTTCCTTATTCTTTAGAGCCATGTCAGGTCGAGTCCTTCTGAGCTTCTTCTTTACTGGCGGGCACTCTGGCTTCAAAGGCAGACGGTGTTCAACTATAGCCGTGTCCAATCCAGGCATATCTTGATATGACCAAGCAAACACATCAACAAACTCTCCAAGCAAATCAATCAGCTGTTTCTTTACATCGGGTTTGAGCAGAGCTCCAATTTTCACTTCTTTGCGGATTTCTTCTGTTCCCAAATTGATTACTTCCACTGGCTCTTGATGAGGTTGGATAGCTTTCTCCTCTTTCTCAAGCAGTCTGGAAATTTCTTCTGGGATATCATCTTCTTCATCCTCAGCTTCGTACACAGGAAACTCAAAATTCGGAGAAGGTAGTGGATCATTATTCCCAGGATGTAATTTATGTAGCAATCTGCGCAAGTGATGTGATTTTCAATAAGTTTTTGTAAAGTGGAAAGTGTGTGTACGCGAGATGCTACTTATTATTTTCCAACACCGTGAATAAATATAAAAACACAAATGAAAATGAAAGTAATTTATTGATGATAGCAAAACCAAAAAGACACGCCCAACAAAGTCACCTTTGCCTTGGGCAGAGCAAAGGGAATTATTAAAAGTAAGCCCTAATAAATGCAGTTTCGCCTTGGGCAGAGCGAAAATTTTTAAAACAAATGCTTTACTTAGATATATGAATGGCAGTAAGGGCTTCAACCGCACTCCAATTCTTGACCACAACGCCTGGGGTCACAAAGTCTGGGATGTCCTCATCTGGATCTTCCTCGGTGATGGCATAAACTCCAAAGGTGTAGTCAAATTCATCCGAAACATAGCCTGAATCTTCCATATAGGGCTCATAGTCTTCGTAAGGAATAGAGGACCTTGCAGAACCATCTGATATGTAGCCTTCAAGTTCGTCCTCTGACACAACATTAATCTGAGGATGACGGACGACTCCCCCACTACGGAACACTTCATTGATCAGCGGAAACCCTTGAATTTTGGTGGTTTGTTGAGCAGAACTGCTAGTGAAGCCGAGACCTTCCTTATTTTTGTTCTCTGGCAAAGACAACACCTTTCCCCATATTGTCTGATGACCACTGTTCACTACTCACTGTGCGTCTTTAAATGATGACATGGATGCCTGAGATTTTCGGACACCCTCGCCCACAATAGACAAAGCTTGAAATTGCGTGCCAACCTCTTCCTCAGCTTTGACATATGAGAATGATGACAAATGACTTACCACCAAAGCTCTTTCCCCATAAACTGTAACTGTTTTTCCCTCAAAAGCATATTTCAACTTCTGATGCAGGGTAGAAGTAACTGCTCCAGCTTCATGTATCCATGGCCTCCCTAGTAAACAGCTATAGGCGGCACGAATGTCCATGACCTGAAACGTGATCATAAAAGTCTGTAATCCAATAGTCATGGGCAAATCTACCTCACCAATTACCGTTTTCCTTGACCCATCGAAAGCTTTGACAATAACGTGACTTGGCCTCATTGGCGGTCCTTGATACAATAACTTAGATAGAGTAGTTCTAGGCATTACATTTAGAGACGATTCAGTATTAACCAACACACTGGACAGAGAGTCGTTTCCGCAGTTCACAGAAATATGTAAAGCCATGTTATGTTTCCTTCCTTCTTCTGGGAGGTTATCTTCATTGAAACCCAGATTATCACTCGAAGTAATACTACCAATGATGTTATCAAATTGTTCCATAGTCACATCCTGCTCGACATAGGCTTGTTCCAAAATCTTCTGAAGCGCTTCTCTATGAGCCTCAGAACTCATCAGCAATTGCAACACAGAAATCTTTGACGGGGTTTGCAGGAGCTGATCGGCAACCTTATACTCGCTCCTCTTAATTACTTTTAGACATTCATCTGAGTTGGATAATTTAGATCCACCAGATTGCCCCACAATTGGGTCTTTTGAGCCTGATGGTTCGAACAAAACTTCTTTTTCTTTTGGTGGCATAGTTGGGTAAACTCGACCACTTCTTGTCACCCTACTAACATCTGCAATGTTAACTACTGAAGGTATGGTGGGAAAAGGCACTTCTTTTCCATTTTCCAGCATAGTAGCATTGTACCTGTATGGGATAGCCTTACTAGAAGTGTAAGGGACAGGTCCGGGCACATTGATTACCAAAGGAGTAACAGTTGGCTTCCTGCTATTGTAAACAATCTCTATACATTCCACTTCCTTAAAGTGGGGTACTATGACACAAACTTCTTCAGCCTCTTCATCTGAAACTTCCTGATCATCATTTTCCAAACAATCTTCAATCATATTGACAGAGGGCGAACCATGCAGGGGTAATGGATTCTTCTGTACATTAGGGTCGGAATCCTTAAAAGACGAGATTCCATTTTTAATGAGCCTCTGGACATCCATCTTCAAACCGAAACAACTCTCAATATCATGTCCTAGAGCACCTTGATGGTAAGGACAAAACTTGTCAGCCCTATAAGAAGGAGGAGGATTCGCGGGAGCCAAAGGTGGAGCTCTTGTCTGAATGTGACCCTTTTTAATCAAAGCGGGGAATAAGTCAACATATGTCATTGGGATCGGATCAAAATTTATTTTTCTATACACACGACCTTGATTGCTGGATGGCCGATTCTGCTGAGGGTACTGTGGACTTTGCTGAGGTTGTGGTTGTTGAGCAACGGGGGACTGAGGTTGCTGATAGGGTTGCGGAGACTGTAGTTGATAAGCCGGAGCATTAAACACTGGTGATACTGCTGCAAATTGGTGTGGTGGCATGTACCTCTTTCTGAATTGTCCCTTTTGAATGACATTTACACCTTGCTCTTTTTTCTTCACAAAATTGCCCCCATACCGTTTAGTAGCACTTTCTTCTTTGGCCAATCTTCCTTCGTGAACACCTTCTTCTAAGCGCATTCCCATATTGACCATTTCAGTAAAGTCACTGGGTGAACTGGCTACCATCTTCTTATAAAAGAAATGACCAAGGGTCTTCAGAAAATTTTTAGTCATTTCCTTCTCTTCTAACGGTGGTGTGACTTGTGCGGCCAACTCGCGCCAACGCTGAGCATATTCTTTGAAATTCTCCTTGTATTTTTGTGCCATTGCTCTCAACTGATCTCGGTCGGGCGCCATGTCCACATTGTACTTATACTACTTAACAAAGGCTCCTCCTAGATCATTGAAAGTTCAAATCTTCGTACTATCCGATCCCATGTACCACTTGAGTGTGGCACCTGTCAAACTGTCTTGGAAGTAGTGAATAAGTAGTTGATCATTATCAGTTTGGGCAGACATCTTCCTGGCGTACATAATAAGATGACTCTGAGGACAAGTATTCTCCTTGTACTTTTCAAAATCAGGGACCTTGAATTTCGGTGGGACCATAACATTTGGAACCAAGCACAGCTCAGAAGCACTCTTACCAAACAAGTCCTTTCCACGAAGGGCTCTCAACTCCTTTTGTATTTTAGAAAATTGGTCTTGAAATCCGTCCATCCTCTCTTCCAAACCCACAGTTTCGGTCGGCGACCCATGTAAAATTGGTTCATCCAGAATATATGGAACATCGTTCACATGTGGAGACGTAGTAGTCATCACAGCAGAAACTACATGAGTAGCTTGAACAGTGGTTGCGACAGGAACCTCGGGAACAAGTGGACGATAACCAGTCGGAGTGAAATAAAGAGGCATCCCCCACGGGAAACCTGGCGGCATGCTGTAGGCTACTTCAGCAATAGTAGACACCACTGGGATCGGTGCTGATACTACTTCAGATATAACAGTCCTTAGAACTTCTTGGTTGTTGATCGAGGCTTGATTGGACAAGGCTTCCACTAGACCATTCAACCTCTCCAAACTTTCCTTCAGAACGGAAACTTCATCACGGAGCACTCTGTTCTCTTGTTCTAGTTGATCCATCTTCTGGCGTTGACTAGCTCGAGTGTTGTATCAGTGATTCAACTTGTCTGCGGAGATGAAGCAAGAGTGAGACCCTGGAATGCAAACGATGTTATGCTTATGCAAAATGCAAATGAGTATGAAACCTCAAGAAACTCAAATTGTCTCGGTATTGTAACGTTGGAGAAAAACTTATTTTATTTTGATAATTGAAGCATTACAAAGCGGAGTACTCTTTTAGGAGTTTATTACATTGAACCAAAAGCAAAAGAGAAACTCGGAGATCTACTCCTTATGCTCCTTCTGTGCGCGAAGCTCTTCTTCTAACTGACTGATATGTTCTTGTAACTCGGCCTTCTCGCTGATGAGTCGACCGACACATTCCTTCCAAGCCATAGCGGCTGGGGGAAGATCATTACTGATGACAGCTCTTGAAGAGGTGTGAGAGGAAAATAAATACTCTCGCGCCTTCCTCTTCCTTGCAAGTTCTACTTCTGGCAGCCTCTGGGATTTCTCTCTCTCTCTCTCTCTCTCTCTCTCTCTCTCTCTCTCTCTCTCTCTCTCTCTCTCTCTCTCTCTCTCTCTCTCTCTCTCTCTCTCTCTCTCTCTCTCTCTCTCTCTCTCTCTCTCTCTCTCTCTCTCTCTCTCTCTCTCTCTCTCTCTTCTCTCTACCTTGAGTGTGAAAAACTTGTTCTTCCAAGCGGCCTTCAGCTTCTGAGCCTCATCCAAGGTAACCTTCAACTGATCTACTTCGCTCACGTCAAACCAATCTGGATCGTGAAAAGCCAATACCATAGGTTCATGGAAAGGGAACGACATCTTGAGGTCGAGAGCTCTTTCTCGCACCCAATGTAGATATTCTTCAGAGACAGCACAATTGGGGTATCCTAATGCATCTTTTCCTTCCTTATTGATGTATCTCCATGCATAAATTATGACGGTCTTTAGGTCTGGGTCTTCTCCTTCCTTGAGAAAGATCCCTTCTACCAGAGTCTGGTCAGGTACTTCAATCATGGGATGTCCAAATTGGAGATGAGCCAGAGCAGGGTTGTAACTTATGCATCCTTCTCTCCTAATGAGTGGTATGTTAGTAAATCCTCCAATGCTATGGATCATACATATACCTCCATAGGTAGGGTCGTACCACACAATGTCGGAGTGAGTAAGGGCCATGACTATCTCGGACCAACGGGGCGATCCTTCCTCTTCCCAAATAGACGGGTGCCGAGTTAGGCGAGTAATGAACCATGAATACAACAGAGCGGTACAACAAACGATATGTCCTCCTCCTTCAGCATTCTTCGAGTTAATAAAATAGTATGTGTCAGCGAGCAAGGTGGGAACGAGATTCTTGAGTATGAACAGTTTAACTGCATCCATGTCAACAAAATCATCGACCTTTGGGAACCAGAAGATTCCATAAACCAACAAAGCAAAGGTGGCCTCCATGATAAGGACCTCCTTCCTTTCAGCATGGTAACGGACTTTTTCGATCATGAAATCAGCTGGGAATCCAAGGACTCCTTCCTTGGTGGTCAAGTGTGCTTGAACATCTGCTAGACTGAGATGAGTAGCGTTTGCAATCTCTTGGTGATTGGGTTCGTCCTCCTGGCCGGTGAATATAGGTCGGGTTGTCACGGGCATCCTTAGGAAATCAGAATACTCTTCCAGAGTCGCCATCAACTGATAATCCGGAAAAGTGAAACAATGGTACAATGGATCATAAAACTGAACCAAGGTCTCCAACAACCCTCCTTTCATCTTGAGTTCGAGGAAATGGAAGACTTCTCCATATTCTGCTGCGAAGGCGTAACAGTTCTCGATGAGATCTGCTAGTTCTCTCAAGCTTTCAATGTTAGGATTCTGGAAAGTGTACTCCAATACTTCTCTTTTGAAATCCATGGTTACAATACCTGAGAAATAAAATTGAGTTTCTTGAGTAAAGAAAGAATGCAATGCAAGATGAGTAGGACTTCATGGGATCCCAACTATTTATAAACATTGTGGCAAAAGAAAATGTTTTTTTTATTAATTTTGAAACAGAATACAAATAATTGCTTTTTAAAAGTCCCAAATAAAAGCTAAATAAAAGCTAGTAACGACACTAAGGAAGTTTCAAATTCTGCTGTTTGAGCTGCTCTTCTAACTGCGTCTTCTCACGGATAAGGTTATCCATAATCAGCTTCCAAATAGTGCATTGTGGGTCGGAGAAAAATAAATCCTCCATGACTTTCCTCTTCTTGCAGGGGAGTAACTCTTCATCTTTCAACTGTAATTGCTTCTAGAGTTTATCAATCTCTGCAACAGACACTAGATACTTGTTCTTCCATGACTCTAACTCATGTTGCAACTTCTTCAAAGCAACTTCTAACTTCTCAGTTTCGGACATAAAAACATAAGTGGGCTCTCTTCTCAGAGGTATAGGATCCTGACGAGAGTAAGGCATCCTCAGCTTGATCGCCTTATTCCTTACCCACTGGAGATACGGTTCCAAATACACACAGTTGGGTCTTCCCAAACTATTCCTATCTTTCTTATGCAAATGTTTCCAAGCTTCCACAATCTTTTCTCGGAGTTCTTGATTATCTTCGAAGAAGACACCCTCAACTTGTATGCTCTTAGGTGGTTCCTTCGACGGATATCCCAACTGTCGGCGGGCTAAAATCGGATTGTAACTGATCCCTCCACCAAAACTGAGTAACGGTATATTAGCAAAATCTCTACATCCATCAACGATTAGAATTCCATCATACTCACGGCTATACCAATCAATGTCGGCATGAGTCAAAGCCATAATCTTTTCTGACCAACGCTTATCATTAAGGTGCCAAAAGGAAACATATTTGGGCAAGTGGGTAAGGAACCATTTGTATAATAGGGGCACACAACATGTAATCATTCCTCCACCACGAAGGTTTCGGAGGTGTATAGAGTGGTAGGTGTTACCCAATAGAGTCGGCACTGGATTGTTTTTCATGAAGATCTTAATTGCGTTAAGGTCAACAAACCCCTAAAAACTTGGAAATAGAAACACCCCATAGACAAGTAAGGCGAAGATTGCCTCGAATGGAGCCTTGTTCGTAAAATCAGTATAAAATGAAGCCTTTTCGAATAAGAAATCTGTAGTCAAACCGAAAATCCCATTTTTAACAACCATGTTGTCCTTAACATCGGATACCCTGAGATAAAGGGCCTTAGCGATGTCTCTTTCTTCGGGGTCCTTTTCTAAGAAAGGAAAAGGAGATTCTTCTAGAATAGGCAGACCTAACAAAAAGGAGTATTCTTCCAAAGTTGGCAACAACTGATAATCTGGAAAAGTAAAGCAGTGATATATCGGATCATAGAACTGTAATAGAGCGGAAAGTAGGTCTTCATTTGCCTTACGTCTCAACAAAGATAGTAACTTCCCATATTTACCCTTGAACTTCTCTTGGTCTTCAATCAATGCTCCCAACTCCCTTAGGTCATCCAATTTGGGACTCTTAAAAGTATATTTTAGAGTATTTCGTTTATCCATAGTGTCCTACAATGTCCATAAATAAAGGGTAAATCCCATGAAGTCCAATGTAGTATGATGCTATACGAATGCAACAAACACAAGTAAGCACATAAGGGCACACAAAGATAAACAAACAAAGGTCCTAGGTTTGCAACGAGCATGGAGCGAAGGGTATACCCATTCCCAAAGGACAAGGACTAAAGGTGGATGGTACCTGCAGAACAGGGTTCTAAAGAGGTCCCAAAGTCATTAGCCCATCTATCGGATATTACCAACTTCCCAACTAACTCGGGGATTAATAATATTCTCAAGAGAACTTCTTTTGAGTGTAGCATCGCGTAGAACTATTTCGGGACTTACTCCCTCATAGCCTCGCACTACGTCTTAATAAAGGCCAAAGTGGGGTTGAAGGTAACTACGGTCCTTAGCATCATGGACTCCCATTGAGAATAGTAAAAGTTTTCACGACTAAACTCGTTCAATCGAACTATTTTCAAAAGGGTCTCAACTAAGCGGGATTCTCGAATCAACTTAGTCGGGACTCACTCCCTATAAGCCTCATCGAATATATCACCATCCTATCTTAATTTCTCTCAAGTCCGGGTGTAGGACTTTATCTCACCTCTCAAGGATAACAACCCAAAAATACACAAGAGAAAGTATACAAATAAATAATTAATCAAGTAAGCAGATATATAAAGCAGTAAACAAATAAAATAAGATAGGGAAACCCACTAGAGGCATCCCCAGTGAAGTCGCCATTTCTGTCGCGGTGTGTCATACCCTAAATTTGTCCTACCTTTTTTGTAAATATTTTCGCATTTATTGTTTCGTGCCATTTAGACACGTGTCCACCTGAAATTGGGTATTTTCCAAATTTTATCCATTCTGTCCA
Source organism: Lathyrus sativus (assembly GCA_963859935.3). NCBI lineage: Eukaryota > Viridiplantae > Streptophyta > Magnoliopsida > Fabales > Fabaceae > Lathyrus > Lathyrus sativus. The sequence goes on along the minus strand of OZ012736.1, from coordinate 299,735,440 downwards.
ATAAAGTGTGACACGTGGCCTGAGGGGGGGCATTTTGGTCATTTTTGCTTCTATTTTCGTTTTCCTTTTTTTCTTGCATTTGTTTACCCTTTTATTCATTTTTATTTATTTATTTATTTTATTTTATCAGGTGTGGATTTAGTTATTTGAATAGTTTTTTATTTATTTTACTAGATAGATATTCTATTTTTATTATTAGATTTTATGGTAGAATTAATTTGCTTTGGTCTATTATTTACCTCAATTGGGGTAAAATAGTTTATTTTTTTAAAAAAGAAAATAGTAGTTTACTAAGTTTTTCTTTGATCTTTTTTAGTTATTTATTTTAAAGATGGACTTCTTTTATATAGTTATTAGATTTATTATTTAGATTAGTAGATAATTATCTTTTCGTTTAGATTAATATTAACTTTTAATCTGTTTTTCAGTTAACCTTTTTATTGTTTAGTTTTGTTTTATTTTATTAAATTATTATTAATCATCTCCTTTCTATTTTATTTATTCAGATTTAAGTTAATTAGGTTTTGTTTTAGATTTTATTAGTTAATTAATAATAGTCAGATTTTGTTTTAATCTGTTAACTTTTAGTTTTTTATAAGTTTTTCATTTAATAAGGCCAGTCTGTTATTAATTCATTTTTTAAATCAATCAATTCCTGAGATATTCTTTTTCGGTCCATTAGACAGCTTTGCAGGCCCATTAGGTCATTGTTTTTCGCCACTTGTCAGGCTATAAAGCCTAACATTTGCCTGCATTAATGGGGGACACTTCCCAAAACACTGAAACCCTAGCCGCCACGCGTCCCTACCCTTCCTGCCTGAGTGACACCTCACCCGCTCCCTTCCCCATGCGTGTCGCCTCCTCACCACTCACATGCAAACACCGTCCAGCCTACCGGAAACACCCCAGACAAATCAAACGCGATCGAATCCCGCCGGAAAGTTCATGGAGTTACCGGAAAACTCATGAACATTCATGGTGTTCATACCATTTTTCCCAGAATTTCCCAGGAATCATCATCCACCTTCAAATCCTTCATCAACTTTCATCATGTTCTCCAGCCACCTTCATCCATGTTCATCGTGTCTTCACCAGAATTTTCCAGAACCTTCATGTGTTCTTCGTAATTCCCAGAAATCGTCAAACCTCCTTCACCATTCCCCATATTTTCATACGAACTCCTCCAAGTTCATTCATATCTTCACTGGATATTCATCAGCCTTCATGTTCTTAATCACATTATTCCCAGAAAAACTCAACCAAACTTCACAAACTTCAACCGTGTTCATATCATTTCCCAGAAACACAACAACATTCAACCCAGTTTTCAAGATTTACAATAACCTTCAACAACAAAACTCTAGGTCCGCACAAACCATTCCAGATCTAAAACTTCAATCCAAACTCCATCACAACACCAATCCGAATCTGAACTCAAAATATCATGATACGAACGTCACAAACCTCACCATCCGCAATCGATCTACAATGAACTCACTCACAATATCATCAACCATTCACCTTCAAATGTCCAGATTCGGTGCGACCTACATCGATTCACCTGCAAACAACCCAGATTAGATAAAATCCTACATGATCTACAAACAGCCAACTAACTTCAGATTCATAAACAACCTACTCAAATATTCATCCGCCCAGAACGAGTTCGAACTGAAGCTCCAAAACATCCGTCAAACTTCAACTGCTTTTTCTGGACTTCTTCGACACCATGCGTAGATCTTCAAGAACTCATAAGAAAAAGCCTTATCGAACTTTATCGAACTTCCGATCACCGTCGACTTCAACGGGGTCCGCCTTCGTCAAAGCCCTATGGAACTTCAACATGCAAATGATGGAAACGCCATGGATCTTCGCCGCGATTCTCCATCCAACAACAGCATCAATGGAACTCCATCTTCGTTGTCCTTCGAGCATCTGAATTTATCATTAAAGTTTTTGTCGCAGCTTTATCATTATTAGACTTGGATTGTTTAGTTTTATTTCTGGGTATTATTTTTTCGTTTGTGCGACCAGGGAAGAATCTGGACGGAGAAGGGTGAAGAAGGTTAGGGAGAAGGACGGCGGCCAAAATGGAAATTAGGGTTTCTGTCTGGCAAGGGGAGGAGAACGCTGATTCGCAGACAGGGGTTAATGGGCCTTTGGCCCATCCGTTTCACATCGGTCCATATTCCCCGTTTTTTTTATTACCCCCTGTTTAAGTGGTTCTTTTTTTGTTTGCTCAGAAGTTGGGGTCAAGGCCCAACCGTGTAAACCCCACACACCCCTGCCTGGCTGTCACACACCCCCTGTTTTATTTATTTTGTTTAGAAATTTATTTTTTTTGCACATTTTGTTTCAGAATTTTATAGTATTATCTTTTATTTTCGTAGAATATTATATATTAAATATATTTTCAAACTCATTTTCAAAATTATTATTTTCCACCCTTTTATTTAAACATATTTTATTAAAATATTTTCTGTTCAAGTTCATTTCTTTTAAACATTTTTTATTAATTACTAAAACAATTTCTTAAAACTAAATCATGAGAAAATAAATCCCTGAAGTCTAGCACTTCTTGGATTTTTGGAATAATTATTGTTGGGGTGTACACCTTAAATAGTGTATTATTCGATTTCTCATTCTTTTTTCCTTTTAAACAAAAGAAACATCATAGGAATCTAGCATTCTGTGTGATGTTTCCGCTGTTCATCCAAATATTTTTCAAATAAAAATGGTGTTATTGGAATCTAGCATTTCGGTAATACCCCGATTATTTAGTTGTGGGGCCGACGTCTCATTTATTAAATAATTGATATTTTCAAATCCAATCTCGCGTTCTCACTTCTCACACGTTCACAAATTATTTTCATACCCCATTTTTCGCTTCAAATCATTTTTAAAATATTTTTCTCGATCAAACTTCGAAAGAAGGAGATTCTTGGAATCTAGCATTCCTTGAATCTTCGAGTGAATAGCTCTCGAGGCACGCTCTTGAGTTGTTATTCACTCAACCTTTCGACTTTCTTTCAAACTCAAACATTTTCAAACATCCTCCTAAGACGAGTGCTCGTACGCATTCGCAACCTTTGACACTTCGCACACACATTCACAATTCCTCGTGGTCTCGATATTAGGAGCACCCTCAGGGACTAATATCGTTTCTCACAACCTTAACCCTTGACACGTCGTCAAGTCGGTTCCATCTTCGATCAAATCCTCGATACGTCGTCGAGCTACTTCAAAACAACTTCCTTTTCGCCTCGCATGCCATCTTTCGATTCGATCTTTTCACATACGTTTTTTTAAAAACTTACGAAAGAGGGATATTCTTAGAATCTAGAATTCTTTGAGTATTCGAATGAGTAACTCTCGAGGCACGCCCTCGAGTCGTTAAGAGTTCATTCTTTCGATTTCAAAACATCCAACTCTTTATCTTCAATTTATTCAGTCAATTCCCGAAAGAACTGAGTTCTTGGAGTCTCGCATTCCTTGGATTCTTGAGTGACAAGCTCTTGAGATGCGCTCTTGGGTTGCTTGTCAGTCACCCTTTCGTCTCAAACTCAAACTTCAACCCTTTTTCAAACCTCGTCTTTTCGTGGTTGTCACCACGAACTACGTCTGCTCTGATTCTTCATTCTCGTCCGAATGTAAGATACGTAGGCACAAGACTGCGATGATCTTGGCGAGCTACCTCCCCTCCATTTTTCCATTTCCCCATATCCATTTCGTGGTTGTTACCACGAACTACGGACGCTCTGATTCTTTATTCATTCTTGAATATAAGATACGTAGGCACAAGACTGCGATGATCTTGGCGAGCACACTTCTATCCATCTTCCGTTTCCCCCCATCCTTTCCTGTAGTCGAACTACGACGCTCTGATTTCTCATTCTTGTCCGAATGAGCATACGTAGGCACAAGGGCCCCAATCCTTGGCGAGCACCCCATCTTCTAACCACCCATCTCTCCTTTGCGTCTTTAACCTTTTAACCTACCAATTCTACCTTTAACAACGAGAAGAAAAATAAGTAAACCTAAACAACACTCCCCACAATTACCTTAAGAGGTTCCCGTCGAGTACGACGGACGTGAGGGGTGCTAATACCTTCCCCTCACGTAACCGACTCCCGAACCCGGAACATGGTTGCGACAGCCCTGTTCCTATCCTTTCGTTTCAAGAGGTTTTCTCGATATTTTCCTCTCCCGTTTGCTCGGGAAAAATAAAGTTCGGTGGCGACTCTGTCGAACCGCATTTCCGCGCCTTTCGCGCGAGGGTCGTATTTTCGAATGTGATTTTTCGAGGTGCGACAGCTGGCGACTCTGCTGGGGACATTTTTGCTCCATGCAAAGAGAGAGTCAAGCCTATCTTTTGATTTGTGAGGAGTGTTTGTTTTTTTATTTGTTTTCTTTTTGTATTTGTTCTCTTGTAGATTTTATTTGTGCTTTGTCGCCTGTTGGTTCTTGGGATGACATCATGAGTAAGGCTCTACGCCCGAGCTTTGGTAAAAGCAGAGAGAACACATAGTTTAGAATTGGTAGTCGAGTAGTGTTAGTCTCCGAGGACTCGCTCCTTGTGGGCCTAGCATGAAAGCTCCTCTAGAGGAGACCTATTCGTAGATCTCGTCGTAACGCAGCTAGCCTGTTGCACGACTTGATTAATGAAGGGTCCGTGATTCTGGGAACCTTTTGTTAAGCACCAATTCCGATATTGGTGGTCGTGTAGTGTTAGTCTCCAAGGACTCGCTCCTTGTGCGCCTAGCATGAGGACCCCGCTCAGGAGAGACCTTATCGTCATTATCGTCGTAATACAGCCAGCCTGTTGCGTGACGCTAATACGACTATTGTCCGTGATCCTGGTAACCAAACATAGAAACCATCCCGTGAGTGGGTTTATGGGTAGATTGTTTAGATCTTCCCACATAGGTCGTACCTGTCAATTCTTTTGAGCAGGAATTATGGTTACTTATCTATTACAGTTACCAGCTTCAGGAGTTGTTTTATTGTGATCCTAGATCTTGTTTGTGCCTGCATTACATTTGCATATCATTTCGTGTGCATTTCATTTGCATTGCATATCTTCCTAAACCAAAAAAAACTTATCCATCCTTCGTCAATAATCCGCAGATGATTTCCCGACATTCACATTGGATTTGAGTTAACTTCTAGAAGGGTCATGAACTCAGGAGAACAGAATTTGGTTGTTACAAGGGCAAAATTTGAATTGATGAAGAATCAACTAGATCAGCTTGTGGGGGCCATGACGGCTATGACTAGAGGAGAGGCCAGTGATCAGAGGACTCCAGTGAACAACGCCACTCAAGTTCAGCCTATGAAAATTCCTGTTGAAGATCAAGAGCTTACCATTGTCAGAGATAGGGATTCATCTTCTCTTCATGACTCAGACTATCAGAATTTCACATTCTCCATGCCAAATTCTCAGAAGGTTGTTCCGAAGACTAATCTTAAGGACCCGCAGACTGTTGAGTTTATGAGAATGTACCGCTTGTTGGATGAAAAGCTTGACGCCTTGATGAGTCAGGATACTCTTGATCTGAATGCTTCGAGCATGTGTTTGGTGCCAGGTCTTGTAATTCCTCCTAAGTTTAAGGCGCCAAACTTTGAGAAGTACAAAGGGGATAGTTGTCCGAAGCAGCATTTGGTGATGTTCTGCAGAAGAATGACCTCGCATGTCCATAATGACAAGCTTATGATCCACTGTTTCCAAGACAGTCTGAGCGGGGCATCGTTGACTTGGTATATGCAATTGGAGAGTGGTTGTATCAGATCATGGTCAGATTTAGCTAATGCCTTTGTAAAGCAGTACAATTACAATCTCGACATGAATCCCAGCCGTATGCAGTTGCAGGAATTATCTCAGGCAGAAAATGAATCTTTCAGAGCATACGTGCAGAGATGGAGAGAGTTAGCTGCTCGTGTTCAACCACCGCTTTTAGACAGAGAATTGGTTGACCTGTTCGTGGATACCTTGCAAGGCATTACTTTGATAAGATAATAGGTAGTAAGGTTGTGAACTTTTCTGACTTAGTGATAGCAGGAGAACGTATTGAGAGTGGAATCAAGAGTGGAAAGATTCGGGACGTGTCAGACCTCTCAGTTTATGAGAGCGAATCATTTGTCAGTTCTCAAAAGGAATGTGGGAAAGATGCTATCCTGGAATCTCCATCACCTCAGATCCAGTTTTCAGACTTTTCAAGTATTCAGAGTCAGCAACCTGATAGGTCTGTGTATCAAATATCTGCTCCCCTACATAGTCAACATTCATACAATCATCAGTCGCGTCAGCACGCCCGACGAAGACCAAGGAAACCAAAGAGACATTTCACTCAGCTGTCACTATCGTACAGTCAGATATTGCCAGACTTGATCACGGGTGGATTGATAGTGCCGAAAAAGATTGATCCAGAAATTCATTCACATCTACCAGGTTCTGATGACAACGCCTACTGTGAGTACCATGTTGGGGCACAGGGGCACTCAACCGAAGACTATAAGGTGCTGAGAAGCAAGATTCAAACTCTGCTCGACTCCAACATGTTCTCTGTCACACCTCAGGGTATCCATATCAATGATCCTCCTTCGTCTAGTCATATGGGTTCGACAGTTAATGTTATGGAGGGATTCACCGAGAGCGGGTGTTTAGAAGATTATCAGGATGATTCCGACGAGCAATTCTAAAGATAGCTGGTTCAGCAACGAATCAGATCAAATTCAGTCTAGTCAAGTTCATTCCCCGAAGAAGGCAGTCATGCTGCCATTTAATCTTTCGCATTTCTTGTATTTTGTCTTTGTGTGTTTAAATACTGTATGCTTTGAACAATTGTCATTTCGTAATTGGTTTTCATTAATGTATCGTTTATGCATGTTTTGAATTAGTTATGTCGTATTCACTCATTTTTTCACTTATCACCGACACATTTATTCACTCCACTCTATTCACTACTGTTTAGCATGATTTGAGGGAGGATGATGAAAACGAGATACCCATAATTGCAAATCGTATGCTTTCAGACCGAATCTCGTCAATGATGTACAGGCATTGTTTCAATTCCCCCAAACACCGGAGATATAAGGAGTTAATCCCTAGTAAACCACTTCGAGCCTAGAAGTAGCAGTTTCCTTCGGATATTCAAACCTTACGTTCAGCCTGGGGCAGGGTAGTGTTCAGTTAATTCAACTCCGCAAAATCCCGAAGACGGTGGTTCATCAAAGACCCATGCTATGGCAGTCCCAACAAAATCCAGAAAAAATCAAAAGCCTGCTAAGTCAGACACCTTAGAGGGGACTTAGGCAAAATCAAGGCAATCCCGATGGATCTGACAAACGAAGTCAATCCATGCAAAAGTTAGGGATCAAAACAAAAGCAAAAGAGGACCCCGAAACCCTCAACAAAAACAAAGGAGGATTCAGTGGCCACCAGATCAAAGGGGCACTAACATTCGTCAAAAACCAAAATAAGGTGACTGCCATGTCGAGCAAACCTTGAACCCTCAAGCTCACACCGTCCAAACAAGTGTAGAATTAACTGAGCGTAGGACTGGAGATCATTAAGAAGAAGGGGTGGGTACAAATCATACTTTGAGCCTAATAACCTTGTTTCATAACCGTGAACCAGACCACGTTACAGCCCTCGAAAGACCTAATTGAGACGAGGTTTACTCTGAAAGCATATTATCGAAAGGTTGCGTAACCTGACTCCTCACATGATTTCTAATCAACAACATTGGTGTCATTATCCTTGCTATATCTTTCGCACTAATCAAAATCAGCACAACGTCTGGGCTAGCAGTCCATTCGTCTCACTATCACGACACTCTCAATAAATGACACACTTTTTCAAAACTTACATTGAACTTTGCATTAATGTTACCATTTATGAATGTACAATTTTAAATTGCAAATCAGTGCTAGGTATTCAAAGACACTCCAGCAAGGGGCAATCGAGGAGAAACTTGACTTTCAGTGGCGTACACGAAGCAAGATTATTTCAAGGCCTACAGGCTGAGGCAAACCACTCAGTAGCTCGAGCAGGGGCATGTCGTTACCATATTCAGACTGGGGCAAGACCAAGTTACCTTAATCATCAGGCAGAGCCGCAACCCTCTCTGAAGCAGATCCATAGTATACCACAAAGTACCCAGACTTGGGGCATATAGAGTATCTTCGCCTGTGTCAATCGTGACATCTTCAACGAACAGCGTGTCGAGGAAGTCAATCCTTCCCACCACCCGAAGTCCAATCCGCATTGGCAACTACCCAAAGTCCACCACACTGGCGTCTTCACACGCATTTTCAATTACCCGTCTGCAATCATATGCATCACGCGCATTACATTCGACCTCATACGCATCTTGCATCATAGGCATACTCCAATCATACCATACCTCCCCAAGCTCTTGCATCTCCACTTGTCAGCATTTGCATTTTGCACTTTCATTTGTTATGGAATATCATTTATCATCCAACATTCATGTATGCAAGTCAAGGTCCAGGATCAATCCCGAAGATTTCCAAGACCATCGGCCGCCTAATCAGGGCATCTTCCACAAAGATGGTGGATTTCCCCCACGAGTATCAAGAGCTTCAAAGCAATCATCAGCCCATTCGGGGGCAACCTTCTGCAATTGTGGGTTTCTCCCACAAAATTTCAAAATATTCAAAGCAAGATTCAGCCCAGTCAGGGGCATTCTTCAAGAACCAGGGGTGTCTCCCATGACGTATTTCAACCTCGTGGTTGATTAGATCTTCAAATCAACATTCATCCCAGCCAGGGGCATACCGTTCAAGACCGTGGGCATTCCCACTAAGTTGTTCAAACTTTTGTTGGGCAAATCCAAGAAGTGCAGTGCAAGATCCAACCCGAGCAGGGGCATCTTCAGCAAGACCATGAGCGTTCCTCATGAAGTTGTTCAACCTTTTGTTGACCAAAACAGGACATTTCAAGACAGACTTAGCCCAGTCAGGGGCATCCTCTTCAGAATTCATGGGCGTAACCATAAAATCATTTCAGCAAAGCTACGATCTCCAAACAAGACGGTGGGCGTACCCCGTTGACTCATTTCAATCCAATCTTCCTCTTGGGTGTCCCCCGGCCTCTCGTCTATCATTAGATGATGCGAGGTTTGGTTTCGGCATTTTCCTCTCGTCTATCATTAGACGATGCGAGATTTAGTTTTGGCATTTTCCTCTCGTCTATCCTTAGACGATGCGAGATTTGGTTTCGGCATTTTCCTCTCGTCTATCATTAGACGATGCGAGATTTAGTTTTGGCATTTTCCTCTCGTCTATCCTTAGACGATGCAAGATTTGGTTTCGGCGTTTTCCTCTCGTCTATCATTAGACGATGCGAGATTTGGATTTGGCATTTTCCTCTCGTCTATCCTTAGACGATGCGAGATTTGGATATTGCGTTTTCCTCTCGTCTATCATTAGACGATGCGAGATTTGGTTACTTTTTCCTCTCGTCTATCATTAGACGATGCGAGATTTGGATTTGTGTTTTCGCTCCATCATCCTTTTGGTGGTGGGTCTGGCATTTCGTCGATGTCAGATTGTGTGATATTTTGTTTGTGTCTCGCTCCGTCATCCTTTTGGTGGGGGGTCTATCATGGTTATAAATGGTAGATTGTGCGATATTGTTTGGCGTGTGTTTCACTCCATCATCCTTTTGGTGGGGGGGGGGGGGGGGGTCTATCATAGTCATTAATGATAGATTGTGCGATAGTGTTTTGCTTTACCATCCTTTTGGTGGTAGTAGCTGTGTGTGTTTCATCCCATCATCCTTTTGGTGATGACGACTTTTGCCAGTTATTTACAGCTTACTCAGAGGTTTACATCATCCAGCATTTTCAATTCTCAAGCATCTCTTTTTCTTTCGGACAAATTCAGGGTTTTTCTTTATATCTAATTGACTTCTACCTCAGGAAAACAAACGCTGTAAGTTCATTTCCCCGGGTTTAAGCCTATTAGATAGGGGCATCTGTCATACCCTAAATTTGTCCTACCTTTTTTGTAAATATTTTCGCATTTATTATTTCGTGCCATTTAGACACGTGTCCACCTGAAATTGGGTATTTTCCAAATTTTATCCATTCTGTCCAATAAAGTGTGACACGTGGCCTGAGGGGGGCATTTTGGTCATTTTTGCTTCTATTTTCGTTTTCCTTTTTTTCTTGCATTGTTTTACCCTTTTATTCATTTTTATTTTATTTTATCAAGTGTGGATTTAGTTATTTGAATAGTTTTTTTTTATTTTACTAGATAGATATTCTATTTTTATTATTAGATTTTATGGTAGAATTAATTTGCTTTGGTCTATTATTTACCTCAATTGGGGTAAAATAGTTTATTTTTTAAAAAAAGAAAATAGTAGTTTACTAAGTTTTTCTTTGATCTTTTTTAATTATTTATTTTAAAGATGGAATTCTTTTATATAGTTATTAGATTTATTATTTAGATTAGTAGATAATTATCTTTTCGTTTAGATTAATATTAACTTTTAATCTGTTTTTCAGTCAACGTTTTTATTGTTTAGTTTTGTTTTATTTTATTAAATTATTATTAATCATCTCCTTTCTATTTTATTTATTCAGATTTAAGTTAATTAGGTTTTGTTTTAGATTTTATTAGTTAATTAATAATAGTCAGATTTTGTTTTAATCTGTTAACTGTTAGTTTTTTATAAGTTTTTCATTTAATAAGGTCAGTCTGTTATTAATTCATTTTTTAAATCAATCAATTCCTGAGATATTCTTTTTCGGTCCATTAGACAGCTTTGCAGGCCCATTAGGTCATTGTTTTTCGCCACTTGTCAGGCTATAAAGCCTAACATTTGCCTGCATTAATGGGGGACACTTCCCAAAACACTGAAACCCTAGCCGCCACGCGTCCCTACCATTCCTGCCTGAGTGACACCTCACCCGCTCCCTTCCCCATGCCTGTCGCCTCCTCACCACTCACATGCAAACACCGTCCAGCCTACCGGAAACACCCCAGACAAATCAAACGCGATCGAATCCCACCGGAAATCCTCGCCGGAAAGTTCATGGAGTTATCGGAAAACTCATGAACATTCATGGTGTTCATACCATTTTTCCCAGAATTTCCCAGGAATCATCATCCACCTTCAAATCCTTCATCAACTTTCATCATGTTCTCCAGCCACCTTCATCCATGTTCATCGTGTCTTCACCAGAATTTTCCAGAACCTTCATGTGTTCTTCGTAATTCCCAGAAATCGTCAAACCTCCTTCACCATTCCCCAGATTTTCATACGAACTCCTCCAAGTTCATTCATATCTTCACTGGATATTCATCAGCCTTCATGTTCTTAATCACATTATTCCCAGAAAAACTCAACCAAACTTCACAAACTTCAACCGTGTTCATATCATTTCCCAGAAACACAACAACATTTAACCCAGTTTTCCAGATTTACAATAACCTTCAACAACAAAACTCCAGGTCCGCACAAACCATTCCAGATCTAAAACTTCAATCCAAACTCCATCACAACACCAATCCGAATCTGAACTCAAAATATCATGATACGAACGTCACAAACCTCACCATCCGCAATCAATCTACAATGAACTCACTCACAATATCATCAACCATTCACCTTCAAATGTCCAGATTCGGTGCGACCTATATCGATTCACCTGCAAATAACCCAGATTAGATAAAATCCTACATGATCTACAAACAGCCAACTAACTTCAGATTCATAAACAACCTACTCGAATATTCATCCGCCAAGAACGAGTTCGAACTGAAGCTCCAAAACATCCGTCAAACTTCAACTGCTTTTTCTGGACTTCTTCAACACCATGCGTAGATCTTCAAGAACTCATAAGAAAAATCCTTATCGAACTTTATCGAACTTCCGATCACCGTCGACTTCAACGGGGTCCGCCTTCGTCAAAGCCCCATGGAACTTCAACATGCAAATGATGGAAACGCCATGGATCTTCGCCGCGATTCTCCATCCAACAACAGCATCATTGGAACTCCATCTTCGTTGTCCTTCGAGCATCCGAATTTATCATTAAAGTTTTTGTTGCAGCTTTATCATTATTAGACTTGGATTGTTTAGTTTTATTTCTGGGTATTATTTTTTCGTTTGTGTGACCAGGGAAGAATCTGGACGGAGAAGGGTGAAGAAGGTTAGGGAGAAGGACGGCGGCCAAAATGGAAATTAGGGTTTCTGTCTGGCAAGGGGAGGAGAACGCTGATTCGCATACAGGGGTTAATGGGCCTTTGGCCCATCCGTTTCACATCGGTCCATATTCCCCGTTTTTTTTTATTACCCCCTGTTTAAGTGGTTCTTTTTTTGTTTGCTCAGAAGTTGGGGTCAAGGCCCAACCGTGTAAACCCCACACACCCCTGCCTGGCTGTCACACACCCCCTGTTTTATTTATTTTGTTTAGAAATTTATTTTTTTTGCACATTTTGTTTCAGAATTTTATAGTATTATCTTTTATTTTCGTATAATATTATATATTAAATATATTTTCAAACTCATTTTCAAAATTATTATTTTCCACCCTTTTATTTAAACTCATTTTATTAAAATATTTTCTGTTCAAGTTCATTTCTTTTAAACATATTTTATTAATTACTAAAACAATTTCTTAAAACTAAATCATGAGAAAATAAATCCCTGAAGTCTAGCACTTCTTGGATTTTAGGAATAATTATTGTTGGGGTGTACACCTTAAATAGTGTATTATTCGATTTCTCATTCTTTTTTCCTTTTAAACAAAAGAAACATCATAGGAATCTAGCAATCTGTGTGATGTTTCCGCTGTTCATCCAAATATTTTTCAAATAAAAATGGTGTTATTGGAATCTAGCATTTCGGTAATACCCCGATTATTTAGTTGTGGGGTCGACGTCTCATTTATTAAATAATTGATATTTTCAAATCCAATCTCGCGTTCTCACTTCTCACACGTTCACAAATTATTTTCATACCCCATTTTTCGCTTCAAATCATTTTTAAAATATTTTTCTCGATCAAACTTCGAAAGAAGGAGATTCTTGGAATCTAGCATTCTTTGAATCTTCGAGTGAATAGCTCTCGAGGCACGCTCTTGAGTTGTTATTCACTCAACCTTTCGACTTTCTTTCAAACTCAAACATTTTCAAACATCCTCCTAAGACGAGTGCTCGTACGCATTCACAACCTTTGACAGTTCGCACACACATTCACAATTCCTCGTGGTCTCGATATTAGGAGCACCCTCAGGGACTAATATCGTTTCTCACAACCTTAACCCTTGACACGTCGTCAAGTCGGTTCCATCTTCGATCAAATCCTCGATACGTCGTCGAGCTACTTCAAAACAACTTCCTTTTGGCCTTGCATGCCATCTTTCGAATCGATCTTTTCACATACGTTTTTTTAAAAACTTACGAAAGAGGGATATTCTTAGAATCTAGCATTCTTTGAGTATTCGAATGAGTAACTCTCGAGGCACGCCCTCGAGTCGTTAAGAGTTCATTCTTTCGATTTCAAAACATCCAACTCTTTATCTTCAATTTATTCAGTCAATTCCCGAAAGAACTGAGTTCTTGGAGTCACGCATTCCTTGGATTCTTGAGTGACAAGCTCTTGAGACGCGCTCTTGGGTTGCTTGTCAGTCACCCTTTCGTCTCAAACTCAAACTTCAACCCTTTTTCAAACCTCGTCTTTTCGTGGTTGTCACCACGAACTACGACTGCTCTGATTCTTCATTCTCATCCAAATGTAAGATACGTAGGCACAAGACTGCGATGATCTTGGCGAGCTACCTCCCCTCCATTTTTCCATTTCCCCATATCCATTTTTCCATTTTTCCATTCTTGAATATAAGATACGTAGGCACAAGATTGCGATGATCTTGGCGAGCACACTTCTATCCATCTTCCGTTTTCCCCCATCCTTTCCTGTAGTCGAACTACGACGCTCTGATTTCTCATTCTTGTCCGAATGAGCATACGTAGGCACAAGGGCCCCAATCCTTGGCGAGCACCCAATCTTCTAACCACCCATCTCTCCTTTGCGTCTTTAACCTTTTAACCTACCAATTCTACCTTTAACAACGAGTAGAAAAATAAGTAAACCTAAACAACACTCCCCACAATTACCTTAAGAGGTTCCCGTCGAGTACGACGGACGTGAGGGGTGCTAATACCTTCCCCTCACGTAACCGACTCCCGAACCCGGAACATGGTTGCGACAACCCTGTTCCTATCCTTTCGTTTCAAGAGGTTTTCTCGATATTTTCCTCTCCCGTTTATTCGGGAAAAATAAAGTTCGGTGGCGACTCTGTCGAACCGCATTTCCGCGCCTTTCGCGCGAGGGTCGTATGTTCGAATGAATTTTCGAGGTGCGACACGGTGAAATTTTGGATACCAAACTATTAATTAGTTTGAATCTTTTATTCATTTGTAACCGAACTTTGATTTGTCCAAAGGAAGGGATAAAGATCGAAATTCCCACGATGCAATGCAAATGCAAGGTTTAGAGAGTTATAGGTTCGGGGGTAGGTTAAACTTAGGGAAGGTACTAGCATCCTAAGTTTCTGTAGTACTCTACAGGAACCTCTCGTTTTATTGCTATGTGTTTATCTGCTTAATGGTTAAAGGATCCTAGTGGTTTATTTCTTAGTATACTCGATAGGATGTCGCATCTTATGCCTACATATCCTTACGGGAGTGGAATCAGAGTATCTGTAGTTCCCCTAAAGGGTTAGAGGAGTTCTTTGACTGTGGTCAAAGTTCCTACGAGTTTAGGGTAGTTGATTTGGTTGGGTTTAGGAGAAGAGATGGGTTGTCATTTTAAGGGAGATGTAATCACCACAGATGTAAGAAATTGTACTGTTGTGGGGTGGAGATTCTATCTCGCTTAAGATGATTAGCATCTTTCTCTAATGTGTTTGAAAAAAAAAACTGTATTGTGTTGATTGTTTGTTTGTCTAAGTTATAAAGATAAAGGTCCTTCCTATGGGGTAGATCCTAAACTTAAGCAATCAACTTGAATGGGATCAAGGATCGTGTGGGGAGAATGATGCAAATGTGAACGCATACGCACAATTGTTGAGATCATGCGCAGATTCTTCCTTTGGACGGATGCGATGCGATAAGGTAAATGCAATAATATTAAATTACAGAAGATAAATTGCGGAAGGTAAACCATACACACACATGAAAGCACTAAGGTGTAGGTGCAAGTGTCGTGAACGTGAGTGTGCACAATTGATTTTTTTAGGCGGCGTTAATTGATTTTAAGCGGATCGATTTATGAGAAAAATTGAATTGATTTTAGGAAGAGGTTGTTTTTATGACAAATTATTATATTTATTATTAGCGAAATTAGATTAAATTATATTAGATGGAAATAATTTTATAGATAAATAAGGTGGAGTTCTATAAAGGTTATACCATAGGATTAATTAGGGTGAGGTTAATTTGTTTTAGTAAAAAGTTTGAATCTATAATTGAATTTGAATGGAAAAGGATTTAAATAGATAGGTTTTGCAAAATATTTATTAAACAAAAAAGGAATTTAATTGGTTATAAAAAAAAGATAAAGTTAACTTAGATAAACAAAGGAGGTTTATTATAAAGTTATTTTTAAGTACTAAATGGATTATTAGGCTTATTTAAATGAAAAAGGGTGATTAAAAGGATTTAATAATTAAAAAGGATTAATTTAATTTTAAAAAGAAAGTTGATTAAAATTTGGTTATAGGTAAGTTAATTAAAATAGAAAACAGCTGATGATTATTATGAGTTAATTAATTAATTAGTGGGTAAATGGATAGCTAATTAGGCAGATTAGGGAAGCGAATGGGTGTGCATGTGGGTGATCTGCGAAAGTGTATCGTGTGTGTGTGGTAATTACATCAAAGGAAAACATTAAGCGAACGAATGCAACCCTAGCCCCCAAATCGGAGAAACCCCCCCCCCTTTTCATTTCGATCCTCTCTTTCCCCCTTTCGTCGCCTTCGTTCTCGACCATCTCTTATTCACTTCGTTCGCCGTTTTCCTGAAACCAAACAAAAAGAGTCAATAGTTTAATAACATTGACAAGAATAGATGTTTACCGAAAGTTGGTGGAGCAGCGAGGGTTCGAGGTAGCGAGATCGGCAGCTAGACTCGTGGCGTCTGGTGGTAATTTCGTCGGCTGAGAAGATAAGTGCTTTTTCCTTCTTAGGTTTACGAAAATAGTTTGTTTTCTGTGATGATTTCCGATGGATATCTCCCTTCGTATCAAATCCCTCCCTCTTATATAGGCCGTACTGATATCTTTTGTGTTAAAATCTGATTAAGCTGCTTTAAATGCCTGATTTGGAACTTCCGTTTTGGTCTGGATCAAATTGAAACTTTCCCTTCTCGTTTCAACGAAAATCTCATCTCTGATTTGTGCATGTTAATTTCGTTAAATGTTCAAAGTTTTGGATTTGGATATTCTTTGAATCTTTGTGGAATATTCTCTGATTTTGCTAATTTCATATTTGTGTTTGTAGGTGTGAATAGCGGCGGATTTGGGCCAAGGAAGAACTAGTGGCCCAAACAGAATTTGTTTGTTGGAGATGAGGGACTTCCAGAGGAGCGAAGTTAGCGGTGAAGAGAGCAGCAGCTGCCAGTATTCGCAGGGTACATTCTTTCTAGTTCAATCTCTATTGGTTTTGTTTGATTCGACGTGCTTCTAAACATCTTTCTCTTTTCATGTGTATGATGATATTTGGAGTAACTCAGATCATACGTCGTTGTTCTCGTCTAAACCCAAGCGCAATGTGGCAACAAGTCAGAACACTTTTGAGAAGCAATGTTAGGTTTCCTTATCATAATGCCCATCTGCTCATGACCAAACTAGCATGCTCTTCAAAAGCATCAGCAAGGCCAGTAATCCTAAGGGCATTGGAAGGAGAGGATGTTTCTGGTAACGCATATCGATATAGGTATTGTTTCCTTCAATTATCAGTTTTTTACATCATGCTTGGTCTTGTTATTTATTTCAACAGTTGAAGACTAACAGACAACAATTTTGCTCTAGGTGGAGGAAGCGTGTGACGGGAGCTGCGTTGAGTTTAAGCTTCTGACATTGCACTGGAGCTTCTTGGTGCCAGTTAAGCGACCGCTCTTGTTGTCCATCGTATGGAATTTTATTGTTTATATCATGAAGCAAAAGTATAATAACTGAAGTCGAATGTCTTAACAATATGATTGTCTGTACAGGTTTGGAGGCTTGACGACTTGTTTGTAATCTTTGCAAAGAGAGTGAGATTGGTGTTGAATGACTCAACGCCTGGGCCATAGTCATCTTCCATTTACCATTCTGTTTTGGCAGAAACCTTTGGCATGATAACGGGGGCGTGACAGTCTGTATACCAGAGCAAGCTTTGAGAAGGAATCAAGGGAGATATTTGCTTTGCCTTCTTGAGCAATGACGACCTTGGTAATCCCTAAAATGCTTTTGTACGTGTAATATGCCATGAAGGGTATGATCTCTAGTGTCTTCAAGCACACCAATCTGCCTGTTGTGTAACAATTAAAACTGATTCTCCACTTTCTCCTCACAGGTTAAGTAGGTGGAATGGAAATGAAAACTGCAGCATCTTCAACAAGGATGGATGCTTTTACAGAGGTAGTTCACTGCTGTCAGCAATCACAACCTTGTTCTTGGGAGTTCCATTTTGACTTCCTTCGGTTTCGACCTTGTAAACAACATTCGTTTCTGAAAGCACCTTCCCAAAACAACATGTTTCCCATCCAACCAGCTAGCTGTCACAGTTGTAATGAAAAAAATGTGAACCATTGGTATCAGGACCAACATTTGCCATGGATAAAAATCCTGGTCCGGTATGCTTTAGCTTGAAGTTCTCATCGGCAAACTTCTCTCCGTAAATTGATTCTCTGCTCATACAATTGTCATGTGTAAAATCAACCTCCTTGGATCATAAAGCTAGGTATAATCCTATGGAATGAGCTACCTTTGTAATGAAGAGGCTTTCCATTTTTACCAACTCCTTTTTCCCCTGTGCAAAGAGCCTGGAAGTTTTCTGCAGTTTTTGGAACTGCCTTCAAAAAGTCCAATTACAATACAACCTGCAGCCTTTCCATCAATCTCGACATCAAAGAAAACCTTCTGAATCACTTCCTTCAAATCTTCCTTCGGTCTCTTTGCCTGGATAAGAGATAGAGTAGCAAAGAGGCAAAGTGCACAGAGAAGCGACAACATCGTTTTTGCCATCGGTTGGTTGATTTGTTACATGATCTCACTCTTCGGTGCAAGACTGACTCGGTGAGTGCGTCGCTCTGAATATTCTTGAGGTGGCTCAGATGTTTGGCTTGTATTAACTCTTCTTATTTTCTTTTTATGTGCAGTAAACTGGTTTGGACGGGGTCATCTTTTCCCTCAATACATGTTGATAAAAGTAAGAGAACCAACGTCTTTTCGTTATCCACGTGTAATTAATTCAGTGTTTGTTCTTTGTGCAGGGATGAGCTTGTGGCTTGCTTTAGTGATCTATTTGCAGCAGCTGCTAATGTTGATTCTGCTGCAGGTTGGATGGTGGTACTTGCTGATGCGTGTTTTTCGCAAGTGTACGAATCACGTCAAAGTAATATAAAAGATTATCGAATCCACAGAGACCAAGTGTCAATCTATCGTACCTGTTGTTATGGTGTTTATCTAAGGCAACTATTTTTAAGGGTTTTAGTAAGGGTGCAATGGTAAATAAAATTATAGTTTTAAATAATAAATAAAAGACAGGCTCGAATATAATTCACGTAATCAATGATAATCCAGTACTTGTTAATGGAACTACTTATGGGCAATGTTTTCTCCTTTGAAAAGAACTAATTTAACAGGAACTGTCGCTTTCGCGTATTCAGAACCGAGTTGTACTCTCTAATCAACCCCTCCTATTGTCACGGATAAAAAGGTGCGTACTGCGTTAGAGTAGTAAACCTATTTTTAAGAAATATAGTTTCTTAACAAAGTTGAAAAGTATTTTAACCTGGACTTCTTAGCAAAAAGAGGTTCTTATGAACCAGACTCTAAATCTCATAACGCGTCCGAAAATCGTTTTAAAATCTCTTTTCTTTTTAATCTAAAAACTCCTAATGAACTATACAAAGCGCTTTTGGCTGTTTTTGAAATAGTTAAAAACAATTACTTGAATTGAAAGATAAAATAGCCCTTAGGTGTTTCCACGAACAATTATACTGATTACTGGTTTAATTACGATCCTTACATTCTAACCTTTATGGGATTAGTTAGACATGATAAAGTAAATATTCTTTTTATAGTTTTTCATATGAGTAATTTAAAGCGAGTGCGGGAAGTAAACAACGTAAATGTGCGAGTGCGGGAAATAAACAACGTAAATGTGCGAGTGCGGGAAATAAACAAAGTAAATGTGCGAGTGCGGGAAATAAACAACGTAAATGTGCGAGTGCGGGAAATAAACAAAGTAAAGTGCGAGAAAATAAATAAAAGTAAAGCAAGGCGGAAAAATAAAATACTAACTGGAATTAAAATGGCGGCAGGATTAACTTCCTCCAGAGTGCTCCAAAACTCGAACCACAGACAGATTACAGACTCGATCACTCGATTGCAGAGGCACCCCGATGTGGAATGGCAACTGCTTTATAACTGATATATGCCTAGAGAATTCTAATTCTGGATGAAGAAAAACGAGAATCTAAGGTCCTATTTATAGGAGAAACTGAAAGCGCGAAATGACCGGGACGCCCCTCCACTAAAAAGTGGAGGTTGTGGATTTTAGCCTTGTGGCGCCCGCCACAGGCCTATGGCGCCCGCCACGGTCCCTACAGGGGATGATGTAGTGGGGATCGTGGGTCTTGGAGGTTGAGGAGTGGTCTTGAGACGTGGCCACGTCATGGCTAACCCCATGGCGCCCGCCACAGTGGGTGCCGTAAGTGCAAAATGCTGAATTTCTAGGTTTTCGTCCGTTTTCACTCCTTTTTCGCTCCTTTTCCCGATTCAAGCTCCGATTATTATAAAAACCTGAAAACATAAGAAAACAAAGCAATAACAAAGCAAAACAACAATAAAAGCTAAGAATGCATGCGAAATCGGAGTCAGAAATACGGTGAATTTTAGTGTGATCACTTGCTAGTAAGTTGTGGCTGAAGCTCAAATTAAACGGTTCAATGGAGACAGTTGGGACCAACACACGAATCAGCCATGTCGCCTGTTCTTAAAATGTCCTGCATTAGTTTTGTACTTAGGCGTTACTTTAGTTGTAGCTATTGTCATTGCGATTCTGTCTTGTATGAAGCCAAATACCTGTTGTAAACAACCGTTTATGAATGTACCAAGGATTGTAACATTAAACAGTTGTATTGAATTTACTGCCGTAATTTCTTGAGATGAAATCCAATATCCTTATGTTTCCTTTTCAAATGATATGGCATCCTTTTTATAATAAATGTATGACATACCCTTATTAATTCTCTTGCCTCAACAAAACCGTTGTCCACCCAACACCCTCTACCTTATACCGGATACTTCCCTGGTGTACGATATGCCAAGCCTCATGCTTATAATAACACAGCGAATAAAGTCGTGAACCCTTAGATAGATTTCGAATTGCATACCCTTTGAAGGATTATATGAAATGAAGTTCGGAACGAGCTTGGATTTGTAAGGGCCTAAGCCTTGAAATTATGGCGAACTTTCAATTATGGTACTTGGGAAAATGACCTTTGGACTTAGCATCAAACCTTGTAAATCTTGAATAAATATCCAACTTGTGAGAGTACTTAGGAACTGACTTGAATTTAATAACCCCACAATGATTGAATTGAAATTGAGGAGTCCTTACAATCAGACATTTTAGTTTTAACAACTTTACCATCCGAAATGAACCAAATAAATTCGAGAAGCCACGAATCAAGCTTGAATACCACGAAGGGACACCACCAACCAAATGACACCACCTGAAACTAATCTTGATTTGAGGAGATAAAGTCCGGTAGTCTATCTAGGACGTCTTTCAAGAATGACCCAAGAGGACGGAGACCTTGAAAATACTTGAATGGGAGAATGAGCAAACTATGCTCGAAACTATTGCACCTGCATAGCCTGATTAGTCGCACATAAAAGTGACAAGATAAAACGTAAGAAAACGCACAGGGAAGGTGGAATCTTAAGGTCAAAAATTAGGGTACGACATCATCCACGTGCTATGATTAACATTTGAGCACGAAAAAATGAAGCTCAAAATCACTTAGGCATCAATTTAACATCAATTGAAAGCATTAAACATAAAGATCAAAGATCAAACAATCACAAGATCAAACAACACCGAAAAATGATCGAACTACATCGTAAACACGTGAAAGTGATCAAAATAGTAAATCAAGTGCGAGTTACCAACCTACAAGGTGGAGGATCGACTTGGAGATTGTTGCTATTGATATGTGATGAGAATAAGAAAATAAAAACAGAGAATTCCAAGCTTGAGACCAAATCATAGTGAAATCAATAAAAATACGATCAATGCTCATAATACCGATTTGCATTGAAGAAGCTTGATATGATTACTTGAATTGGAGAGGAAGCTACTGTAAATCCAGAAATCCAAGTAGGAATATGGTGGAATGAGGTTTAGATCAAGAGAATAACAATTTCTACCTGAAGATTGTTACACTCTAATGGTAGAAATTGAGCCTTTGTGAGGTTTTGGGAAGATGATGGAGTTGAATGTGAGAGAAAGTTGCAGAAAAGTCAGAGAGAATGTGAGAGAATTGAGAGTGATCAATGGAGAATTTGAGAAAATGATTGAGGGTGAAGAATGTTGAAATTGATAAAATGATTGAAGGTAAAGAATGGTTAAGGGTCTTTTGTGAAATGGTGGTGATTTGCTTATATAGAGTTTTGTTTCGGGGTTGCTAGGTTCGGAGTGAGCTTTGGATGTATCCTTCGAACTAGCCTTGGAGTTAGTTAGCCTCAACTCACTGAGTTGGAGGTTAACTCAGTTAGTTAGGTAGTTGACTCGGTAACCATCCGAATGCATACTTGAATCTAAGGGCTCACCTGCTTGGGAATGAAGCAACATGTTGGTCTTAATCCAAATTGATGTATTGGAGCAAATGCCTTGAAGTGTTTAGAAAGGTCTTGAATTGTCTAGAGATGTCTAGAATATTTCCCACAATGCTAAAACCAAGTAGACCCCCAAAGTGTAGAGTGAAAGTTCTTGTCACAAAAAATGCAGCAAAAAACTGCATTTTTACACAAGGTAACAGTTGCACCCCAAATTTTGACCCCTTAGATTCTCATTATCATTTCAGGAGCATACTCATAAATTATCTAACCCTAACCCGGTGCAAGTTTGTCTTTGTCAAGTTAACAGATGAATCAGGGTTTTGTACAGTCAAATCTAAGCTTCAGGGTTTGTGATCAATCCAAGTTTTAGACTAATTCAATCATGAAACAAGATCAAGGATGTTATATGATATCAATTGAGTACCCAAGTTGAGGTTGTTACCCCAGAATCAAGAACAGTGCATTTCAAGGTACCCGATTAGGGTTTTTGACTAGTAAAAGTCAACTGTAGTTTGACTTTGGTGTTGGAAGGTGTTTTAATGGTGGGATTATGATCCATTAAGTTCATATAGCTTAATAAAGTTCATTCAAGAAGTACCAAATTCTCAGGAGGTCCAGAGTGTCAACAGACGACTCGGTAGTCACCGATCGATCGTACAGTTGACCGAAAAGTCAACTCTTCAAATTTAAGGAATTGGACTTCAAAGTGTTAATAAAAAATGATCCTTATGTCATATTGCACTTGCCTATCATTTTTCATGACCATTGGATCAAGGATGAAGGTGTAATCGAAAAATCGGAAAATTAGGGTTTTGAAAGGGGCTAAACCAAGACTCCTTAACCACACATCCAAATGAAGTGGTTCAAAGCTCATTAGAAAGCTCTTGACAAATCCTAAAAAGGTCCCTAAGTGTTCCATGGTCAGAAAATGCATAGATTTGGAGTTATGATCAAATTCATTTCAAGAAGGGAAAAGGACTTAGAAAATTTTCACTTTTAAGCTCATTTTTTAGCAACTTTGAGAAGCTTTTTGACCAAGTTCCTTTGAGAATTTGAAACTCATGAAAACATGAATGTTTTAGAGCTATTTTAGGGATTTCTAAAGAGTACTAGAACATCTCAAAAGGATTTGTAAGCTGAAAGTTATGGATTTGGCAAGTTGGTGTTTTCACACTTGAGTCCCACATTAACAAACTTTCAAAAAAATCATTCCTTTGATCAATTGGGTCAATCTCATATTTTGAAACATGTTTTATCTGATATGTAGAGAGTTTATAGTATGGAAATACAAAGGAAATGCAGAAGGTGTGGAATTAGCCAAGCTTGCAAGTGGGCTTGCAAGTGGCTTTACAACTTGCACTTAAAGTGAAAATGGCAAGCATGAGGTGTAAAGGCAAATCTGAACTAGCCATCAACCTATGCTTTCTAGCCTGCATTTAGCCCTTTCAAACTCATCATTTTGCTTGACTATTGAGCTTACCTATCTGCCAAGAAAACCCCTTGTGGAGGTTTGATCCAAAAAGCAAACCTTTCCTTCCTATGAAGGAAATCTCCAAATCTGCCCCCTCCATCCATTTGCCTATAATAGAGGCCCTAACCACTTCATTTGAGACACAATATCTACTCTAAAAAACCAGAGAAAGCTCAAGCCTTTGCTCTTACACACTTTGCTTCAAAATCACAAAATCACATTTTCACCAAAATCTGTCTTGGTACAATTGCTTCCAAAATCATTTCTCTACACTCAAACTCCCCAAAAATCATCCACACAATCTCTAAATATGATATAGAAGGTGTCCAAGACCTTAGACCATTCAAAAACCTCACCATTCAAAAAGTCAACTTCCATACCAAGTTACTTTGACCAAAAGCCACAAAATCTGTCA
The DNA here is from genome assembly GCA_963859935.3 of Lathyrus sativus. Lineage (NCBI taxonomy): Eukaryota > Viridiplantae > Streptophyta > Magnoliopsida > Fabales > Fabaceae > Lathyrus > Lathyrus sativus. The sequence continues at coordinate 299,711,467 of OZ012736.1, read as the reverse complement.
AAACTTGTTCTAGGAATTTGCTTGGTGTTCTAATCACTCTAACACCTCACATATATCATTTCTCAACTGTCCAAAGTATTTAGGATCATTGGTGAAGTTTATTTCTCCAACTGTCTTGAAATTTGCGTTCTTGCATCAAGAAGAAGGAAGTTCCAAAGCTAGGTGCATATGAAGTTTCCTCTGGGTTTCTTATTGATCAAACCTGTTCAACATAGTCTACTAGAGGTATGTAGACACTCCATCTTTTATTTACACCATAATTTCATGTTTTAGCATTTTGAGTTCATTATGTTGAAAATATGTCATGTGTATTGTCTTGTACCACAATTCTGTCATAAACGTACCAGCTGTAATCTCAGGCCTAGAGGTGTTTAAGTTTGTGCTCAAATGCATCCAACATCATGTATCCAATATGTGTGTGAAGTTAACTTGATCAAAGTTTTCTTAGAATGTTGAACTGCATTCTTTCATGGTTGCATCAAAAATGCCAATTTGCAAATCAACCCTCATTTTTCATGACAGTCCTCTCTTAGCTCCAAATTTTGTTTGAACTCATTCAATATTATGTATGTGCGGGGTGTATATGGTTGGTTCAGTCTATAAATGTCTGGAATTGAATTTGAACATCTTTATGCATTTCCAACCTAAATTTGCAACTAGAAAGCTATTTTTATAACAGTCCATGTTGAACCAATCTTGGTGTTTAAAATCCTTCATTAACATGTATGCAAGGTGTATATGTGGTCTATTTGGTGTAAAGATGCCTATAATTAAGTTTGAACATCCTACTGTTTTTGCCAAAAAAACACCAACATGCAATTTGAAAGTCATTTTTTGTGCCAAGCTGTTTTGAACCATTTTTTCTTGCTTGAACTCACTTGTTTGTATATATGAGGGATGTGTATGTGATTCATATGATCAAAATATGCTTGAATCTGGTTTTGAACATCCTACTGCATCATCATAATACCAATTTGCAACTCAAAACTCATTCTTCATCACAGTCTGTTTAGGCTCCATCTTTATGTTCAAAATCATCCATTATCATGTTTACAATGTGTGTGTGTGGCTTATTGGATCATAGTATGCATAGAACTTGAATTGCACATCCACCCTGTTTCACAATATGTCATTTTGCATTTTATGTGCCATATCCATTTCAATTGACTTTGCAACTGACCTTGGTGTTTGGAATCATCCCTCAACATACACATAAGTTGTAGGCATAACTTGTTTGATCAAATGTACACAGAACCTGGTTTTGCACTTTTTTTTCATGTTACATCAAAATGCCATTTTGCAGTCTGTGAACCTGTTCTCATGCCAACCAGTTTGAAACCACCTTACTTGCTTAAACTTATTTGTTTACATATATATAAGATGTGTATATGATGTATGTGATCAAAATGTGCATTAAAATTGGTTTGAACTTTTTCATGCTTCATCAAAGATACCAAAGAGCAGTTGGATACCATTTCTCACCACAAATCTTTTTGAGCTCTTTCTTGTGTTTGAACTCATTTAACAACATATATGTGAACTGTTTGAGTGATTAGTTTGATCAAAATAATCCTAGAACATGAATTGAGATTTCTCATGCATAACCAAAACATCAAAGTGCATTTTGAAAGTCATATTTTGCCACAGACAGTTATGAGCTGATTTTTGAACATGAACACATTCATTGGCATGTATTTAATGTGTATAAGTGATTAGTTTGATTAATATGTACCTGGAGTTTGAAATGCCTCACGGCCTGCATACCACACTTATCAATCTTGCAACTTGTACATCATCTTTTATCTCAGACTATTTTGATCCATAAATGTGGTTTAGATTCACTCATTATCATTTATGTGGTGTGTGTACATGATTACATTGATTGAAAATTGGCTGGTATATGAACTCCATCTCAAAATGCATTTTCAAACATCCAAATGTAAGTGCTATCGGGTTTTAAAATGGGGAAGGAATCTCAAAAATCTAAAAATGCCATCTTGTTCCTTGTGAAATTCCACATGATTTAGACTAAAATTTCACCCAAATCCATGGAAAATTGAAGAAGTTATGACCAAAATGCAAAACTGGTTTTGTGTGTGTTTGGTTTGACCAACTTGCCTAGAAAATACGCCCTATATGTTTATGGGGTGGCATTTGTACTTGGATGTACAGCCACCCCAGTGGTAATCACCTTGTCACCTAAGCGCCTATCATTGCATGTACCTGGGTTCGACCCCTGAGGAGGGCAACCCTTTTACCAATTTTTGCCATTTTTCAACCAAATTTCAAAAATTCATATCTCCTTCAATATTTATCATTTTTCACCCATTATTTTTTCATTTTGTCTATTTTTATGTCTACTCTCATGCCATATTTTTAAATTCCATGTTTGCCTAAATTTTCATCCCTTTTGGCTATGTGAAAGTTAAGTGCGTTTTGTGATCGTTTTTGCGTATGCAGATGAATTTTTCTCTTGTTATACTTGTGATTGTTTGTGATACTTGCTTGAATTCATATCCTTAAATGTTAGTCAACATGATAGGATTCCATCTTTGGTTGTTACCATGTTTGTTTTGTCCCCCTGTTGCATTTACTTAAGCTCGATCTGTCGTCACACTTCCTGCTTAATCAACTGCTTTGATTGTCATCAATGCATCTTTATTTTTATCATTTCACATGCTCATTTAATGGTTATCACCATGTATGTATCTTTATCATGTTGTTACTTTGCTTAATGTTTTCTTTCCCCAAGTGATGAAGCTTGTTAGCTTTTATCCAAGTTGCCTCCCCCTCACTTTCCAAAGGAACAGTCTTCCCAATAATCCTTGTGTTATGGATAGCTCATTCACCCATTCCCTTGACTTTGTTAAGTCACTTGAATCTTATTTTAGAAGTCGTTAGACTTTGCTTTAAGTCTAAGAAACCCACCTGTACTAGGAGTGTTCTTCAACTAAAATCCTAAGAAAGAGTTTGTCAACTCTGTGTAAGAATCATCGTCATGATTTCTTACTTCCCCTTTTGAGTGTTACAACTTTGATTAGGGAGTTTTTGTTAAACTCCACACGAGAATTGTCATGTTTGTTCCCCCTTGAACCTTGATCATAATCAAGTTTTCTTTGTCCCTTGAGAGATGAACTACGATTGCTCTGATTCTATCCTAGTTAGGATACATAGGCAGAAGACGCGACGTCTTTGCGAGCAAACTTAGTGTATATAACTTTAGGTTTCAACTTATATCTTTTCCCAATCCATAGCACATTTCCACAAGCTTAGCAAGCAATCAAACAAAAGGTTCCTGTAGAATACTACATATGCTTAGGGTGCTAACACCTTCCCTAGGTATAACCAACCCCCGATCCCCGAATCTCTTAAGCGTTGTCATTACATCATGAAAAGGGTTTTTATTTCTTTAGACCTTTCCTTTGGGATAAAATAAAGTTCGGTTGTAAAAGAATTAAGATTTAAGTTATTCAATAGCTTGATATCCGATTTTCACCGCAACACAAATGGCGACTTCACTGGGGATAATTGCTTTGAGGGTTTAGCCTATCTTCTTTGATTACTTGCCATATTTGTGAATATTTGTAAATGTGTACATATGTGCCCTGTTGGATCTTGGGAACTTTGAGTGGTGAGACAACACTATACCCGTGTTTGAGCGTACTTATGATAGGATGGAGGTATATTCAAGAAGGCTTATAGGGAGTTGATTCCCGACCAAGCTGACTTGAGAAAACCACCGCTCAGTAGAGGCCCTTCTGAGAGTTAGTATTGTTGATCGAGTATTCGTGAAAACAATGCTACTTTCTTCATGGGAGCCCGTGATACTGAGGACCTTTAGATTACCTTTTCCCCACTTTGGCTTTATTAGGATGTAGTGCAGTGACTATAAGGAAGTAATTCCGAAATAGTTGATACGCGATACTGCACTTGGACGAGACTCTCTTGAGAATATTATCGACCACCAAGTATTTGGGAAATTGATAATATCCGAAAGATGGGTCGAGGACTCTGGGAACCTTTTTAGAACCTTGTTCTACAGTTTTTGAAAGCCTTAGTACATACTTTTGGGATGGGTAGACCCTGGCTCCATGCTCATGTTCTCCAAACCTAAACCTTTGTTTGTGTACCAATGTCTATATGTGTATCTGTGCTTACCTGTGTTTGTACATTCATGCATTCATAAACATCATGTCATAAATGGAACTCAGGCTTTTTGTTTGTAAACATTAGGATCCTCATGGAAAGTGAAAAAAAGAAAACTATGAAGTACACTTACAAGAGCCCTAACTTGGATGACATAGAGAGGTTGAGCACTTTGATAACAGATTAGAAGGATTCAAGAGCAGGTATGGGAACTTATTGTCATTGTTGAGGGTAAAGAAGAAGATGGATCTGGGACTTCTCTCCACACTTCTCCAGTTCTATGATCCACTCTATCATTGTATTACTTTTCCTGAGTATCAGCTAGTACCTACACTTGAGGAGTATTCTTGCTTGATTGGTTTGCCTATTCTTGAAGAATCTCGTTTTCCAATCATGGAGAAGGACCCTAAGGAGGAAGAAATTGCTAAAGCTACACGTCTGGGATTGGTGGATATTCAGAAAAATATGATTTCTAAAGGAGGAGTATTTGGTTTGACTGCAGAGTTCTTGGTTGGGAAGGCCCAATACTATGCTGATCATTTGAGTATGGATGCATTCGAGGCCATCTTTGCCTTGCTCATTTATGGGATCTTCTTGTTTCCAAGCTTTGATAATTTTGTGGATCTCAACGCCATTAAGATTTTCTTGAAGAAAAACCGTGTGCCTACTTTACTAGCTGATGCCTACCATTCTGTTCACCTGAGGAATTGGCATAAGGGAGGAATGATTACCTGCTGTATCCCTTTACTATACAAGTGGTTTATTTCTCACTTACCTAAGGCTCATGCTTTTTGGAAGGAAGGCTGGTGGTCTCAGAAGGTTATGGCTCTTACTCACTCTGATATTGATTGGTACAGTCGTAATTACGATGGGATAAAGATCATTGACAGTTGTGGAAGTTTTGGTAACGTGCCTCTTCTTGGTACAAATGGGGGAATCAGTTACAACCCCGTTCTCGCTCGCCGACAGCTTGGATATCCTTTGAAGGACAAACCCAATAGCGCTCATGTAGAGAATATTTTCTATAAGGGAAAATCAAAATTAAGAAAAGAGATCATAAAAGCTTGGGGTCATGTGCATAAGAAAGGAAAGGAACATTTAGGAAAACCTAATTGCTTCTCTCTCGAGCCTTATCTCCAATGGGTCCGAAAGAGAGCTATTCAGTTGAAGATTCCTTATCCTCAGCAGGAACCCATGGTTTTGAAGGAGGAACCCCCATTGATCTTTATGTCTGAAGAGGAGAAGTTGAAGATTGCTTTGAGGAAATCACAACAATTTGAAGTAGCCTGGAGGTACAAGTACCAAGTGGCCGTGGAAGAAAATAATGAACTCCGTAGACAACTTCAGATGAAGGATGAAGAAATGATTGCTTGTAAGAAGAGGAAGGCGCAGGAAGATTTATTTTATTCCGGCCATCAGTCAACCCCATGGAAGTTAATGGTGGACAAGCTCATTCTTAAGAAGACACAGATAGAAGCAGAACTCAAGAGGATCAAAGAAAGAAAGGACTTTTAGAATATCTTTAGCTCTATGTTTAGGACTTGTTGTAAGAAGTACTATTTTGTAATTCAAAACTTGAAAATTAATGAAATGAAATGATGTTTTGATGTTTACAAAATCTGAGTTCCATAAAACCTTTGCATATGCATTCACATTAATTAATCATTCAAGGAACTAAAGATTGTTTTGCAGATATTATAGGATGGATTATGGAAAAAAAAGCAGAGATTGTGTTCCAAAGATCAAAATTGGAGAACTTGAAGAAACTGGGAAGTTTAGTAGAAGACCCCGAGGCATTCAGAGAAAAGTATGAGAATATGCTGTCTTTGCTAGAAGTTCAAGTATATGAAGAGATGTTGTCCGCACTCGTGCAGTTCTATGATTCAACCTATCACTGTTTCACATTTCCAGATTATCAGTTGCTGCCAACCTTGGAAGAATATTCCGCCTTGATGGGAATAGGCGTCACTCCTAGACCATTTTCTGGAAGAGAAGGAACTCCTAATGAAAGAGTAGTTGCAGAGGCCGCATATTTGGAGGTGGACAAGGTACGATCTCATATGATTGCTAAGGGAGGGTTATATGGATTTCCAGCTATGTTCCCGTACGAAAAAGCTCAAAGCTATGCCGTGTTGAAGAATTCTGAAGCCTTTGAGGCCATCCTGGTTTTACTAATCTACAGACTGTTCCTGTTCCCGACTGCTAATGAGTTCGTAGATGCAAATGCAATCAACCTCTTCTTAATCAAGAATCTTGTACCTACCTTAGTGGCTGATGTGTACTTTTCCATCCACCGTAGGAACCGTTATGGAGTTGGACAGATTGAGTGTTGCACCGTTCTCTTGCACAAGTGGTTTATTTTGCACAAGTGGTTTATTTTGCACTTGCCAAAAAGTCCAGCCCTCTGGGATAAGCAAAATGGGCTCTCATGGATTGAAAAGTTGTTGTTACTCAAACATTCAGATATTAAGTGGTATGACCCTAGGTATGGGGGGATTGCCATGATCCAAAGCTATGGAGATTTCCCGAATGTACCGCTCATCAGCGTTAATGGTTGCATCAGCTATAATCCTATTTTAGCTCGTCGACAGTTGGGACACCCGATGGAGAATGAACCAGACCCAGACTTTTTGAGAAGCTTCTACATTGAAGAGGGGAAGAATCCCGCTTACAGGGCTCGAATTGTGTATGCTTGGTGTCATGTCCACATGAGGGGAATAACTGCCTTAGGATTCCATGACACTACTGTTTCAGAATCTTACTTATCATGGGTAAAAGAAGCAGAATTAAAGATGTTCTATACTCGCTTTGAGCCTGACTCACCCAAACCTACTCTCGTAGAGGAATTGAAAGCTGCTTTGGCAAAAGCTGAAAAAGAAGGAAAGACTTGGAGAGATTAGTATTTCAGGGTTATGCAAGAGAAGGAAGAGCTGCAAGAGTTGGTCCATCAAGGTGGAAAGAGGAATCAGCCAGAAGATGAAGGGCCATCCAACCAGAAGATCTAAGATCTTTTTGTTTTCTGTTTTGTTTCATCATGTATCTGTATTGAAGACTTGTATTTCAGTTTCAGAATCATTGTTGTAAAACTCTCAGTTATTAATCTATGAAGACTTTGAATTTGCTTATTTCCCCATTGTTATAATTTTTGCAAATATTTCTTTGGATTCCTTGAATGATTAATTGTGCATTGTTGCATTTTGCATTCATAAGCATTACATGTGCATGTTCTTGTGTTGTGTCTCATCTCGCTGTCTTGTCTCCAGAAAGAATCACACTGAATCCTCAACATCGATACAACACCCGAGCCCAAGCTCGCCTAAGAATGGAAGGAAAGAATTTGGATGTGGACATGATTGATAATGAACTCGAAGAGCTACGAGGAGGCATGGGACAGATCATGGAAGCCCTACAGGTCATTCGTGCAAAGTTGGACACTCAAGCCACTGTTGTTTCTGAAATCACTGGCATAGCTATAGAGCCGATCCCAACGGCAGTCACTGTTGCAAATGTTCCACCATATGGGTTACCGCCTGGTTTTGTACCTCCACCAGTAGTCAATCAATAAGCAGTTCCCCTAGGGGCAGAAGTTCCTCAAGCCATTCCTACTTACACTCAGCTTTTTGTTCAGATTCAAGCGCGCCCTGTTTTTCATAATCCTCCACAAGTGTACAATGGTCTTGATGGGTATGAAGAGGAGAGTGGACGACATGATAAGTTGAAAGAAAGTGTAGAGACTATAGGCAGGAAAGTCAGAGCAATGGAAGGAAATGACATCTTTGGTACTGATGCCAGGGATATGTGCTTAGTGTCTGGATTGGTAATTCTGCCGAAATTCAAGGTTCCCAATTTTGATCAGTATTCTGGTGCTACTTGTCCTCGGACGCATCTGATTATGTATTACCGAAGAATGGCCGCTCATGTAAAAGATGACAAGTTGATGATTCACTGTTTCCAAGATAGTTTGAAAGGAGCTCCTGCTAAATGGTATTTGGGTTTAGATCAGTCTCGTATTCACAATTTTCAAGACTTGGTCGATGCTTTTGTAAAACATTACAAGTACAACATGGATTTAGCCCCTGATAGAAGACAGTTACTGAGTATGTCGCAGAAGAGTTCGGAATCTTTCAAAGAATATGCACAACGGTAGAGGGAAACCGCCTCTCAGGTAGAACCTCCTTTGAGTGAAAAAGAGTTGACAGATTGGTTCGTCGATATAGTAAGACCGGAGTTTTATGAGAAGATGATTAGTAGTGTAACCGCAAGTTTTTCTGATATAGTAGCAGTATGGGTGAGAGTGGAGTTAGGAATGAAGAATGGAAAGGTGGCTAGTGGTTCCAGCAGTTCTGGTAACAACAATGTCAAGAAGTTCAACAGTAATTTTCATAAAAAGAAGGAAGGGGAGACAAATGCAGTAACCGTGGGAAGAAAGAGTCGCACATGGAAACCGTCTTACCAACAGTATCAGCAAAGTTATGTTCAACAACCTCAGCAAGGCTTTATTCAGCAGCCTCAAGTAAGTTATGTTCAGCAACAACAGCCAATGTATCCGTTGCAGTATGCCCAACAACCGTATGTGGCAACTGTAACTCCAGCTTTCAGTCATCCTGTTCCCAGTTATCAGGCAGTGCCAGCACCTGTATATCAGCCAATTCAACAAGGGTATCAACGAGCGCCCCACGCTCCACCCTATCAACAACATCATCAGCCTAGAGCTCAGGCACCCAGACAGAACTACCAGAATCGGAGACCAACAACAAAACCTCCACTTCCTCAGATACCGATGACTTACACAGAGTTGTACCCCTCCTTGGTGCAACAAGGATTAGTAACAACGCGACCGTTAAACCCAGATACTACATCTCCTCACTATAATCCAAATGCTCATTGTGCCTTTCACGAAGGCGCTGCCGGTCATGATTTAGAAGGTTGTCTTGCCTTAAAGCATCTTGTCAGGGAGTTGATAGAAAAGAAGATCTTATCTTTTGATGATGTACCCCCTAATGTTAAAAGTAATCCATTGCCGAATCATGGAGGGGTTAATGATGTAGAAGAAGTTTCAGATGAAAAGATAGTCCGAGGTGTGTCAGAAATCAGGACTCCAGTAAAGTTACTTCACGAGAAGCTGTTGAAAGCAGGATTGATAGAAGGTACCCATAATGATTGTGAAGAGTGTTCTATTGATTCTAGAGGGTGTGATGTAGTACAAAGAGATATACAAAGATTGATTAATGATGGAGTATTGCAAGTATGCAGCAAAGTGAGGAAAGGAGAAGTTTCGGTAATTGAGCCTGTTTTTAATTTACCAAAGAAAGGTGAGAAAGTTCCAGTGTTCAATACGACCAACAAAAGTGTAAAACCTGTCTTCAACAAGTCGGCTATCGATCAACCTCAACCGTTTATTATTCAGAAACCAAAACCATTCCCTTTTGAAAAACAAAGGCCGTTCCATGGAAATATGACATGACTGTGATAGACCGAGGATCTGAAAAGGTGAGTCAGAGAGAGACAGTGAAAGACGACCAAGTGGACGTGACAAACATTGCAGGTACAAGTAAAATGACCCGTAGTGGTCGAATCTATCAACCAAAGATGACAGTAGCCGCTCCAAAAGAGGTTACCCCTGCTGCGACAAAAGAAGTACCAAGTACTGAGGGAGACGACGAGGAATTCTTAAGGATTATTCGAAAAAGTGATTACAGGGTTATTGATCAGCTTCACCAAACCCCATCAAAGATATCGATCTTGTCTCTCTTGATGAACTCTCCAGCTCACAAAGAAGCTCTGCAAAAAGTGTTGAGGCAGACACATGTGACAAAAGACATAACTCTCGGCCAATTTGATTCAGTAATAGCCAACATTACTGCATGTAACACCCTGAGTTTTAGTGATGCAGAGTTGCCAAAAGAAGGACGCAATCACAACCGTGCGTTGCACATATTTGTCAGGTGCCAGGAAGACACAATGGCACGAGTTTTAGTCGACACTGGATCCTCATTGAATGTATTTCCCGCAAGGTCGCTCGCGAGGTTAGCATATGCAGGGGCAGAAATGAAACCGACGTCATTGATTGTAAAAGCTTTTGACGGTTCAAGAAGAATAGTTGTTAGAGAGGTAGAATTGCCAATCATGATCGGACCTCATGTGTTCGATATTCCATTCCAAGTCATGGACATTAAACCAGCTTATAGTTGTTTGTTGGGACGACCATGGATTCACGCGGTTGGGGCAGTGACTTCCACATTGCATCAGAGAATGAAATTTGTTGTGAATGATAAGTTAGTGATTGTACACGGTGAAGACGACCTAATGGTGAGCAATCTGTCATCATTTAAGTATATTGAAGCAGATGAAGGCACGTTAGAAACTTCCTTTCAGGCACTCGAGATAGCTAATGCAGTGATGTTAGAGGAAACAGTGGCTAAGAGTGGTCTGTCTTTTGCATCCGCTCAGAGCATCAAGTCTGCACTGGAAGAAGGTACTCCTGCAGGTTGGGGAGAGGTTATTGAAGTGAAGCCAAAGATGGACCGCCAAGGGTTGGGTTACAAACCAACTCATGATGAAGCACCGACACATGACAAAGGACGTCCAAAGACTATACAAGAAGTATTCATCAGTGGAGGTTTCCAAGTCAGTGCCGTGGAAGAAGATTTTGAAGATGAAAACCTTAAACAGTTAGTGTATCATTGCAACTCTGCCTTGAGCAACTGGGAAGCCATTGAGATTCCTTTGGTCTTTCCTGAGTTAAAGTAATTTGTTTGTCTTTCTTCTCTTGTTGTTGTTTTGAATCTCCATAGCCATGCCCAAGGCTATAGGAATGTTTTGTAAGGGCCCCGAGCTTTCAAGAAAATCAATGAAAAATGAACTATTTTGTTAATTTCCTTGTGTTATTTCCTTTACTGCTTTTGCTTTCATTTTATAAGAAAATTGGCAATCTTAAAAAACCCAAAACAATTTTCTCCTTTTGTATGCTGCATTTGTCTTTGTGTGTTTTAATAAATTAAGCCATTCCAACGTGCAGTGATGTTCTAAAACCCATTGAATCCTGTGACTTTGCATTCCCTCCAGACTTTGATTCACCAATATACCAAGCTGAAGATGAGGACGAAGATGTTGAAATCCCTGATGAACTGGTAAAATGGGCACATCATGAGGACACAGAGCTTCAACCCTACAAAGAACAGGCAGAAGTCATTAATCTTGGCACCGAAGAAGACAAGAAAGAAGTCAAGATTGGGGCAGCTCTAGGGGGAGAAGTCAAGCAGCAACTATAGAAGCTTCTAAAAGAGTATGTGGATGTATTTGCTTGGTCATACCAAGATATGCCGGGCTTAGACACTGACATAGTGGTTCACAAATTACCGCTTTGACCAGAATGCCCACCGGTTAAACAAAAGCTCCGAAGAACAAGACCTGACATGGCTCTTAAGATTCGAGATGAGGTGAAGAAACGGATTGACGCGGGTTTCTTAGCAGTGTCCAAATACCTCGAATGGGTGGCCAATATTGTACCTGTACCGAAAAGGATGGGAAAGTCAGAATGTGTGTGGATTACAGGGATCTAAACAAGGCCAGTCCGAAGGATGATTTTCCTTTGCCGCATATTGATACGTTGGTGGATAATACAGCTCGCTTTGCAGTTTTCTCATTTATGGATGGGTTCTCCGGTTACAATCAGATTAAGATGGATCCCGAAGACATGGAAAAAACTACTTTCATTACTCCGTGGGGTACTTACTGTTACAAAGTTATGCCCTTCGGTCTGAAGAACGCAGGTGCTACTTATCAAAGAGCCATGGTGGCTTTATTTCATGACATGATGCACAAGGAGAAAGAGGTATACGTTGACGACATGATAGCCAAATCTCAGGGTGAGGAGGACCATTTGGAACATCTTTTGAAATTATTTAAAAGACTCAGAAGATATCAGTTGAGACTGAATCTAGCTAAGTGCACCTTCGGGGTAAGATCTGGGAAGTTACTCGGTTTCATTGTCAGTCACCGAGGGATCGAGGTAGATCCAGATAAAGTCCAAGCCATTCAAGATATGCCAGCTCCGCAGACTGAGAAGCAAGTCAGAGGTTTTCTTGGAAGATTGAACTACATATCTAGATTTATTTCCAATATGACTCCTACTTGCGAGCCCATCTTCAAATTATTACGCAAGGACCAGACGGTTGTTTGGAATTCAGATTGTCAGCAAGCGTTTGATAAGATTAAGGGCTATCTTCAAGAGCCTCCGATCTTGATACCTCCTATTCCGGGAAGGCCTCTTTTCATGTATTTGACAGTGCTCGAGAATTCCATGGGTTGTGTGTTAGGTCAGCGGGATGAGTCCGGACGAAAAGAACATGCTATTTATTATTTGAGTAAAAAATTTACTGACTGTGAAAGCCGATATTCACTTCTGGAGAAAACTTGTTGTGCCTTGGCATGGGCTGCTAAACGCTTGAGGCAGTATATGATTTGTTATACCACCTTGTTGATTTCAAAAATGGATCCGATAAAGTATATTTTTGAGAAGCCTGCTCAGACTGGAAGGCTCGCCCGTTGGCATATGTTATTATTAGAATACAACACCCAGTATGTAGCCCAGAAGTCTATCAAGGGTAGTGTTCTGTCAGAATATCTTGCAGATCAACTAGTGGAAGATTATGAGTCTCTCAAATTTGACTTCCCAGATGAAGACATTATGTTGGTAAAAGAGTGTGAAGAGCCAAGTCCTGATGAGGGTCTGCAAAAAGGTCTTTGGTGGAAAATGATGTTTGATGGTTCCTCCAACTATAGTGGGCATGGTGTATGCACCGTTTTAATGAGTCCGGAAGGTGGTTACACTCCATTCACAGCCAGGCTAGATTTTGACTGCACAAACAATATCACCGAATATGAAGCATGCATTCTCGGCCTTGAAGCAACTATCAACCTCAAAATCAAACTTCTTGAAGTCAGTGGGGATTCAACTTTGGTTATTTATCAAGTTACTGGAGAATGGGAGACTAGACATGAGAATTTGATCCCTTACAGGGCCTACATTGTCAAGATGATTGAGTATTTTGATGAAATTACTTTTAAGCATGTTCCAAGATCTGAGAATCACATTGCCGATGCCCTAGCCATGTTAGCCTCAATGTGGAAAATCAGGGATGTCAATGATGCCACTCTCATTCGAATTGAATGCAAGACCGAGTCAGCCTACTGTCAGATGGTTGAAGAAGAAACTGAGGACAAACCATGGTACCACGACATCAAGAATTATCTGTCCAAACAAGAGTATCTAGTAGATGCTACGTCACTTGACAAGAAAACCCTGAGACGATTAGCATCCAAGTTCTTTCTCAGTAATGATGTGCTTTACAAAAGAAATCATGATATGGTCCTGCTTAGATGTGTCGACAGACGAGAAGCAGATTTGTTAATGCAAGATGTTCATGAGGGAATATTTGTCACTCACGCCAATCGATATGCTATGTCTAGAAAGATTTTGAGGGCTGGTTATTACTGGTTGACTTTAGAAACTGATTGTATTCAATATGCCAGGAAATGTCATAAGTGTCAGATTTATGCGGACAAGATGCACGTACCTCCGACGTTGCTAAATGTGTTGTCATCGTTGTGGCCTTTCTCTATGTGGGGCATTGATATGATTGGGGCAATTGAGCCAAAAGTTTCTAACAGACACCGATTTATTCTGGTTGCAATTGATTATTTCACAAAGTGGGTTGAAGCCGCATCCTACACCAACGTTACTCGACAAGTGGTGGCTCATTTTATCAAGAAAGAGATTATCTGTCGTTACGGAATTCCGAGTCGAATCATAACAGACAATGGTACCAATTTGAACAAGAAAATCATGAAAGAGTTGTGCGATGACTTCAAAATTGAACATCACAATTCCTCTCCTTACCGTCCCAAGATGAATGGAGCTATAGAAGCTGCGAATAAAAACATCAAAAAGATTTTGCAAAAGATGGTGAAAACTTACAAAGATTGGCATGAGATGCTACCATTTGCCTTGCATGGGTACAGAACGTCCGTCCGCACTTCAATGGGGGCGACCCCTTTTTCTTTGGTATATGGGATGGATGCAATACTTCCTATTGAGGTTGAAATACCTTCTTTGAGAGTCATGATGGAAACCAAGCTTGAAGAAGCAGAATAGGTGAGAGAAAGGTTTGATCAGTTGAATCTTATCGACGAGAAGCGCATGTCTGCGATGTGTCATGGTCAGTTATATCAGAAAAGGATCAAAAGGGCTTTTGACAAGTTCGTGTCCGAGAATTCCGAGAAGGGGAGCTTGTACTCAAAAAGATTTTACCAGTTCACAAGGATGCACGGGGAAAATGGATGCCTAATCATGACGGCCCGTTTGTTGTGAAAACAGTCTTCTCAGGAGGCTCGTTAATCCTCACTACCATGGATGAAGAGCAGCTTACTCATCCAGTGAATTCTGATGCAGTACGAAAATATTACGCCTAAAAGAACCCGATAAGCCGAAAGCTCAAAAGGACGGCTTATGCAAAAGTTAGGGTTAAGAAAAAAGAGAAAAAGGAAAAGAAAAAAGAGCTCGCTAAGTTGAAAACCCGAAAGGGCGGCTTAGGCGAAAATGAGCGTCCTGGTGGATTGAAAACCTGAAAGGGCGATCCAGGCAAAAGTTAGGGACGAAGGCGTTTCACTGCATCAGATGAGTTGTCACTACCGTAGAAGATCCTACAAGAATTCACTTCAACCGCTCTTGTCAGAAGCGAGGATTTGGGGGAGTTTTAGTCTTTAGGGATAGTTGGTCATGGGATTCAATGTAACCTTGTCCACTTTGCCATTTTTCACTTGTAAAACTTCTATGGAATTTTGTCGTTTGCAAGATTTCATTCTTGAATAAAATCAGTTTTGAGCCATTCTTTCTTTTGCAAATTTACCATTTCCTTTATTTTCTTTGTTATGCAAAGTATTGTTCATTGATCAATGCTAATTTTGAAAGCATAGGGGTCAAATTATTGAATAAAACTTGAAAAGATTAACAAACGTAAAAACTTCAACTCATGGAAAAGAGTCGAGGAAAATCATACTTCCCCGAAACCTCAGGGTAGCAGAAACTTTGATAAGCAAGCCTATCGCACTCCCTGGTGAAGTATAAGCAAGTTGAATTGGTGAATTTCCTTTGGTCATGCGTGAGTATCAAGTTGGAAGACTGTCTCTCAAAACCTCTTATGACGAAATGAGGACTCATCGCCAGTAGAAGATGTCTGAGCAGTTGTTTGAATTTACTTTGTCATCCCTGACTAGCTGGTTTAAAGCTCTGTTCCCCTGTTAGGATTGGTTTTATTTTCAAGACTACATACACCCTTCAGCCTGGGTTCAGTGTGATTCATTTTGTCTCTCGGGGTCAGTGTGCTATCTGTTAATTCCCCGTGAATGTCTAAACGCTGCTAGTGAATTTTCGTCTAAAGTCCAGTTGTAACTGGCATTGTTTTAGAATCCAATCCCAGTGGTATTCTTTTGGTCGTCACCATATTTTCCTTTGAAGTCCAGTCGTAACTGGAGTTGTCTTAACTTCACTCGTTTTTATCTTGTGGTTTGTCATTACCAACTTTTTCCTTTGAAGTCTAGTCGTCACTAGAAAATCCCCTGTGAAGTCTAGTCGTTACTAGTTGATTTCCGTTTAAGTCCAGTCGTAACTGGCATGTGTACGAAATCCAATTGTCATTGGTATCTCGTTGTTCGTCACCAACTTTCCCCCATTAAATCCTGTCGTAACTAGTATCATTTGAAATCCAATCGTTATTGGTATCTTTTGGTTTGGTCGTTACCAACCTCCTTAATTGAAGCCTAGTAGCTTGCTAACATTCTCATAACCACATATGTTGATATACCCTGATTTGGTCGTCACCGTGTTTTCTTTTAAAAGTCCAGTCGTAACTGGCATTACTTGAAATCCAATCGTCATTGGTACCCGGACTAGGTCGTTACCAATCTCCTTTAAGTCCATTAGTTACTGGCGTTGCTTGAAATTTGGTCGTCACCAATTTCCCCAGTCGAAGTCCTATGTGTCACCAATTGGATTTGAGAAATCTCATTTGTTATTATCTCAGGTTCGTCGTTACCATTACCTCCGGAAAGTCTAGTGGTTACTAGCACTGTCTGAACTATTTTTTAAGCTGAGTGACGTTAGTAGCTCCAGTGAAACCTTTGTTCCCTAGTCCGGTCCCGGCGATCTAGTCGTCACTAGTATCCCCAGTATGTTTGGTCCTTGTTTCTAGTCCATTCCTGAAGATCCCGTTTGAACTCTTCACTATAGGAAGTTCCTCATCTGATCATCCCCAGTGAGGTTCATGTCTCTAGTTCTTCGCTTCCCCAGTATAAGAAAGTCGCTCTTTTTCCCCGGTGGAAATTTACTTCTCTCCCCAGTGGAGTGTTTGCTCTTCCCCAGTGAGATTGTCATCTTCATTAGAATTCTTGCATCCTTATGTGAAATTTTCCTCTCAGTTATCACTAGTCATGATTGAACTATTGATTGTTAATATCTCGTTTTCCCCCAGTGTCGGATCCACATAACTAGGTCCCATGAGTGGTTACTCGTTGTTTTGTTTTTCTGTCCTCTGCATATGTCTTGCATCCAAGCATCATGAAGCATCATTTAGAATTCATGGAATATCATGACATGTCCTTTTGCATATCATCGGATCTAAGGGACAAAATTTTTGGTTTTCTATATTTAAATACCTTTCACTACGATTCTACGAGGATTGTCATCTCTCAGTTCCATCTAGTGAAGATATTTAAATAGGGGCAACTGTTGCACCCCAAATTTTGACCCCTTAGATTCTCATTATCATTTCAGGAGCATACTCATAAATTATCTAACCCTAACCCGGTGCAAGTTTGTCTTTGTCAAGTTAACAGATGAATCAGGGTTTTGTACAATCAAATCGAAGCTTCAGGGTTTGTGATCAATCCAAGTTTTAGACTAATTCAATCATGAAACAAGATCAAGGATGTTATATGATATCAATTGAGTACCCAAGTTGAGGTTGTTACCCCAGAATCAAGAACAGTGCATTTCAGGGTACCCGATTAGGGTTTTTGACTAGTAAAAGTCAACTGTAGTTTGACTTTGGTGTTGGAAGGTGTTTTAATGGTGGGATTATGATCCATGAAGTTCATATAGCTTAATAAAGTTCATTAAAGAAGTATCAAAGTCTCAGGAGGTCCAGAGTGTCAACAGGCGACACGGTAGTCACCGATCGATCGTACGGTTGACCGAAAAGTTAACTCTTCAAATTTAAGGAATTGGACTTCAAAGTGTGAATCAAAAATGATCCTTATGTCATATTGCACTTGCCTATAAATTTTCATGACCATTGAATCAAGGATGGAGGAGTAATCGAAAAATCGGGAAATTAGGGTTTTGAAAGGGGCTAAACCATAACTCCTTAACCACACATCCAAATGAAGTGGTTCAAATCTCATCAGAAAGCTCTTGACAAATCCTAAAAAGGTCCCTAAGTGTTCCATGGTCAGAAAATGCATAGATTTGGAGTTATGATCAAATTCATTTCAAGAAGGGAAAAGGACTTAGAAAATTTTCACTTTTAAGCTCATTTTTTAACAACTTTGAGAAGCTTTTTGACCAAGTTCCTTTGAGAATTTGAAACTCATGAAAACATGAATGTTTTAGAGCTATTTGAGGGATTTCTAAAGAGTACTAGAACATCTCAAAAGGATTTGTGAGCTGAGAGCTATGGATTTGGCAAGTTGGTGTTTTCACACTTGAGTCCCACATTGACAAACTTTCAAAAAAATCATTCCTTTGATCAATTGGGCCAATGTCAGCTTTTGAAACATGTTTTATCTGATATGTAGAGAGCTTGTAGCATGGAAATACAAAGGAAATGCAGAAGGTGTGGAATTAGCCAAGCTTGCAAGTGGGCTTGCAAGTGGCTTTACAACTTGCACTTAAAGTGAAAATGGCAAGCATGAGGTGTAAAGGAAAATCTGAACCAGCCATCAACCTATGCTTTCTAGCCTGCATTTATCCCTTTCAAACTCATCATTTTTCTTGACTATTGAGCTTACCTATCTGCCAAGAAAACCCCTTGTGGAGGTTTGATCCAAAAAGCAAACCTTTCCTTCCTATGAAGGAAATCTCCAAATCTGGCCCCTCCATCCATTTGCCTATAATAGAGGCCCTCACCACTTCATTTGAGACACAATATCTACTCTAAAAAACCATAGAAATCTCAAGCCTTTGCTCTTGCACACTTTGCTTCAAAATCACAAAATCACATTTTCACCAAAAACCACCAAAATCTGTCTTGGTACAATTGCTGCCAAAATCATTTCTCTACACTCAAAATCCCCAACAATCATCCACACAATCTCTAAATATGATATAGAAGGTGTCAAAGACCTTAGACCACTCAAAAACCTCACCATTCAAAAAGTCAACTTCCATACCAAGTTACTTTGACCAAAAGCCACAAAATTTGTCAAAACTTGTTCTAGGAATTTGCTTGGTGTTCTAATCACTCTAACACCTCACATATATCATTTCTCAACTGTCCAAAGCATTGAGGATCATTTGTGGAGTTTATTTCTCCAACTGTCTTGAAATTTGCATTCTTGCTTCAAGAAGAAGGAAGTTCCAAAGCTAGTTGCATTTGAAGTTTCCTCTGGGTTTCTTATTGATCAAACCTACTCAACACAGTCTACTAGAGGTATGTAGACATTCCATCTTTGCTTTACACCATAATTTCATGTTTAGCATTTTGAGTTCATTATGTTGAAAATATGTCATGTGTATTGTCTTGTACCACAATTCTATCATGAACATACCAGCTGTAATCTCAGGCCTAGAGGTGTTTAAGTTTGTGCTCAAATTCATCCAACATCATGTATCCAATATGTGTGTGAAGTTAACTTGATCAAAGTTTGCTTAGAATGTTGAACTGCATTCTTTCATGGTTGCATCAAAAATGCCAATTTGCAAATCAACCCTCATTTTTCATGACAGTCCTCTCTTAGCTCCAAATTTTATTTGAACTCATTCAATATCATGTATGTGGGGTGTATATGGTTGGTTCAGTCTATAAATGTCTAGAATTGAATTTGAACATCTTCATGCATTTCCAACCTAAATTTGCAACTAGAAAGCTATTTTTTATAACAGTCCATGTTGAACCAATCTTGGTGTTTAAAATCCTTCATTAACATGTATGCAAGGTGTATATGTGGTCTATTTGGTGTAAAGATGCCTAGAATTAGGTTTGAACATCCTACTGTTTTTGCCAAAAAAACACCAACATGCAATTTGAAAGTCATTTTTTGTGCCAAGCTGTTTTGAACCATTTTTTCTTGCTTGAACTCACTTGTTTGTATATATGAGGGATGTATATGTGATTCATATGATCAAAATGTGCTTGAATCTGGTTTTGAAAATCCTACTGCATCACCATGATACCAATTTGCAACTCAAAACTCATTCTTCATCATAGTCTGTTTAGGCTCCATCTTTATGTTCAAAATCATCCATTATCATGTTTATAATGTGTGTGTGTGGCTTATTGGATCATAGTATGCATAGAACTTGAATTGCACATCCACCCTGTTTCACAATATGTCATTTTGCATTTTATGTGCCATATCCATTTCAATTGACTTTGCAACTGACCTTGGTGTTTGGAATCATCCCTCAACATACACATAAGTTGTAGGCATAGCTTGTTTGATCAAATGTACACAGAACCTGGTTTTGCACTTTTTTTTCCATGTTACATCAAAATACCATTTTGCAGTCTGTGAACCTGTTCTCATGCCAACCAGTTTGAAACCACCTTACTTGCTTAAACTTATTTGTTTACATATATATATATATATATATATATATATATATATATAAGATGTGTATATGATGTATGTGATCAAAATGTGCATTAAACTTGGTTTGAACTTTTTCATGCTTCATCAAAGATACCAAAGAGCAGTTGGATACCATTTCTCACCACAGACCTTTTTGAGCTCTTTCTTGTGTTTGAACTCATTTAACAACATATATGTGAACTGTTTGAGTGATTAGTTTGATAAAAACAAGCCTAGAACATGAATTGAGATTTCTCATGCATAAACAAAACACCAAAGTGCATTTTGAAAGTCATATTTTTCCACAGACAGTTATGAGCTAATTTTTGAACATGAACACATTCATTGGCATGTATTTAATGTGTATAAGTAGGGCTGGCAATGAACCAAACCAACTCGAAGATAGTTCGGAATTCGACTCGACAATTAAATCGTTGAACTAGGTTCATGAACCAAATGAGTTGAGTATGAGCGAAAAATTAAGTTCGTTAACTAAATGAGCTGAACTTGAACTATACATAGTTCGACTCGTTAGGTTCATGAGTCAACTCGATTACATATGAAAATAATTATACTGTCTTTAAGATTAGGTTTAAATATTTACTTCAAATCTTAGACAAATTTAATCTTCAATTTATTAGTTTTTGAATTAGACTCTCAAATGTATCTCTTGAAAGTTGTGTAGGTTTTGAAGTAGTAGATTTCGAAGATAAAGTTAAATTTCAATATGATAACTTTTATTTTATTTTAATATTTTATTTTAAAAATATATATTTATTTAAAATGTCAAATATACTAAAAAATATATATATTTAAAAAAATAGTTTTTAAGTTCGTGAACCATGTGAGCTGAACCTAATGAGATGAACCTAACGAGTCGAGCCGAACTGTTCGTGAACTTATAACGAGTCGAGTTTGAGCTTAAAAAAAAGTTCGTGTCGAACTCGAACTCGAACTCGAATTCGAACAATTCTTAACGAGTCGAGCCGAGCTGAGGTGAGTTCGACTCGACTCGACTCATTTCCAGCCCTATGTATAAGTGATTAGTTTGATTAATATGTACCTGGAGTTTGAAATGCCTCACAGCCTGCATACCACATTTATCAATGTTGCAACTTGTACATCATCTTTTATCTCAGACTATTTTGATCCATAAATGTGGTTTAAATTCACCCATTATCATTTATGTGGTGTGTGTACATGATTACATTGATTGAAAATTGGCTGGTATATGAACTCCATCTCAAAATGCATTTTCAAGCATCCAAATGTAAGTGCTAGCGGGTTTTAAAATGGGGAAGGAATCTCAAAAATCTAAAAATTCCATCTTGTTCCTTGTGAAATTCCACATGATTTAGACTAAAATTTCACCCAAATCCATGGAAAATTGAAGAAGTTGTGACCAAAATGTAAAACTGGTTTTGTGTGTGTTTGGTTTGACCAACTTGCCTATAAAATACGCCCTATATGTTTATGGGGTGGCATTTTTACTTGGATGTACATCCACCCCAGTGGTAATCACCTTATCACCTAAGCGCCTGTCACTGCATGTACCTGGGTTCGACCCCTGAGGAGGGCAACCCTTTTACCAATTTTTGCCATTTTTCAACCAAATTTCAAAAATTCATATCTCCTTCAATATTTATCATTTTTCACCCATTATTTTTTCATTGTGTCTATTTTTATGTCTACTCTCATGCCATATTTTTAAATTCCGTGTTTGCCTAAATTTTCATCCCTTTTGGCTATGTGCAAGTTAATTGCGTTTTGTGATCGTTTTCGCGTATGCAGATGAATTTTTCTCTTATTATACTTGTGATTGTTTGTGATACTTGCTTGCATTCATATCCTTAAATGTTAGTCAACATGCTAGGATTCCATCTTTGGTTGTTACCATGTTTGTTTTGTCCCCCTGTTGTGTTTGCTTAAGCTCGATCTGTCGTCACACTTCCTGCTTAATCAACTGCTTTGATTGTCATCAATGCATCTTTATTTTTATCATTTCACATGCTCATTTAATGGTTGTCACCATGTATGTATCTTTATCATGCTGTTACTTTGCTTAATGTTTTCTTTCCCCATGTGATGAAGCTTGTTAGATTTTATCCAAGTTGCCTCCCCCCTCTCTTTCCAAAGGAACAGTCTTCCCAATAATCCTTGTGTTATGGATAGCTCATTCACCCATTCCCTTGACTTTGTTAAGTCACTTGTGTAACGCCCCGATTTTGATTATCGCATTTTATGGAGTATTTTATTGGATTTGAGTAATATTTGTGTTATTCGTGGAATTAATTTGTGAATATAGTATGTTCTGATATTTTACCGTTTCGGAGAGTTTTCGGGTAAAATTTAGAATGGAGGGTATTTTGGTCATTTGACAACTAATGAATGAGAAAAAGAAATATAAAGGATAGAAATAGAAAGAAAAGGGAAAAAGGAGTGGTAAGGAAAAGAAAAAGGAAAGGAAAAGAGAAAGAAGGAAAAAGGAGGAGAAAAGAGAAGAAGAAGAAGAAGAAAAGTGTGGAAATCATCAAGAGCAACCCAAAGCTTCGATTGAATCAAGGTAAGGGTGAGAAACATTATTATCCAATCCATGTGTATGATTATGTATGTGTGGTGTGGATTGTTCGGGTGTTTTCTATACTTTTCCATTGTAGGTCGAAAATGAATTAATCGGTAAAATGATGTTTTAATCGGTTAGAACTCAGAATTAGACGATGTAGTTTAGTAGGGTGATGGTTGGGTTGTGCCACTGAGACTGGTTTGGATTTAATCGGTTGGTTGTGTGGAGTTTGGGCTTTGAGACAGCCATGGAAGTTCTGTCTTCGCAAGTTCGCCAGGCGAATGGCAGCGAAGCTTCACCAGGCGAAGTCCAGCGAGCTGTAGTGAAGCAAGTCAGAAGCAACACCCTGTATTCGCTGGCAAGCTCGCCAGGCGAGGTTAGTTGGCGAAGGTTCGCTAGGCGAGTGGGTAGCGAGCCTCAGCGAGTAATTCCAGAATTACTCCCAGTGGACTTCGCTGGGAAGTTCGCCAGGCGAAGGCCAGCGAGCATTCGCTGCGTGGCTTCGCCAGGCGAAGGTTGGCGAACCTGGCAGTGTTATTTTGTTTTGCTGTTTGTTCATAGCATGATGTTTGGTTGATTCAATTATGATTAATGCCTATATGAATGATTGATGTGTGAGCTGTTTTGACATGTCGTGCTGTGGGTGGCCGAAAGGCGTGAATCCTAGATTGTAGAGTAAATGGTGAATCTTGAATATTTGATAATCTTGTGTATTTGCTCGAATTGAATAGAAACGCATTGATAGGATGATATGTGTGTAAACCATGTGTGGAATGGTGCATAATGCGAATGCATGATAGATATATGCGATGTATGTGATAAATGCAATGAGTATGTTTGTGAACATAGTATGCATTTTTGTGTTGAATGATCCCTCGGAGGATTTGCATTGTGAAGCATCTTAGTATGCATTTGTGTGTTGATTGATCCCTCGGAGGATTTGCAGAACCTCGTATGATACGATGGTTATATTTGATTCCTTGGAGAATCGGTTGCATTGTGTGATTCCTTGGAGAATCGGTTGCATTGTGTGATTCCTCGGAGAATCGGTCATAACATGTAATCCCGTGGAGGATTGGCTAGAGTATTTGATTCCGTGGAGAATCTGCTGAGTACTTGATCCCGTGGAGGATCTGCTAAATATTCGATTCCGTGGAGAATCTGATGAATATTTGATTCCGTGGAGAATCTGCTGAGTACTTGATCCCGTGGAGGATCTGCTGAATACTCGATTCCTTAGTGAATCTGTTGAAATGAGTCGGTACCGCATTTGCATCTGCATAGAGTCGTGAGTCGGTCTCTATGAGTTGCATTTATCATTATTGCCGTGGAGCATGGAAAATAAACATAATATGTGTATGTTTATGTGGATCGATATGAATTATGATGAATGGCATGGTTGAATATGCTAAATGATATATGTATATGTGTGGCTATATGTATATGTCGACGTTTATGTGAATCGGTGTTGAAATAAACATATTGTATGCATTGCTTGATAAATGTTGTAATGCAATGTTGTTTATGTGCAATTGTAAGTGAAGAATGCATGAAAATATATTATGTATATACATGTGCATTGCTTAGGGATTCATGTTGTTGATATTGAAATAATGAATGCGTGTAAGGCTCATGTACACTGGGGTAGAATGGCTATGTGTTGTTCCTGGTGGGGCATGAGTGATATACCCACAATCCCGAACGGGAATTGGTGGAATTGATGGGCTTTACGTGAGCCATATGGCATAGATAGGATTGTTGATTAGAGTTGTGCTTATGTGTGTGTACATGACTTGCATAATTGGAAATGTTGTATGAAAGTATGCTATGTGCATGACTATAATGTTTTGGATAAGTTATGAAACATGTAATTGATGTATACAACGTGTTTATGTGTATGAAAATGTGGAATGATAAGAACCACGGATATGTGCATGATAATACGTTTGATGATTAATCATGTTAGTTTAAATCAATTTGTAAATGGGGAAGCATGCGAGAAGTGAATATGCAAAGTGGTGAGGAATGTGGCATTTATGTATTTTATGAATGTTTGTGTACATAATTATATGCATTGATTTTATGATAATATTTCTCACCCTTCTGCTGGAATGATGTCCTATATGACATCGTGCAGGTATCCAGAGTAGAGTTGCTGGTAGTGCGAGGT
Organism: Lathyrus sativus; assembly: GCA_963859935.3. Classification (NCBI taxonomy): domain Eukaryota; kingdom Viridiplantae; phylum Streptophyta; class Magnoliopsida; order Fabales; family Fabaceae; genus Lathyrus; species Lathyrus sativus. Next base: position 299,686,739 of record OZ012736.1, on the reverse strand, counting down.
TGCTATCGGTCTAGCTGTTTAGTGATTTAATTAAGTTGGGTCGAGTCATGCTCTGGTCATGTAACACTGGGATCACTTGGTTATATTTTATAGAATGTGTTATGTTTTCATATTTATTGAAGTTACGAGTAATTGGCCTTAGTGCCCGATTGTTGTTGAATCATGTGATCAAAACGAATATTCCTTTTATGAAAATATCTGTTTGAATTGAATCCGCTGTTTCATGCAAAGTGAAAAATTGTAAAAACGTGATCTTTTATTGTTGTGTTAATGAGCATGGCAGGTGTTTTGAAATTAAAGTGTGACACCCTTGAATGAATGCATGTTAATCATACTCTGATTATTTTCATTAATTGCGGGGTTTAGAAAGGGGTGTTACATTAGTGGTATCAGAGCAGGTCGGTCCGTCCGGCCAAGTTGTGTTGTTGGTTGTTCCATTGTATGCGACATGTGTGTGAAAACACTGTCGATACATGTCCGTTGTTAACCTTGTCTGTAGAAGTGGGAATGATCAAAGTGGGGGAGGAGCTTGTGATTCTCCAGGATGCTGCAAGTGCAGAGTTGTAGCTCAGTGCGTGGTTTGAAACGCTATTATAGTTTGGTAAAGACGGGTTTATACTCCATCATGATTTTCGGCTATCTATTGACAAATTGAGGAACTGATCACCCTTAATCTCTTGTTGATAGTAGTTGGGAAGTTGTGTTGGATAGAATAAACGTGTCTTGCGAGCTTAGATGGTGTGTGTGGTGAATTGTTCAGAGTGAAGCCAAATTCTTAAGGAGTGTTCTGAGAAGTCGACGCAGGACAATGTTAGAGTGTTAAACTTTGATGAGGATTTTGAGTACTACTGAAAGTAAGGGGTTGGCAGTTTTCCGTTTTGTCATGGATGTCTGAAAGTTATCCTGACAAGATAAGTGCTAGGATGTGGAATAAAGTGGGGAATGACTTATTTGATGAGGACTGGTCTGATATTGAGAGCTCCATGTCATATGTGTGTTTGGATAGTCAAAGAATTAAATTGATTAAGTAGTTGAGACTCGCGTTTGGTGTGGGTGCTACGGCAACAGACTGTGAGGTCAAGTATATAAGAGTAGATGGTGACTTTTGGTAATTATCAAAGGGAATAAGATATGGGATACAAGATTGATATGGTTAGACCTTCAACAATTTCAAGAAGTTGAAGATGTATGGAATAACCTTCTAAGTGGAGGATGTTGTTTTCGTGATTTTGTAGTGACGGGAGAACCGTAATTCAGAATGACGCGAGGTTAGAAGCGTTGGGAGTCATTGCAGTGCTCTATATGATGAGAAAGTAGTGACGTGGAATTAAGTTATTCGTAAATGGAATATGTTGGATGTTGTAGAGGGTGCAGTTCGTATTTCCGCCATGACTTACGAAGTGAATGTCTGTGTGACATAAGATTTTCCATACTCAGATGAGTGAGTCGGTGGTTGTGTAACCAACGATGTTTTGGTGTATTAGAAGATTATAGGGGGTCATGTGGTATATTGGGAATTTGAGTTATCAGTGTTAGAGAGGAAGCGGTGATGTACTACTATGAAGAAAGTTTAAAGAGTTTTGGTGAAGCTGTCAACAGCTTGTGTGTTGGTTTTGCCGAGTCCGACAGAACTGTTCATTGTGTTTCGTGATGCTTTGGTGATATGATGGGGAAATATGTTTAATGCAACGTCGGCAAGTTTTGGATATGCTTTAAGGCAATTAAAAGGGCAAAGAGGTATTTTCTGAAAAGTGACTTAGAGTTGGTTGTTGTTGTGTGTTTGTACCGTAGTTAGGGAGACCTCAATTGTTAGTTGAGATTTGAGATGGTTAACGATCTTGAGAGCTTAAGGTATTTATTTTGTTTGAGAAAATTGAATATGATGTAGAGGAAATGATAGAAACTTCGTTTGGAGTTGAGCTTTGCATGATGAGACTGATGATTGGTACTCTCGATGAGATTCAAAGAGGTTGAAATTCTAATTGGAGTTGATAGATTGATTGAGTTCAATGAGTTAAAGTCGACAAGCTGAATTTCGGATTTATGGAAACGATGACACGAGATGTTGCGGTAGAGTTTATGTGTTCATATTGTGTGGGTTGGATAAGAGTACTTTGGAAAGAGGGTATTGAGATAAATGGAATATCCATTCAACTACCATGAAGACGTAACTGAATTGGGAGAAGTTGTTTTGGTGGCCACAGATGGAGCGAGAAGTGGTCGCGGTCGTATAGGCGGATTAGACTTGTTGAACGTCAAAGTGTGAACATCAGGGACTGTTAGCCTGATGCAACTGTTGCGTATTTCGGAATAGTATGTGATACCGTCTAACATTGTGTCAGATAAGGTATCTGAATTCATCATTGAGATTTGGAAAAGTTTGCGGACGTTTTGGGTACCGTACTGAAATTGAACCTTATCTAGCATCCGTAGGTGGATGGGAAGACAAAGGGAACTGTCTAGTACGTAGAGGACTTGTTGATAACTTGTGTGTTGGATCAAAATGAATCGGAATGAGATGTATGACTCTTTTGTGTTGATGTGTATCTGGCAAGAGTGTGGTAATCGGACATGAGATTGTGCGAGAGGCGACTGAAAAGATTGAAAGAAGCCCCCTGGAAGATGTGATTTGGAGAGTTACGATGGTAATTGGTGTTGGGCGAGCTTGAGGTCTCGGAAGCACACTGTGTCTTATCGAATTTGTATCAGAGTGGTGCAGCGGGAGCGTGGAAAGATAGCATATTAGATTGTTGTACCGTTGTCACCTTGGGGAAATTGCATGATGTGTTCATGAGTCTAAGCTGAGGAGTTGCATCGATCCAGATGGATGGTGTATGAGTGAGAAAGTATTTGACTGCTAAGGCATTGCTGGTTCAGGATGATGAACAAGAAGCAACTGTGAGGAAAAGGGATTGTCTTGGTAAAGGTGTTTGGGAGGATCAACTAGAAACAGTCAGATTTGAGAGATTGGGATGCGAGAATCACATCCCAAGTTGTTTGAGTCGGATAATATTTTCGAGGACGAAAATTTCTAAAGTGGGGGAGAGTTGTAACGCCCCGATTTTGATTATCGCATTTTATGGAGTATTTTATTGGATTTGAGTAATATTTGTGTTATTCGTGGAATTAATTTGTGAATATAGTATGTTCTGATATTTTACCGTTTCGGAGAGTTTTCGGGTAAAATTTAGAATGGAGGGTATTTTGGTCATTTGACAACTAATGAATGAGAAAAAGAAATATAAAGGATAGAAATAGAAAGAAAAGGGAAAAAAGAGTGGTAAGGAAAAGAAAAAGGAAAGGAAAAGAGAAAGAAGGAAAAAGGAGGAGAAAAGAGAAGAAGAAGAAGAAGAAAAGTGTGGAAATCATCAAGAGCAACCCAAAGCTTCGATTGAATCAAGGTAAGGGTGAGAAACATTATTATCCAATCCATGTGTATGATTATGTATGTGTGGTGTGGATTGTTCGGGTGTTTTCTATACTTTTCCATTGTAGGTCGAAAATGAATTAATCGGTAAAATGATGTTTTAATCGGTTAGAACTCAGAATTAGACGATGTAGTTTAGTCGGGTGATGGTTGGGTTGTGCCACTGAGACTGGTTTGGATTTAATCGGTTGGTTGTGTGGAGTTTGGGCTTTGAGACAGCCATGGAAGTTCTGTCTTCGCAAGTTCGCCAGGCGAATGGCAGCGAAGCTTCGCCAAGCGAAGTCCAGCGAGCTGTAGCGAAGCAAGTCAGAAGCAACACCTTGTATTCGCTGGCAAGCTCGCCAGGCGAGGTTAGTTGGCGAAGGTTCGCCAGGCGAGTGGGTAGCGAGCCTCAGCGAGTAATTCCAGAATTACTCCCAGTGGACTTCGCTGGGAAGTTCGCCAGGCGAAGGCCAGCGAGCATTCGCTGCGTGGCTTCGCCAGGCGAAGGTTGGCGAACCTGGCAGTGTTATTTTGTTTTGCTGTTTGTTCATAGCATGATGTTTGGTTGATTCAATTATGATTAATGCCTATATGAATGATTGATGTGTGAGCTGTTTTGACATGTCGTGTTGTGGGTGGCCGAAAGGCGTGAATCCTAGATTGTAGAGTAAATGGTGAATCTTGAATATTTGATAATCTTGTGTATTTGCTCGAATTGAATAGAAACGCATTGATAGGATGATATGTGTGTAAACCATGTGTGGAATGGTGCATAATGCGAATGCATGATAGATATATGCGATGTATGTGATAAATGCAATGAGTATGTTTGTGAACACAGTATGCATTTTTGTGTTGAATGATCCCTCGGAGGATTTGCATTGTGAAGCATCTTAGTATGCATTTGTGTGTTGATTGATCCCTCGGAGGATTTGCAGAACCTCGTATGATACGATGGTTATATTTGATTCCTTGGAGAATCGGTTGCATTGTGTGATTCCTTGGAGAATCGGTTGCATTGTGTGATTCCTCGGAGAATCGGTCATAACATGTAATCCCGTGGAGGATTGGCTAGAGTATTTGATTCCGTGGAGAATCTGCTGAGTACTTGATCCCGTGGAGGATCTGCTGAATATTCGATTCCGTGGAGAATCTGATGAATATTTGATTCCGTGGAGAATCTGCTGAGTACTTGATCCCGTGGAGGATCTGCTGAATACTCGATTCCTTAGTGAATCTGTTGAAATGAGTCGGTACCGCATTTGCATCTGCATAGAGTCGTGAGTCGGTCTCTATGAGTTGCATTTATCATTATTGCCGTGGAGCATGGAAAATAAACATAATATGTGTATGTTTATGTGGATCGATATGAATTATGATGAATGGCATGGTTGAATATGCTAAATGATATATGTATATGTGTGGCTATATGTATATGTCGACGTTTATGTGAATCGGTGTTGAAATAAACATATTGTATGCATTGCTTGATAAATGTTGTAATGCAATGTTGTTTATGTGCAATTGTAAGTGAAGAATGCATGAAAATATATTATGTATATACATGTGCATTGCTTAGGGATTCATGTTGTTGATATTGAAATAATGAATGCGTGTAAGGCTCATGTACACTGGGGTAGAATGGCTATGTGTTGTTCCTGGTGGGGCATGAGTGATATACCCACAATCCCGAACGGGAATTGGTGGAATTGATGGGCTTTACGTGAGCCATATGGCATAGATAGGATTGTTGATTAGAGTTGTGCTTATGTGTGTGTACATGACTTGCATAATTGGAAATGTTGTATGAAAGTATGCTATGTGCATGACTATAATGTTTTGGATAAGTTATGAAACATGTAATTGATGTATACAACGTGTTTATGTGTATGAAAATGTGGAATGATAAGAACCACGGATATGTGCATGATAATACGTTTGATGATTAATCATGTTAGTTTAAATCAATTTGTAAATGGGGAAGCATGCGAGAAGTGAATATGCAAAGTGGTGAGGAATGTGGCATTTATGTATTTTATGAATGTTTGTGTACATAATTATATGCATTGATTTTATGATAATATTTCTCACCCTTCTGCTGGAATGATGTCCTATATGACATCGTGCAGGTATCCAGAGTAGAGTTGCTGGTAGTGCGAGGTTGCTATCGGTCTAGCTGTTTAGTGATTTAATTAAGTTGGGTCGAGTCATGCTCTGGTCATGTAACACTGGGATCACTTGGTTATATTTTATAGAATGTGTTATGTTTTCATATTTATTGAAGTTACGAGTAATTGGCCTTAGTGCCCGATTGTTGTTGAATCATGTGATCAAAACGAATATTCCTTTTATGAAAATATCTGTTTGAATTGAATCCGCTGTTTCATGCAAAGTGAAAAATTGTAAAAACGTGATCTTTTATTGTTGTGTTAATGAGCATGGCAGGTGTTTTGAAATTAAAGTGTGACACCCTTGAATGAATGCATGTTAATCATACTCTGATTATTTTCATTAATTGCGGGGTTTAGAAAGGGGTGTTACAACTTGAATCTTAGTTTAGAAGCCATTAGACTTTGCTTTAAGTCTAAGAAACCCACTTGTACTAGGAGTGTTCTTCAACTAAAATCCTAGGAAAGAGTTTGTCAACTCTGTGTAAGAATCATCGTCATGATTTCTTACTTCCCCTTTTGAGTGTTACAACTTAGATTAGGGAGTTTTTGTTAAACTCCACACGAGCATTGTAATGTTTGTTCCCCCTTAAAACTTGATCATAATCAAGTGTTCTTTATCCCTTGTGAGATGAACTACGATTGCTCTGATTCTATCCTAGTTAGGATACGTAGGCAGAAGACGCGACATCTTTGTGAGCAAACTTAGTGTATATAACTTTAGGTTTCAACTTATATCTTTTCCCAATCCATAGCACATTTCCACAAACTTAGCAAGCAATCAAACAAAAGGTTCCTGTAGAATACTACAGATGCTTAGGGTGTTAACACCTTCCCTAGGTATAACCAACCCTCGATCCCCGAATCTCTTAAGCGTTGTCATTACATTGCGGAAAGGGTTTTTCTTTCTTTAGACCTTTCCTTTGGGATAAAATAAAGTTCGGCTGTAAAAGAATTAAGATTCAAGTTAATTCAATAGCTTGATATCCGATTTTCACCGTAACAGTAACCGATCACGCTACTTTGCCTAGAAAAGTGGTAACCGGTTACCACAGGCAAAACTTGCATATTTTTCTTACAAAAATGGTGTTGTGGCCACGATTTCGACTTTCTACCTTTTGCTTTGATGAATATGCATAGAAACCTTCATTTTGTGCTTGTTTTAGTGATATGATATCTTTGAGAGGATGTGATTAATCAGGCTTGGAAGACCTGTTTATTCCTGCAACAAAAATCACAGAGAAAAAGTGTGAATGCGTATGCTAATGATGTGAATGCACATGCTTATGCAAAAGGCAAAAGGGAGGTCAAATTTAGGGTTACGATAGGGTGAATAGATCACAAATTTAAAATTTAAACTTTTGGCAAAATGGTTTTCAAAAGTTTTATGGCACAACGGAAACAACCCGAATCGAATCGTCTAACCAAACCTACTATCGAAAAGTTTGGATATGCGTAAAGTTACACAATTGAATGATAATGAACACAAATTTTTCAACAACAATTAATCACAAATCAATTAAATACTAAGCTACACGTAGAGCTTATTTCCAATGGTCAAAAATAAATTAAAAGCAATAGAGACAATTTATCGAACACCTTGTTTTGATGATATTAAAACCAATAACAATCAAAGTGATTATAATTATGTCAATAAATCGTAATTCAAAATGTAATCAAAAAGTTGATTTTCAAATGAATTGATCAAACCAACAAAAGATTCGATAATTTGCAAAAACAAAAATTATATATATATATATATATATATATATATATATATATATATATATATATATATATATATATATATATATATATATATATATATATATATATATATATATATATATATATATATATATATATATATATATATATATATATATATATATATATATATATATATATATATATATATATATATATATATATATATATATATATATATATATATATATATATATATATATATATATATATATATATATATATATATATATATATATATATATATATATATATATATATATATATATATATATATATATATATATAGAGAGAGAGAGAGAGAGAGAGAGAGAGAGAGAGAGAGAGAGAAAGAGGGTGAAAGAAGGATTAGTTTAGGGAGTTTCCCAATTGGCCTCACTATGGGTACGTCTTCCCTCAATTTGAAATCGAATGATATAGTTGCAATTAACATTACTTTGCAAACAATGTATATACAAGAGATGAAGAACTATAACCCTACAAACCCTATGGTTTGTTGTTGATTTTAACACCTCTAAAACCCATGATCAAAGTTTGATCAAGTCACTAACAATGCTGCTTCAACCATCAGTTCCTTTTACTACCTTGCAAGACCTCTCGTCTAAAGGCCTTTGCTCGGTCGGACTAATCCCAAGCACGCACTTGTTGAACCCAAGATTAACGAACACGGTCCATTATCTTATGATACTCCCTTGTAAGGTACCACCTACCTTGTCCCGAGGCCTTCGCTCGATCGAATATGTATTTGCGCGATCTTATCCAAAACCTTCAAATCCTCAATGATCTTGAAGGAAAACCCCAACTTGGTTTTCTTATCTGAAACACACAAAGAACTTAACCCAAATTCCTGGTTACACCAACCTAATTTGACGTTATCAAACCTAATTTAGATGGTCACCCATCAAAAAATGATAATGTGTAATTCATTGTGTGTATGCATAAAAGAGACGTTAAAGATGATGATTTTCTTTGTAATTCTAGTTTTGTTTAAGTTTTACACTAGTACCTTGTTAGAAAATGATGAATGTATGAGTATATATATGTATGAGAGATATGAAGCAAAAGGAATGCAAGAAAAATTGAGAGGAAAACCAAATTCTTAAGTTTTGAAGTGAATAGGTTGACCTATGAAAGAAATAGGTCAACCTATAAAGGTCTTAGGTCGGCTTATTTGAGGAAACCTGAAGGCAGTGGCTACAACCTTCGTTATTGAGGCATGGGTGTCAACCTAAGTGGTTTATATATTAATCTATACTGAAGCAAAAGCTTCTATAGGTCGACCTAAACACGTATGTATCGGCATATGTTATAGTTTTTACACTAAAACTCAATTTTTGATGCTTGTATCTTGCCTAAGTCATTTCCAAACATGTTTATATGCACCCTAATTCTAAGATGATCATTGCACATATACAATTTTGTTGATATCGTCCAATGTAAAAATTTGCTAAAGTTGCTCCTAGTTTTGACATCATTAAAAACTTGACTAAATAGAAGGATGCACTCACATACTCCCCTTTTTTTATGATGGCAAAACTCGAGATTTGAGACAATGCGTTTTTATTTGGTACAATGAGTAGCTCCCCCTGAATGTGTGCATTATCTTCTTCATAGTCTTCTCCCCCTTTGACAACATTAAAAAGAGACAAGTAATCCATTAGCAATATCACATAGATACACATTACACATATGTATTATACTACACATAGGCAATTGCAAAGATAGGTAGTGCACTCACGTACAATATATGTAAAGACACAAACTTAATAAACACGCCAACAATACTCATATTTATTCATTTTAATAATCCATATTATAAAGATTGCATCAATGCATAAACCAAGTATCACAAAACAAACCAAAACAGAATTGAAAAATGCATAATGACATGAAAGAAAAAGTGAATGCATGACCAAATAAAAAGAAATCCTAAGAATCTAGACTGAAACGACTTAAGCTCTAGGTACTTTAATGTCTTCCATGACTCTTAGACCTCACTCCACGAAACTAACCCTGACCATCACCTCCAAACTGGAGATCCAGAAAATCACACACTTCTTGATAAAATTGTGTATAATGATCGTGGTCTTCATTTTGGGCAACAATCATGTGATTGAGCCTTACTATAGTAGCAGCACTGTTTGCATGAATTTCATCCTTTAGAGACATCAGCTTCTTAGTCACAAATGATGCAAAATCCTCAAAGTTCGCATCTTGAGCCTTCATTTGTTCTTGCATGTTCCATTTGAGCTGCCTCAAAATCTTCTCTTCTTAGACCTCTTTATAACGCTCATTCTGTTTAATCTGCATATTTTGAAACAAATTTATGATGGAGGATTGATCTCCATGTAAATCACCCGATAAGTCAGCTTCATGATCAACATTATGCATATGTTCGTCACCGATAAATCGTGTCTCTGTAGTGGAGTCAGCAAATTCAGAGGGGTCATCAAAGTTGTATACTTTCCTTCCATGTTTACCCATTTGAAAGTAGTATATGTTTTGTTCTTCATCCCAAAAATACCCCATATTTGGAGAACTTTTACTATGGGCTAGACGATATGAACAAAAAACTTTGCAAGTCTATATTGAAGTTTTTAAGAATCTTGGAGATCATGGACATGTAGCAAAAATATGTTCCTTTATTGCATTCTTTGATATTGAACATCCGGTAAACTAAATAATGAGGCCAATTGATTCGAATCTTGTGCCAAAAAATTAGCACAAGTTGAATCACACCACTGTCAATTCTTCAATATCCATATTTCTTAGGACGCAGAACATGAGATACTATCCATAACAGAATCCTAGAGACCATTTTCAATTGACTGACAACAAGGGTGTCATGACAGTCCTCTGATCTAGGTGCCCTAAGCATCTCGTTCATATGTGTGGTCCACTTAAAATTCATATGAGTGTTGATATCTATCACCAATGGATCAACTTCTTCGTCAACATCAAGATCAACAATCGTAATATCAAACAGTGATTTCCATTTTTCATTTGTAAATTCATAGACTTTATTACCTATTGAAAATTTGAAAGCGGATCTTTTCTGATCATGCAGTTCATAATAGAACACCCGGATAAGATTTTTGTCATAATCATGTGACAGATGTAGAAAATAGTTTATCTTCTGGTGCTCAACAAGTCAAACAACTTTTGGAATATCTAAGCATTTGGCCACCACTAGTTTCCACACATGTTACTTCATTATAAAATTATGTTGATGCTTTTCTTCAAATTCTTCAATGCAATCATCCAAAACCATAGAGAAAACAATTTTTGGAGCAGTTGAAGATCTAGTAGCCTTACCTTTTTCTATAGAATCACTTTTAGTTCTTGCAATTTTGGGTGCCATTGATAATTTCTCATAAACGTTTCATACACTAAGTGTTTGAATAAATGAGTTTGAGACTAGGATGTGATTTTAAGAATGAGAAATGATAGCCATTTATAGGGAGTGAAGAATGTAGAATATTAATGAGCCTTTGGAAAATGTAATATTGAATGTGATTGGTTTAATTACAATAGTGAAGAGTTTAAGGCCTTTTAAAGAGTTACAAGACTCACTGAAAGTTGGAATGTAATGGAGACAGGTTCATGAATCAACAATGAATGCAAAAAAAATGAAAAATTATGTTCAGTGTATTGAAATTCAACCTTTAATTTCCATGTGCCGACCTATGACTAATACGTGTCGACACATACTTTAGAAAAAACCATAAAATTCAGAAAAAATTAATTATGTGTCGACCTATATGAAGATGTGTTAACCTATGCTGTAACTTTTCTAAAAAAATTGAAATTTTTTTTATGAGCCGACCTATATGAAACCGTGTCGACTTAGAAAGTCCCAACTTTAAAAAATTTGACTCAATTTGACTTGTGAGGACTTTTAGAGTTGTAAATTGACCCATGAATGATTACATGATGAAAGATTTATGCATATGATAGTATGTTATGGTTTGTTTGCTAGAATCATGCAATTATGAAGATGCAAGCATGAATTGGTTCAAGATATGGATCAAAATATGAAGAAATTTTGAATATAGTCACTATAACCGAATAAAATGCAACACACAAAGTTCGTATTAACATTTTTGTAAGTTAACATATTTTGCAGGCATTATTTATATAATACATCTTATATCTTCTATGAATAAACAAGTAAAAGCTATACTTACATACAAAAGAAGAAAATGATTGAAATGATATTACCTCATCATACACCAGACAGAGGATGCACTTGCATTCCACGAGGAACTCTCGAATGAAATTTGAAATGAATGCAAAATGTACCACACAACACAAATGAAACCAAAACACTCTTATCACTTTTCCTCTTACACATGTATTTGAAAGTGAAATTAATAATGTATCCAAGATGTACTTTGGCTTGATGATCATCCTTTTTATTGAACTTTCATTCTTATTCAATCATGATGGTTATCTTGCTCCTCCTCATGTTTCATCATCTTAGATTGATCACTCCTAATTTAATGCACTTGAGTATGTTTTGTTGAAGATGAATCCACATCGTTAAACATAATACCTTTCTGACACTTCAAGGAAAGAAACATTAGTAATCATTTACACACTTTTACCAAATAAAGAAACACTAAACATTAAGCTTCTTGGAAACACAATATTCCTTGCTTGTCACATAGTCAACACAATAAGGACATGTCACCTTATTATTCCTTGAGCTTCCATAAAAGAGATCTCATACTCTCTTCATATAGCCAAGACATTTTTCCTGCATGATTAACAATTAGTGATAGCTACCCAATCTTCATTGGGTCCTCGGGGATTAGTAAAACTTTGGTTTCATTTAGGCAACCATTGAAAGTCGCCATTAGGAACAAAGAGTTTCCTAAACTTGCACTTAGCAATAGTGTGACCTTTCTTTCAACAAAAATAACAATACAAATTATGAGAAGATAACTGTTGCAGTGAGAATAGGATATCAAATTAATGATTAATTTGAATCACAATCTTTTGATTCACAACCGGTCTTTGATTCATCCGAAGGAAAAGGTTAAAGAAAGGAAAAACCTATTTTGCATCATAAATACAATGCGGGGAAAGATCTAGGGTTCAGGGGTTGGTTAAGCTTAGGGAAGGTATTAGCATCTTAAACTTCTGTAGTACTCTACAGGAACCTCTTGTTTTAAATGTGCCATTGCTAAGATTATCTGCTTAAAGGTATGCTAAGGGTTAAAGGGAAAGAGAAAGACCTAAGGGGTTAGTCCTAAGTTTACTCGCCAAGATTCGCATCTTGTGCCTACGTATCTGAGGTAGGGGATGGAATCAGAGTAATCGTAGTTCCCCTCACAGAGGGAGGTCAGGAACTTCTTGACTGTGGTCAAGGTCCCAAGGGGATGTAAACGTTCATAAGGAAGCGCTTACTTGAAGTGCGGCGACTCCTATTCTACGTTGAAAAGTTGAATTGAAAAGGTAAAGATAAGTAAGTATTCCACGGAGGGAACTTACATGGAGTGCGGCGACTCCTTATCCTAAGGCTATGGTAAAGGGTAAAATCGTCCATGGCGGGACGCCTAAGCATGAGTACGCCGACTAAAAGTATTAAGGTTTGAAAAGGTAAAGGTGTGTATGTCCACGGCGGGACGTCTAAGCACGAGTACGACGACTCGGATCCTAAGGCTAGGATGGGCGAGGATAAAAAAATATTGAAACGACGGTCAAACAGTTAGACCTTTCCTTCAGAGGAGAATAACGGTAAAATAATAAACAGTGAAAAACTAATAATTAATGAAGATGGCAAAATAATATACAACTGATAAGGATAAGGATGTGAGTAGCAACAATAATGTCAGAGAATGTATAAATGAGAATAAAAAGCGTCAGCAACAGATTCATGGATAATCGAGAATGATGAAGTGTGATTAATGAAACTAGGATTGATGAAGATTAGAAGTTAGGTGGCTAGTCATTTTGAGAAATGTTATAGAAAGAAAAGGAAAGGTTTGAATTATATGCCAAAAAAAAGATTTAGATTAGGGTTAAATTAAAAGAATGTTAGAATTTTCAAAATAAAAAGTGTTAAAAAGCTTAGAAATTTTTAAATAAAAAAATATTAGAGTTTTAAATTAAAAAGAGAATTAGAGTTTTAATTTTTAAAAAAAAGGTAATTGAATTTTGATCTTAAAAAAATGTGTTAGAATTATTTTAAAAAGAAATTAGAATTTAATTTTAAAAAAAGTTAGAGTTTAAGTAAAAAATGGTTCTAATTTAATTTTAGAATTTTAATTTTAAGAAAAAGAGTTAACGTTAATTAAAAAAAGTTAGATTTTAATTTTTTTGAAAGGTCAATTTTAATTACTAAAAAAAAGTGTTAGTTATTTATTAAAAAAATGTTAGATTTAATTTTTTAAAAAAAAGAGTTAGACTTAAATTTTAAAAAAGGTTAATAAAAAAAGTAAAATTTTTAGTTAGTAAAAAAAAATAAAGAAAAACATAATAAAATAGATAAAAATAAAAAAAAAAACAAAATGGGTCAGGCCTGGGTGGTCAGGCCCCATGACCCAACCCAACCAATATATAAAGGGAGGGGACTGAAAATTAGGGTTTTAACCCTAATTTCAGTTATTGGCCGCGGTGGCCCCTAGAGGGTTTCTTTGAACTTTTTCGCTCTCTCCTCTCTCTCAACGCCGTGATTTCTCTTATTCTTCTTACTACACCTGAAAAAACAATCAGACATCAAGATATCATTGGCTTACGTTTTGGTTTGGATTTGTCTAGGTTTTGACAGATTTTCGATGATGGTTTCACGTTTCTCTTTGGATGGTTTTGTGGTTTTGCTGATAGGGCGATGGTGAGACTGTTTCCGTCTCTGAGCCTTCGTGGGTTTGAGGTGTTTTTGATTTTTGACTGTTTCATTTTCTTGTTACGGTTTTGATGGTTTGGACGTAGACGGTTGTTGTAGTTTCGTTGTGTACAGGGCGGTGATGAGTGCTTTTTGACTCTGAGCCCTTGAGGTTTCCGAATCCGTTGAGATGTTTAAAAGATGATTTCCTACTTTTCGTTGAAACCTTCAAATGATGGCTTTTCGGATTAGTTTTGGACGGATCTAAGCGAAGCTTTTAGTGTTGATCTTTGATGTTTTTCGATGATGATTTTCCTGTTTCATTTTTAGGGGTTTTGGCCGCCACTGTGATGATTTTGTTTAGGGTTTCTCCGTCCGTTTTTACTGTGATTTTTGGCCCTTTTTATACTTGATTTTTAAATCTTTTTCAATCTTCGTTTTTTATTTGATTGAATCTGATATATCTCTCTTTTCCTCTTTTCGGATCCGTTGTTATTATGATGATGGATTTGATTTGGATTATTGATGATGTATTTGATTTGGATTATTGATGATGGATTTGAAATATATGATTTTCGTTTTTTATTGTTGTCATGATCCCCTTTTCGGATTTCCTGATGATTTTTGGATATTTTGTAGTCGTGATTTTCGTTGGATTTGTCTGATGATTATACTTTACCATTTTGGGATCTGTTAGATTTTTCTTCCATTTTCGGAATCGATTTTGTTGATGAAGGATTTCCAATTTATTGATGACTGTTGAGATTCCCCTTTTGTGGAAATATTGATACTGAACCGTGGTTGTTGTTTGATTTGTCCATTTTTGGATTTGTTTTGGCTGTTGGATTTCCAGATTTTTCAAGGGCCATTTGGACAAAAAAAGTCATTTTCTGAAAAATCTCTTTCTCTTTCTCAGAACAGAACGGGTATTGCCAGATTTTGGCTGAGGTCGCTTGAAAAAACAGGGGGTTTGGTAGCAAATCTGCTGCCCCTCCCAGACCCAATGATGAAAATGCTCTGAGGGTCTGAAAATAAAAATAAAATCCTTTCCGATTAAAAATTCTGACTTTTCAACCATTTTGCTATTTTTGTAGGTTTTTCTTCGAAAATAGAAATATGGAACTTAAAGACGGAAGCTTGAAGACATAGTCTTAGGATATTAGGATTTAGGACTTGCAATTTGTAACGATGAATCCAAAAAATATAACCTTGTAATGTAATCTGTGATATTATAATAAATTCCCTCTTTTAATAAAATGTGGACTTAATTCTTCCGATTTTAATTCTGAGCCAAAATCTCATTACGAACAACTTTGAACTTCTCAATTTGCATCCGAGTATCTGAAAAAATTGCAAACTTTTGAAACCAAACAAACCAATATGAATTCGACGCAAACCTTGGATTGGCTCAAACTATGCCTTTGAGAATTAACTCGTAACCGGCCTAATATCCAGTGCATAAAGACTTGACTTGCTTAGCTAAACTCTTTGGAAATAAATCCATATCGATTCAAATCTCAATCCGTCCATACATTAACGACCTCAAATCAAACAATTCAAATCGATTAATATTCCACATTTTCATCTGACGGCTAGTAATCCGATTCTCAAATCTGGATGAACTGTACTGAATAATTCCAACAAATTCCCAAACCAAACATCGTGTAAACTAGGGAGAAAGGAAACCCTAGTTGCTTGGGGATCCCCTGAGAATGTTCCGGCCTGTAATCGTCAAAAGGTTGTGAATAGGTGGCACATCCTCACTCACACGAATTAAAATGCACACAATATTATTTTCCAGCTTTTTTAACACACCTGCAAAAATGAACAAACTAGGCAAACCGGTTAGCAGTTAGTTAAAAAATGACAGATGAAATGAAATGTTAAATGAATCTAAGGGTAAAATTTGGGGTATGACAGTTGTGTTGTACCCCAAAATTTGCCCAGCCTTTTTCTAACTTGGTTTATGTTTCATCTCATTGTTATATCATTTGCATTTGCATACCATTGTTCATTTGCAGGGGATCAGGAGAGGTGGTGCATTGCAAGAGAAGGTTACCCAGGGTATAAGCCTAAGCAAGAGGTTTTATTCAAGTGTTCAAGCGTTTATCATCATCAGGAGAAGGTCAAAGCTCTCTCAGAAAAGAGATGGGTGTGTGTGGTATAGCTCATATCTTGGAGGCCAAATGAAGATTATCAGAGGATTGTGAGTCCATGATTTGATGGAAAATTGCGATCTAAACGCAGCGGAAAACAAAAATTTCCTTTAGTGATCCTTACGAATGAGCATGGTCAGTGATAGAATCGTTACCTCTTTGTGGCGATTCAGATCTTTGATGCAGCGATCACAAGCGTTGATGAAGTGCAACGCCTCTACTCAGTCCACACGAACAGCTTCCGGTCACAGTGCTAGCTGCTTACGAACGGAATTATTTGAGTGAGAAAAGAGAATCAAAAACGAAATTGCATCAAGTGAAAGCTTCATCACAAGGGTTCCTTTTATAGACTCTCTTGTGGGCTGCGGGCTAAAAACCCAATTCACATGATCCATAATAATATTATATATTATTATAATAACTATTATTATAATAAATATATTTATTTTATTATTATTTTATAACCATTATAAAATAACAATAATTATTATTATATTTTCCGAATTTCTATTTTTCACTTAAGTGCACCGTACCTTACAGTGTTCCTTTGATTTCTCTATCTTTCATCAAACTGTCCTTATGTGTGTGACCCTGTAGGATTTCGTAACGTTGGTAATTATATTAAATTATATATTTAACATAATAAACAGTAAGCGGTATCTAGCAACACATCACTGCTACCCAAGTCACGAAAATGTCATGTGATTTGACAAAACCTTTTTCGTGATAATATATGTTTGTACAATTACCCTTTTGCCCCTATGTCTATATTGAACACAAGGCATACACTGTGTCATCCTTGTCCAGTTCAATATTGGGCCCTTAGACATTTCTCCTGTTATGCAGGATTGGAAAATTCCATCTAGGACACTCATGTCCCTCAGCATGCTTCGTGGAGTGCCCATCAACTGTCTTTATGATCATCCAGTTACGGATAATGTTTGATCAGCAATAAAGCACCCGACTCTACATCTAGGGTCCATAGTGGTTTCAGGTCGAAGGATGGTAATACACCATTATCACCATGAGAATAACTTATGACACTTTGCATAACATACTATGTAGTATTCTCATAGCGGGTCAATCCGGTATAAATATTACTCCTAATATTTATACCTATGTCAAGACTTGATAACTCTTTATCCATGATCCATGAGATGTGATCATCAGTCTATCTTCATAATAGTCTCAATGCTTTTAATGTTATCCCACTTTGCAATAAAGCTTGACTACGGATATTTTAAGAATAATGTCTTTATGTTTAATGGGATCTCATGATTAAGTCACACTTAACATTTCATTAAACAGACTAACTATTCTAGGGACTTTATTATTCTGAAAGACAAACATAATAAAGAAATGCCTTTTATTATTAAACGAATAATCCGATACAAGTACCAAAAAGTATTGGCCTCTAGGGCTTACACCAACATGATTATGGATGGAGAATGTTGTGAAAGCTTACTGAGTGCTTGAAGAGCCATTGTGGAGCTTATCCAAGTGATTACATCATGTACAAGAGGTTGCAGTCAAAGGATTGTACATCTAGGGGTTTCATCTGCCTAGTGCAAAGTCATATGGAGATTTGAAGTGGTTTGAGACTTAATTCCAAGTCATTGTTATCATGGAAAGTTGTGTTGAAGCATTTAATATGTTATTTCAAGATCAATTTAAGAAGAATCAAGAGTGTGAGGAGTTGCTAGATTAGGGTTTCTAAGCTTGTCAGCGTAAAATTCCCTATTTAGTGTCCAACTTCCAAACCACATATCTCAAGATACAAGTTTCATCTTACATTGATGCAAACATGAGACTTGTAGAGCATGTTCTTATCTTTCTTTGGAGTACTAGAAATCATCCATCTGATTTGTAGAGCTCAAGTTATGATGCTGACAAGTTATGGGTCCTCAGATGAATGTGATTTTAGTCAACAAAAGTCAACCAACTTCCAAGGCATTTTTGACCTAGAATCATGTTTCACCTCACTTTGACCCAAACATGAAAGTTTTTCCTTATGATCTTAGCTTTCCAAAAAGTTCTGGAAGTCCTTCATCTGGTTTGTAGAACCCAAGTTATGGAACTTGCAAGGCAAGGGTATTTTGGGAAAGTAAGATTACATGTCATTTTCATTATAGGTCCATTTCATGACTTTGTGCACTTCAAATGGAACTTTTTCCAACATTGAAATTGCCTCAAATGACATCAATTTCACCATGGAACATTCATTTGTCATGGGTTTGGCATGTATGTGAAGACTGGTGAAGGAATTTCATGAAAAAAGGCATTAAAGGCCATGATTTGAATTGAATCCATTTTAAATCATTTCATGACATGTTTGTGCATTTTTTGATTCACTTAAACATAATAAGAATAATGCACACCAACCTCCTGCCATGTTGACAACTCATTTTGGGGATGAGAATAACACTAGTCCTTCTCTTTCATTAAAAAAGGAGTGACAAAAAGTAGAAAAAAAGCAAGCAGATGATAATTCCCTTTTTTGTTATGAACTTGTATACTATCATTTCTTAATGTTATTCACATGAGATTCAAAAGCCAAGGGGCGCCTTTATTGATGCCAAAAATGATATTTTTATACCATTTTCTACACCTACATAGTAAAATATTATAATATTATATATATACATATATATATATATATATATATATATATATATATATATATATATATATATATATATATATATATATATATATATATATATATATATATATATATATATATATATATATATATATATATATATATTTAAAATATAAAAAATTATTATTTTTTATTTTTGAATTAAATGATATTGATATGAAATTGTGTGATTAACCAACTTCATAACTTTATTAACCAATATTTTACACATTATTAACCAACTTTATTTACTGCAAAAAATACTTTTAATATCTGGACGCTTATTAACCAATTTCATAACTTCAATAACCAATTTTTTAGTTTTCATTAACCAATTTTGTTTTACTACTAAAAATTATTTTTAATATCTGTGAGTTTATTAACCAATTTCATCATTTTATTAAGTAACTTTGTTTTACAATTTTAAAAACTATTCACAGAGCACTGTTCACGTACTGTTTATGACACTGTTCACAGTTTATAACACTGTTCAAAAATATAATTTTTTATTTAAAAAAATACATTGTTCACCGTATAAATATAATGAACAATATATATAGTGTAAGTATTGGTGTATGAATAACATTGTTATTAATGATATGTCTCTCTCAATTTTAAAAATCCCTCCTTTTTTTTGGAGCAAAAGCATGGCCATATCCCACAAATTTCTACTCCTCCGTGATCGTTACCCACCCTTCCCAAGTATTCTTCTCTTCATTCAATATCTCCATCATTTTTCTTTGGCTAATCCAAACATTAAAAAAAAACCATTTCATTTAACACTATCCATTATATATGAGTAACGGTTCCCTCACTCCTTTCTTCCTTTTCTTCCTCATACATCCACTTCTTCCCAAACTCATTCACTCACCACACATCATACTCCCATCCCACTTCCCTTCTGCAACAAAACCACTCTTCAACAACCACCTTACAACACACGATCACTATGAAAGTTATAACAAAACCTTTCCAACATTCCCCTATTTCACCAAAAACCACCCTATAACAACCAACAACCATCACTTGTTTCTCTCATAAACTCACAGCTTCGACCGCTAGATGCCTTTTCTTTAAATCACCACTTCATAACCACCGCACTATCCTGTACTCTGGCTACCACCTTGAACATACCACAGCCTTCACGAAAAAGCAAGATCTGTTACCTCCACCACCAAGCTTCACTATCTTCACTTCCAACACCATAAAACTCTTCCTCTACAAGCACTGTTCACGTAATCCAAACCCACCATATAACCTCCATAAAACAACCATAAACAACATACCTCTACCAATCTTACTCCATACAACTTCCTCTCCGTAATAATACTTACAACATCACCACCATTAAAATTGTGAAAATAACTACACAAACCATGAGTT
This sequence comes from Lathyrus sativus, assembly GCA_963859935.3. NCBI lineage: Eukaryota > Viridiplantae > Streptophyta > Magnoliopsida > Fabales > Fabaceae > Lathyrus > Lathyrus sativus. The sequence goes on along the minus strand of OZ012736.1, from coordinate 299,666,386 downwards.
GGCTCCCTCTTTCATGAAGAACAAGAACGCAGACTCCCACCATAAAAAACCTCTACGCTGTCTACACTGATCTGTACTCCACCCTTCTCCCCTCTTCTCAGCCGTAACAGACGCGAAACACAACAAAAAACAACGACACATAAACTCACATCCATCCCACTGTGAAAATGCCGACAATATACACACACTCCCTCCGTTAATCACACGCATACCTCCATCAACTAGGGTCCACAACGAAATATCACCACCTCTTTCCGCAGCACACTCGACCCACCATACGACAAAACCAACAACAACAACGTTTTTCTTCATCAATGCCTGTCACAACATACAACCACATAGTATTCAAGCTAAAAAAGAAGGAGCATCAAGAAAGAAGAGAGAATTGATCTTTACGACCATGAGACTCCCTTATACGAACACGATTTCGCCATCCACTGTGGGAGCCTCTCAGCCGTCGTACGTGTCGGGAAGTACGTCAAACGCCACAACTCGCCATGACCACACAGCTACCGTCAACGCCAACCCAGATAGAGAAGAATGTGGGAAATGTGTTTTTTTTTTTTGAATCGATAGCTGAGGGAGAGAGATGGGCAAATATGGGTAACAGGTGAGTTTTTGAGAGTGAGTCATTGGTTTGCATTGATTTAGTCAAAATCAGATTTTCATTTACATTAACTATTTTTTAATTTCTGTCTCGATTAGGTTTGCTTATTTATTTGTAAATTATGATTATTTATTTATCACTAGGAAATTAATCAATTAGGGCCATTGCAATGTTGGATTTTAGGTCCAATCATTAAATATACCCTGCTAATCCCTTGCACCCTTTTTATTTCTCTTTTTAATTTTAATTTTTTGATTATTTAGTTATTTAATAAGTTTGTGAATTGGTTAAATTATTTTTTGTAATTAGTAATTTTTTTATAGTTTAATTAGTTGTTTGTATTTTTTTCTCTAAATAATTCGTTTGATTATTTGCTTAGTCATTGGGTTTAGTCAATTTACTTAAGTGATTTCTCTGTAAATCCATGTCTAATATAATACTACTAACATTTTGGACAATTCGCAATCATTTTTACTAATACTCCTAATCAATTTCAAAATAATTTCAAATCATTTTTCATTAATCACTTTTAATTTTGTCAAGCCATTTTCTCAATCAAATTCAAAACACTCTAAAAACATGAATAGGATTGCGCGTCACGAGCTTTAAGTGGTGGAGAAGGAATGAGAATGGAGTTTTCCTACCCTCACTTTGGATATTTTGGACACAAGACGTTTGGCTTGGTAGTTTAAAATATTCACCTCTGTCTATAGTCTTTAGTGCAATTCTAATAAAAAACAATCTTCTTTTCAATCTAAAATACATCCAACCCATTCAAAAAATTTTGCCTTTTGACACTACCTAAAATCTTTTAAAAAATGAAAGACATTTTATCTTAAGATGATGCAGAGCAATGCTTCATCCACAATCGTTGAGATGAGATAGGTGACGTGAATGTGATTTATAAATCCACTCAATGTGGTGTGAACGTTCGCTCCTCACCAGTTTTGTATAAAACAATATTTTTCGTCGATTAATACAAGATAGATTTCACTAAAATCGACAAAAAAACAATTTTTTTTTACCCAGAACTAGGTGTGCCTTGATTTGTCTTTTGAGATACATAGGAGCAGAATTGTGAAATCTTGTCAGGCCCCCTAATAATAAAGACCTTTTTAGGTCCTTTCTTCTTTACCCCTTGTAATAAAAACCTTTTCAGGTCCCTTTCTTTTTTGCCTTAATAAAAAATAAACCCTTTTGTCCTTTCTTTTCCCTTTTAATAAGTTAAGAAGCCTAGCATTTTAAGCAAACACAAACATGCACAACTAACCTAACAATTTCCATTGAGTACAATGAACACGAGGGGTGCTAATATCTTCCTCTTGCATAACTGACTCCCAAACCCAAATATTGGTTGCGATGACCATATCCTTGTCTTTTTTTAAAGGGTTTTATTTGATATTTTACCTTCCCATCTATGGGAGTAAATAAAGATCGGTGGCAAGACTTGATAGATTTCAAAAGAGAATTACCCCATCTGAGAGTATGGTAGTCTTCAGTTAGTTTGACTCTGCATTCAAATTTCAAAAAAGGATTACCCCATCTGAGGATCAACCACATCCTATCCCTCACATGAGGTCAGAAACTAAAAATCCATAGTGGTTGTCCCTCACCGTCCAAAGGAAAGAGACAGTCACAACCCTTACACACCAAACACACAAATGTCACACGATTTGTTAAAAAAAAGAGAATTTCAAAACCAAAAAGCAAGAAAAAAGAAGAAAGCTCGCTAAGTCGAAAAATAAAAAAAGAGGGGCTTAGGAAAAAGTTAGGGCACCCCGGTAGATTATAAACAAAAAAATCAGTCTACGCAAAAAAATCAGAGAAAACAAAAAGAAAGCCCAAAAAAGAATTTTTTTACCATAACAAAATCACATGAAAACAAAAGGTGGGTGACTTCCACTCCAAAAAATCTCATTGGCTGCTTAACCATCACTTCTACCATTCAAATTCCTTTTGAAAGATGAATGCTTGTGTAAAACTAGCTGGACATAAGACTGGAGAACATCAAGGAGAATGAGTGGGCTAAAATAAATTTTGAGCCTTATATCCTTTCTTTCTGAAACCATGAACCAAGCCACGTTACAACCCTAAAAATACCTAATTGAAGTTGGGTTTATTTCGAAAGCATACTAGGGTAAAATTGCGCCAAACCTGGCTTCTAAAGATTTGTTTAACATTTGTGTTTGTATTGATATGGCATCCTAATTGGTGTTCGATTCACTATATGTCATCATTTCAGTGGACATGTGTGGATTCTGGAACTGACATAAGCATAACATTAAGATTATCATTTTCAAAATGGACACTTTTACTTGCGAACAAGCACTTGACATCAAGAAAGTTTTCACGGTGGGAAGTTTAATCACATCAAGGGGTAAAATACCTAAGAACTCCATTGAGAAAAAAGAACAAGTCGGTCCAAGGCTCTGTCAATCTGGGGCAACCACGTCGAGATTATAAAAATCTATCAAAGATCAGTCAGTCAGGGTATTCCGTCAAAGATTAGTTCGCCAGGGGCATTCCCTCAAAGATCAGCCAGCCAAGGGGAAAGTCACTTCAAGGCTCGTACTGAGGTAGTCCATGTAAATACCCAACAGACTGGGACATAAATAGGCTAAAAAGGTATGATTTCTCCCCATGTTTCAAGTTAAGAGCAAAGGTGCGTCAGCAACTGTTGAGCCTGTAATAGGTGTCGGAGAATCATGTATTTATAACCCTTATCCTAGCCTCAAATGCTCCATCTTCCACAACAGAAGCACTTGGTGGATCCTCGAAACTATTGCATAAATCATTCTCATTCATTAATCATGTAGCTTCACTCATGCATCTCATCACATTTATCTGGCATATCAGGAAGCCTTGCAAAACAAGAAAAGTCGAAGCCCAATCGTACTTGGCACCTCTAAAACCCAACCTTGCTTGGTCCTTAAAGCCCAATCTGCTTGGCATTACCATGAAACCCTAACAACCAGCATTCTACATCTCATAATCTTCATTACACAACATTGCATACATGTAGCATATTCGTCAAGATGGAGCATTACACCATACAAATTCAAAAAATAATATAAAGCATAATCCAGACTTGGTACCTTGCACAAAAGACCCACTTGTCCCTACTGACATATTTTCCCAAACTCTCATCCGTGTTGACCGTTTTTAACACTCGTCTGTTTCGACCATATTTCCTAATACTCGTCTGCGTTTTTCCTAGAAACCTTTTCAATACTCGTCCGTATTGCTTCCCACACTCGTCTGTGTTGACATCTATCTTTTTCAATACTCGTCTGTATTGCCCTCCAACATTCGTTTGTGTTGACATACTTTTTTCAATACTCGTTCGTATTGCTTTTCAACACTTGTGTGTGTTGACATTCTCTTTTTAATACTTATTTATATTGTCTCCAACACTCTTCTATGTTGACATATCATTTTCAATACTCGTCTGTATTGTTCTCCAACAATGGCCATGTTTCTTATTCACATGAATGTTGTATACCATGATCAAATGTGTTTTTTATAAAACTTGTCCATGTTAACCTTGCTTGTACCATGAACCTCATGCTTAATTCCTTTGTTGAATAATAGTGTATACTTGTTTATCATGTTGCCTAATTCCAAGGGATGGACTTATTGTTGACATCTTTTTCATTTTTGCATATGAATGTTTACATTCTTGTACACATTTTTACATATCTCATAACTTGTAATCCTTTAACTTGCTATCCCTTAGGAAGTTTTCCCTTAGGATCATTTTCAACTTAGATAATTCAATTAGGGTTTCCCCTCCCTCACTTAAACTCAAAACCACTTTCAATAAAAAAAACCTTGACTTTAGGTCATTGATCTTTTTAACCCTTTTCTAAACAAATGCTTCAAGATACCTTAAGCATATTCAAACTTTTTTCACAAAGACTAAAAGACACAAACTTCAATTCAAAACCTTTTGCCACTTTGGCTTTTCAATTTAAAACATTTTCAAATAGATTAGACATTAGTCATCCTTAGTTGAGATATAAATCTCTTACCCCATAACATTGTTGATAAAGATGTTAATTCTTTTCCACTTGAGAGAGGTATGTGGCATACTTGTTGATTCTATATCCAAGTTGGAGCCCTTCTCTCGATGAGAAGCAAAAAACCCTCTTTCACATGTTTGTGGTGGTTTAGATGAGTATTCTCCTTAAGATGACAACTTGTGTCTCCTTCAATAAAAATCCACCATAACAAATCCTTTTGAACTTATACCACGAACTACGAGGTTTTGATCCTTTATTGGTACATAGGCACAAGACTTTGTGTCTTGCCAAGCACAAAAACAATAAAAAAAAAACATTTCTCTTCTCATCTCACAAATCAATCCCAATTAGCAAACAATTTAACTATAACACAAATACAACAAGAGGTTCCTATAGGATACTATAGATACTTAGTGTGCTAATACCTTCCCTTATTATAACCAACCCCCGAACCTTAGACCTCTTTATTTCTTTGTCTTTGTATTGCATATTTATGGTTAATTCTTTATTTTTTCCTTCCCTTGGATAAGTTAAAGATCGGTGGTGATATCTTAAGATTTGTGAAGCCTAGCTAACTCAATAGCTATGGTCTCTGATTCTCACCACGACAGAAATTGCGATTTTGTAGAAGCAAGCTTCAAGGCGTTTGTGTTTTGATGAAGACAACTCATACAAGCTTGGTACGCAAGATACTTATGCTATATACCCGTGGGGGTATATATATTGAAGATGAAACCAGAATCATCATTCTTCTGAAGTCTTCGCAAAAAGCAAGAGACGCAAGCAAGCAAAAAAGATCAACAAAGATCAAGAGAGTATCATCACATACGACTTTATCGATCAAAGCTTTGTCTACAAGCTACAAGTGAAAATGGTGATTCAAAGAACGGTATAAATATTTTTTTACTTTAGAAAATTTATACAAGTGTTCTTTAAAAATCACATTTCACTACACCACTTACACTAATCTTTTAAAAAATTTTAAAAATACTTATTCTATTTTAGAATTAAGTATTTTTACAAAAACCTCCAGTGTTAACCGATTAACCATATGGGTTAACCGATTAACACAATTTAAAATTATGGATTTTGGGACTTCATAACAGTGTTAACCGATTAACACATGAAAATTTCAAATATTTTTAAACGTTGGAAAGGTGTTAACCGATTAACACTGTAACAACATCCAAAAATAGCATCTTTTCATGGAGGATTGCATTGTTCTATATTTTCTTACTGGCTATTTTTTTACTGTCCCAAAATCACACCTTTTTGGGAAGGTTTTTCACCAGTATAAATTGATTTCTATTTCAAAATAAAAAACAACCTTCAAGAAACAAATTAATCAAATTACTCTTTGTCTTTAACCTTTTGAATTTTTATTAAGTGTTCAAATCATATTTTGAAAGAAGCCATTGAAATAACCTTCACATTCTCACAGTCTTCTTTCACAAAGAACACTTGTATATCTTATCTGAGTATAATTTGTTTCGAGAAGAATATCAACCTTGAAGATTGATAAACAACTTTCCATCAATTATTTTATCAAGAACATTTTTTTGTATTACCTTGTTGTCCAGGACTGTTAGAAACAAGTGAAGTGTATTAAAGAGGATTGTTCTTCAACACTTGGAATTACCTATAGGTTTAGATAGTAAGCATCACTTTGGATGTGATTAGGCTTTACAAAAATTCTGAACTATAGTGAAATACTCTTTCGAGTCGAAAAGGGAGTGGAGTACCTTCGGAGTGTGAAGGGAACCACTATAATTTCCTGTGTCTTTTTCTTTCTGCCTTTACTTTCCGTCAATAACTTAACAACCAAGAAAAAGAACCAAGGAACCTTAACAAGATTGCTAATAATTTTTGAAGATCCTAATTTACCCCCCTCTTATGCGCAGTTACTACTTACATTTGGCATCAGAGCAGGTTATAGGTAACCTGTTCCTATCCGATCCAGATGGCTTCCGCAAATAACAATCTTGTTTTCAAAGATGGTGGCAGTAGCAACAAGCCTCCATTGTTCTGTGGCGAATATTTCGACTTCTGGAAAATTCGAATGAAAGCACATCTAGAAGTACAAGGAAGTGAAATATGGGAAGCTGTCCGGAATGGTCCATTTCTTCCGGTAACAGTAGTCAACAGAGTCGGTTCATCAAAACCGCAAGGATCATGGGATGATGACGATAAAAAGAAAGTTATCTACGACAAAAAGGCGAGAAATATACTACAGAGTGCACTTGGAATGGATGAATTCTTCCCTATTTCAACATGTTCAACGACCAAGCAAATTTGGGACACTCTTGCTGAAACTCACGAAGGAACCGCTGAAGTCAAAAGATCCAGATTAAACACTTTGAGTCAAGAGTACGAATTATTCATAATGAAACCAGGAGAATCTATCTTAGACCTGCATAAAAGATTCGTGCATTTGACAAATCACTTACATGAACTTGGTAAGACACTAACAAATGATGAACTTAATCTTAAAGTGCTTAGGTCCTTATCAAGAGAATGGCAACCAAAAGTGACGGAGATTTCCGAGAAGAAAAGCCTATCAACAATGACGTCCGCTATGTTATTCGGAAAACTCCAAGAATATGAAACAGAACTCGGAAGATTGGAGAAACATGAAGTTCAAGAGAAGAAATCCAAGAGCATTGCCTTAAAAGCTGAATCCAAAGAAGTGGAGAAAGAAAACAACTCCGATGAAGATGGAAACTTCACTCTCCTTGTAAAAAGACTTGGAAAGTATTTTGGTGCAAAAAATAATATTAAAAACTCAAGTTATACAAGAAGAAAGAAGTTCTCAAAGAATAAGGAAAAAGAAACATCAACATCAAATGAAGATATTACTTGCTATGAATGTGGAAAGAAAGGCCAAATCAAACCAGAATGTCCTAAACTCACAAAGAATCATGATCACAAAGGAAAGAAGGATTTCAAGAAGAAAGCCTACATTGCTTGGGATGACAATGAGATTAGTTCTTCCTCGGACTCCGATAGTGATCAAAGCGCAAATCTCGCATTAATGGCATCACATCATTCCGATGATGAAGACAACAAGGTTAGTAGTGATTTCTCTCTTTTTGATGATGATGCTTAAGGAGCAATTGATGAACTTTTAAGTGAGTGCAAAATTATATATAAAACCATTTATTCTCAAAAGAAACAAATATCATCTTTGGAAAAAGATATTGAGAAAATGAAAAATGATTTTAAAGATGAAAAGGAAAAATTAATTAAGAATTTTGCATGCACCAAATGTGAGTCACTCTCTTTTCAAATAGTCCAATTAAAAAGGGTCCTAGAAAGATATGAAAAAGGACAAATTGGATTGGAAAGTGTTCTTAGGAATCAAAGATTTTCAAATGATAGAAGTGGTCTTGGTTATTCAAAATTTTCTAAACCAATTTCTAACAAGACCATATTTGTAAAAGCTAAAGAACAAGTTCCTATTGAAAAGGGTGACAATCATAAAAAGGTTCATCAACATGTCAAGAAGAAAAGAAACAATAAGAATAAATCCTATCCTCCTAGATATAAAAGCAATTTTGAGCCTACATATTTTTATTGTGGTATAAAAGGACATACTCCAAATGCATGTTATGTTAAAAAATTTAGTGTTGCTCAAGGCCATTATGTATGGGTAAAGAAAGGAACTAACTTTGAAGGACCCAAGGAAATTTGGGTACCTAATAAAACTTAATTCTTTTTTGTAGGTATGCTTGAAGACCTCTTCAAATGAATGGTATCTTGATAGTGGATGTTCGAGGCACATGACGGGTGACCTAAGCAAATTTTTACATCTAACGCTTAAGGCCAAAGGATTCGTTACCTATGGTGACAACAACAAAGGAAGAATCCTTGGCGTAGGCATCGTTGGTTCACCGATTTCAACAACCATAAAGGATGTCCTATATGTGGAAGGTCTAAAGCATAGTCTACTTAGAATTAGCCAATTGTGTGACCGAGGTTTCAAAATCAACTTCACTAAAAAGAATGTTTGATTGAAAACGAAGTTACTCATGAAGTTATGCTAAAAGGTAAAAGAGTTAATAATATATTTTTAATTTCCTTGGATAACGTGTCTTTGAATGTTAGGTGTCTCTTGGAAAACAATAATGAATCATGGTTATGGCATAACAGGTTTGCTCATATTCATATGGAGCACTTGAATAAATTGATCAAACATGACTTGGCTATTGGATTGCCGAAGATCAAATTCATCAAAGATAAGTTATGCGACGCTTGTCAAAAAGGAAAACAAACCAAATCAACTTTCATATCCACTTTGATACGGATCAATAAAATACGGTGTGAGCTTTCGAGACTTCAAAGCTCGACCAACACCATTTACCGGCGTAACTCTTAAAACATGAGATCTCCCTCTTGAAATTCATGTGCTTTCCTCCTCTTATCATGGTAACTCTTCTGACGACTCTGCGACGCTTTCATCTTTCCTTGGATCATCTTGATCTTTCTAGTCGTCTCTTGCACAATCTCAGGTCCGAGTATAACACTCTCGCCTGATTCATACCAACACAAAGGAGTCCTACATATCCTACCATACAATGCCTCGTACGGTGCCCCTCCAATATTAGAATGGTAACTGTTGTTATAGGTAAAATCAATCAGCGACAATTGACTATCCCATGACCCACCTTGACCCAACATACAAGCTCTTAGCAAATCCTCTAAAGACTGGATAGTTCTCTCTGTCTGTCCATCCGTCTGCGAATGATAGGAAGAACTCAATCTCAACCTGGTACCCAAAGCGTTAGCAACTCTCCCAAAACTTCGATGAAGATCTCATATCTCTATCAAACACAATACTTGACGGTATCTCATACAACTTCACAACTTCCTCAATGTATACATCTCAGCTAGCTTCAACATAGAATGATTAATCCTCATTGGTAAGAAATGAGTTGATCTAGTCAATCTATCCACAATCACCCAAATCGAATCATATCCTTCTCACAGTCTTCGGCAAACCCGACACAAAATCCATGGAAATACTATCCCATTTCCACTCGAGAATATTCAACAGTTGCATCAGACTCAACAGTCTCTGTTGTTCAATGTTTGACTTCTGAAAAGTCTAACCAGTATGCACAAACTCAACCACTTCTTTCTTCATCCTTGGCCACCAAAACAATTTCCTTAAATCCTGGTACCTCTTCGTACCACCAGGATGGATACCCAATCTACTTCGATGTCCTTCCTCAAGAATAATCTTTTTCAACTAAATAATATCTGAAACGCCACTCTATCACGACACCTCCTGATACCATTTTCACTAATCTGAAAATCAGCTCTTCGACTTTGATTCATCAAATTCAACCGATCTACCAACTCAAATCAGATTTCTGACCTTCTCGAATCTCGTCAATAATACCACTAGTAAGCTCCAAAGTACTAAGCTTAACTCCATAAGAAGTCTCTTCACAAACCAAACCCATATCACGAAGTTGTTTAATCAGTCCTAACTCTCGAACCATAAGCATCGACATATGCAATGACTTCCTACTTAATGCATCAGCTACAACATTAGCCTTACAAGTGTGGTAACTCAATTTAAAATCGTAATCCTTCAGAAGTTCAAGCCATTCTTTTTTGCCTCATATTCAACTCCTTCTGATCAAAGAAATACTTCCAACTCTTATGATCACTAAACACCTCAAATCTCGAACCAAACAATTAATGCCTCCAAAGCTTCGACACAAACACAACAACAACCAACTCTAAATCCCGTGTTAGATAATTCCACTCATGCACTTTAAGTTTCCTTGAAGCATAAGCTAAAACTGGCTGATGTTGCATTAACACACCTCCCCACCCCATCAACAAAGCATCACAATATACAAAAATGGTTTTGGCAGATTCGACAAAAATCAAAACATAAGCTGTTGTCAGCCTTCTCAAAAGCTCTTGAAACTTTCTTAACACTTTGCATCCAAACAAAAGCTTGAACCTTCCTAGTCTACCGCGTCAATGGCAAAGATAACTTAGGAAAATACTTCAATGAAATTTTGATAATAATCTGCCAACCCAAGAAAACTTCTAATCTCAAAAACAGGTTTTGGAGCTTCCCGTCGCGATACAGCTTCAACCTTCGACATATCAACCACAATAACTCTACTCGAGATCACGTGACCAAGGAACTCTCTTCCTTCAACCAAAACTCACACTTTGACAGTTTTGCATACAACTGCTTCTCTTTCAACGCTGATAACACAATTTTCAGATGCTCAGTACGATCCTCTTTAATCTTCGAATATATCAAAATATCATCAATGAACACAACCACAAACTTGCCCAAATAAGTATGGAAATCTTGTTCATATACTCCACAAATACACATGGTGCATTAGTCACACCAATGGCATCACGAAATACTCATAATGCCCATACCTTGTTTTAAAAGCAGTCTTCTGAATACCTTCAGCCTTCACACGAATCTGATGATACCCAGATCTCAAATCTATCTTATTGAACACACTTGCAACAACCAACTGATCCATCAAATCATCAATCCTTGGAAGCGAACACTTATTCTTGATAGTTACCTTGTTCACTTATCTATAATCCACACCCATCCTCATAGAACCTTCTTTCTTCTTAACTAACAAAATTGGTGCATCCCACGGTGACACACTCAGACAAAAAAACCTCTCCTCAAGCAGATCTTCAAGTTGATTCTTCAACTTCTTCGATTCCGGTGTGGACATACGAAATGAAGCCATCGCTACCAAACTAGTTCCAGGAACTAAGTCGATCATAAACTCCACTTCACGTTCCGGTTGTAAATCACTTATCTCATCAGGAAAAACTTCTGGACAATCACAATTAATTGGAAAACCAACAACTTCCCCACTTTCATTAACACTCAAGGTTTCCATCAAAATAAACATCTCAGCACCATCCTGCACCGACTCATCAAAACAATTTGTAAGCACTTAGCTTAACTCAAAACAATTCACTGCACACGCCATCTAAGCTCGTAAGACATGTTTATCCCCTCAAACATAACTCCGTCTACTATCAACAAGAGATTAAGGGTGATCAGTTCCTAAATTTGTCAATAGACATCCGAAAATCATGATGGGGGTATAAACCATCTTTACCAAACTATAAGAGCGTTCATCGACACACTGAGCCACCACTCCACACTTGGAGCATCCTAGAGAAGCGCAAGCTTCTCCCCCACTTGTTCTATTCCCACTTCTCTAGACAAAGGTTATAAAACAAACGTGTACCGACAGTGTTTTCACACACATGTCGCATACTAGGGAACAAATAACATTAGACAACTTGGCCGAACGGACCGACTTGCTCTGATACCACTAATGTAACACCCTTTTCAACCCCACAAAATAAAAGGAAAAATATTCACATTTATCAGAGTAAAATATTAAACTCAATAAAAATCACCCCAAAGGGCGTACATTTTCCCAATAAATCAAATATAAGTCAAAGCTCTGTAAATAACGGGTTTTCCCAAAAGAAATCAAAAATTGCAGCGGAACTCAAAAAGGCATAATCCGAAGTTTTCCTTATACGGGAACATAATCAAAATAATCAAATCAAATAAATCATGATTTAACTCAAAGACCCCAAACCGATGTTACACTATCAGAGCAAGACCCTCTATATTAACTAAAGTGGCCAAATACTCAAAACTCCGAAAAGATCCTCAACGACATCCACGACTAAACTTGGTCATCTGCACGTTACCCACGTGGAGGCAACATTCAAATAGGCAGGGTGAGTAAAAAGATTCATAATAGTCAATGTAGGAAATCAATATATAAAATGTCGCCATTTTCATATTCAACATCATCATATTCATCAAAGGCTACAACATCATAAATTACTCAAGATCATCTCATAAATGCAATGCAACAAGACTCATGCATGTGGTACCAATCATCACAACTCGATGGACACTGGGCCATCAACCCTCCATAGATCCCCATCAATAGGATTAATTCTACTTGAGAACCGTAGCACATCAAAATACCTCACAACCGTGCAATGGGACTGAAGCCAAAGAAATCAAGGTCCTGAACCGAAGTCTGGATGCACATGAGTGCATGATGCACACGTCAATAATCATCCTTATAATAACATCATAGGTGCATCATCATTCATGAAAATCATCATCGTAAATCATGTCATCATAGAATCATCAAAACTCATGGAAATATCATCATAGCTCATCATCATTACATCATAGGATTCATCAAATAATCATGTACCAATCACATAGAATCATAGTCATACTTATCATACTATCACATATTAATCACATAGAATTCAAAATTATACTCACGGTAATTCATCAAACTATCATGTATTAATCACGTAGAAATCATAGTCATACTCATGGTAATTCATTAAAGAAATCACAGCATCAAAACATCAAGGCATCAATGCAAAAAATCAGAATTTGCGAAACTCTGCTACGTTCGCTAGCAAGTTTGCTGTGCGAGTCTGGGGCGAGTTTCTTCGCTGTGCGAAGGATTCTTCGCAGTGCAAGTCTGTGACAAGTCCGTTCGCTGTGCGAACACGCGATGACATCAAAACACTGTTACACACCAGAACCTAAAATCAACCCAAAAGTCCCACGATTCACTTCCCCAATAACCCCAAAACATCCCTAAATCATTCCTAAGGTCTTACGGCGATAAAGGCATAAAATCTACGACTTATTAGGCCAATTCCGTATCATATTCACGCTCTAATTCTCATATATCCTTACAACTACACCACGGCCATTAGAGTCTCCCACTATCTAATTTCCCTACGGGGTTAAACAAATGTCAAACTAGAGTTTTGGCCACAAAGGCCTAATTTCCTTCAAAACTCAAATCGGCCTCGAACCTATCAGACCATCAGTTCAAATCCATACGGCTAAAATCTCAATAATAGATTTAGGCCACGAAGGCCACTTCCCTTTATCTCATAATCAGCCTCAAACCCTTTAAACCCTTAAAATCAGCCTTAAATACATTGAAATTACACATTGAAAACAATGAAGGCAATACTCCCCATACCTTAATTGTCGACTCTAAGCCTTCTCCTTGATTCTCAGAAAACCTTGCGAAGCTTTTGCCCCAATCCTCTTCCTCAGAGCTCTTCCCTCTATTTCTTCTCTTTTCACGGTCTAACAAGAATGAATCCTAATTCCTTCAAAAATCTCTTTTTGTTAAACCTAACTTTGGGCCTATAAATTTGACTTTTCCAACATTACCCTCACTAACTCCTCCTTAATTGTTCAATTTTCCCTTAGTTAACTTATATTTATTCAAATTAATAATAATACCAATATATTCATATTATATACTATTATTTAAATAAATAACCCAAAATCCATAATTCTCAATATTTCACACCAACCACCGAAAATCACTAAAAATACGAATATTCATATTTAAATAAATTAAATAAATATTCTAATAAATTTGGGGAGTTACAAGATATGTCTTAACCCAGAATTGAGAATACAAATAAGTTAGGAAGGGTGGTACAGTCAAGAAAGCTTTTAAGGAGTAATCCCGAATAAGTTAACTTAAGATCCCCCGCTCAGTGGAGGCCCTCTTGAGGGTGGTATTTGTTAATCGAGAAATCGTGAAAACATTTGCTACTTTCGACCTAGGAGCCTGAGAAGCTGAAGACCTTAGGTAACCCTTTACCCCACTTGGCCTATTAGAATGCAGTGTGGTGGCTATGAAGATGTAAACCTAAAATATTTGATATGTGATGCTACACTCAAATGATATTCTCTTGAGAATATTATCGACTCCTGAGTAATCGACGTGCTAGTAATATCTGAAAGATGGATCAATGAATTTGGGAACTTGTTATAACCTTGTCTTGCAGGTACATAAAATCGTTAGTACATACTGTTGCCCCTAAAATTTGCTCAACCTACTTCACTTGGTTTATGTTTCAATTGCATTGTCATTTGCATAGTAGGTCATGTACATAGTCTAATCATTTGCATAGCATAGCATAACAAGCCATCTGACAAGGGATCAAGTGTTATTTTTCATCTCAAGGAATGTATTCAAGAGGCTCTTATCAAGATTCAAGCTTATTCAAATCACCAAGAAAGAAATTGAAGCTTTGTGAAGTTTAAAGGCCAAGCAATGGGCTTCTCTCCTATCTTGAGGGTATGTGATGAAGGAAAATTGCGATCTAAACGCAGCGGAAAACAAAATTTCCTTTAGTGATCCTTACGAATGAGCATGGTCAGTGATAGAATCGTTACCTCTTTGTGGCGATTCAGATCTTTGATGCAGCGATCACAAGCGTTGATGAAGTGCAACGCCTCTACTCAGTCCACACGAACAGCTTCCGGTCACAGTGCTAGCTGCTTACGAACGGAATTATTTGAGTGAGAAAAGAGAATCAAAAACGAAATTGCATCAAGTGAAAGCTTCATCACAAGGGTTCCTTTTATAGACTCTCTTGTGGGCTGCGGGCTAAAAACCCAATTCACATGATCCATAATAATATTATATATTATTATAATAACTATTATTATAATAAATATATTTATTTTATTATTATTTTATAACCATTATAAAATAACAATAATTATTATTATATTATCCGAATTTCTATTTTTCACTTAAGTGCACCGTACCTTACGGTGTTCCTTTGATTTCTCTATCTCTCATCAAACTGTCCTTATGTGTGTGACCCTGTAGGATTTCGTAACGTTGGTAATTATATTAAATTATATATTTAACATAATAAACAGTAAGCGGTATCTAGCAACACATCACTGCTACCCAAGTCACGAAAATGTCATGTGATCTGACAAAACCTTTTTCGTGATAATATATGTTTGTACAATTACCCTTTTGCCCCTATGTCTATATTGAACACAAGGCATACACTGTGTCATCCTTGTCCAGTTCAATATTGGGCCCTTAGACATTTCTCCTGTTATGCAGGATTGGCAAATTCCATCTAGGACACTCATGTCCCTCAGCATGCTTCGTGGAGTGCCCATCAACTGTCTTTATGATCATCCAGTTACGGATAATGTTTGATCAGCAATAAAGCACCCGACTCTACATCTAGGGTCAATAGTGGTTTCAGGTCGAAGGGTGGTAATACACCATTATCACCATGAGAATAACTTATGACACTTTGCATAACATACTATGTAGTATTCTCATAGCGGGTCAATCCGGTATAAATATTACTCCTAATATTTATACCTATGTCAAGACTTGATAACTCTTTATCCATGATCCATGAGATGTGATCATCAGTCTATCTTCATAATAGTCTCAATGCTTTTAATGTTATCCCACTTTGCAATAAAGCTTGACTACGAATATTTTAAGAATAATGTCTTTATGTTTAATGGGATCTCATGATTAAGTCACACTTAACATTTCATTAAACAAACTAACTATTCTAGGGACTTTATTATTCTGAAAGACAAACATAATAAAGAAATGCCTTTTATTATTAAACGAATAATCCGATACAAGTACCAAAAAGTATTGGCCTCTAGGGCTTACACCAACATGTGAAGATCATCAGAGAAGTTATGGGTTATGAATTGAGGGAATGGAAGACCTAGAGGGTCCTTTTGAAAGTAAGACAAGTCATTGGCATGGTTACAAGAGCTACAGTAGAAGACAGTCAGCTAGGGTGTCATCTGGGTCAACCCTGGGTCAACCCTGAGTCAAATGCTTGATTAAAGGGGCATCAAGACCTATTAGAAGGATGTGGGATTCATCATTTGATATGTGGATATTTATGTGGTGTTGTGCCAAGGAGAAATCAAAAGAAATCAAGAAGAAGAGAAGTTTCTGAATTAGGGTTTCTGTGTAAAATCCCCTGGTTTAGGTCAAACTTCCAAGCAAGATAATTCAACATGCAAGTCTCAAGTGCATCCTTGGCCAACATGAAACTTGTATAGTATCTCAAGACCTTTAATTTGAGTGGTTTAAGGCCTCAAGGAGATTTTTATAACTCAAGTTATGGTTCTTGCAAGTTACAGGTCCTCAGAGGCATCTGAAATTTTGTCTGTGAAAGTTACTTGACTTCCAAGCAACTTTTACGCCTCAAGGAGTTTTCAAATTGATTTCTGGCCAACATGAAAGTTGTTCCCCATTATCTTAGCTTTCTAGAAAGGTATGGTATGCCTCAATCTGATTTGTGGAGCTCTACTTATGGTCTTGACAAGCCAAGGGCATTTTGGTCATTTGGAGGTTATAAGTCATTTCAAGCATAAGGCCATATCTCCTACTTCCAAGCTTCAAATGGAAAAATCTTCAACATAAAAGTTTCTTAGAATGATGTTTTAAGGCTAGTAGGGAGGTCATGAGATGTTGAAAAGGCTCATATCAAAAAGTGATAAAAATGGCCTAAAAAAGGGGAATAAGTCAAATAAAGTGGTGGAAAAAAATCAAATTTTGGGTTAGAGGTCACAAACAAGCCATATGACATACCAATTTGATTGTAAAATGCCTTTTAAAGACAATGGCATTGGCACATTTTTGAATTGAGCAATAATTTCATGACTTGCTTTGTAAAAGTGGTTACTTGAAATGTAAGTCACTAATCCAAACCACTTAACAAGGCATTTGGAAGGTTATTTTGGTTGGAAACTTCCAAGGGAAGATACATGAACAATATAGAAATTTTCAAGGGAAGATACATGAATAATCTAGAAAGTTCCAAGGGAAATGGATTTTATTATTTTGGGCTTCATTTCTAGAATATTCCAATCATCTCTATAAATGTTTAGAAACTCATTTGAAGCAAGATTGGTGATTGATTGGAGTTGGATTGGAAGAGAGCATATCAATTTTCAAGAGAGCAAATCAAGTGGTGATTCTTCATTCAAGGCGATTTCGGTTCGATTCGAAGATTGTAGCACTTTCCTCGCATATTGTTGAACGAATTTGAAGCTTTCGGAAGTACGAAAAGAGCCGAAGATACTCCGTTTCGAAGCTCCGATCAAGGTATGTAAACCTTCACTTTACCATGGATTTAGGATGAGATAATTAGAAATTCTTATGCGGTTAGGATCGTGAACACCTATGGATGATTTTAGGATTGTTAATTTGGAGATTTTCTTCATTCCCTTTTTCTTTTTATTTTTCTGTTTTGAGGCCTGTTTTCTTTTATTGCGTCAAAAATAGTAAAAATGTTCAAGAAATTATGAAATTTTTTTCTACAGATCTTGATTAACTTAAGAAATTTTAGGCGCTGAGTTTGCATTTTTTAGATTTTTTTTGATTTAGTTATGATTTTTCTTTCGTACTAATATCCATTGGTGTACATAACTGTTCATCTGTTTTGTTTAATTTTGTTCTCTTTGATGCTTCATGATTTTGAGCTGATTTTTGGATATGTTTTAGATGATATGCATAGGGTTCCCCATAAATTTTATTGGAATTTCTAGACGACTCTAAGTTTAGTTTTGAATCCGCTTTTTAGAGTCATCTCCATCTGAATGTTCCCTGGACACTTTATAGGTTTTCCCATAGAAAGTGACCTTAACTTTAGAATTTGGTTTTAATTTTTTTTACCATAGGTTTCTAACATCTTCAGGAGATTGTAGAATTTTTCTTAGATTTTTGTGGATTGTTTTCCCATTTCTTTTGCATTTTACATTATGATGAGTATTTTGCATGATTTAATTGATGTTTGCTTTGCATATTTGATACCGCTGTTTTGTAGAATTTTGTTCTCTCAATTGGTGATGATTCTTGCTTAGATATTTTGGTAGATTGTAGCTAACACTCGCATGTTCCCTTAGGAATTTTTGTAGATTTTCTAGATGTAATTTGGTTCTGTTTTAGGGTTGTTGATTAGGACCTTCCCAATTGATGGTTAACTTTGACCCCTTGTATGTTAGGAATTGTTTAGAACCCTTAGAAGTTGATATAGGGTTTGATCTTCGATCTTGATAATATAGATATTAATATGCTTTAGGATTTCCCTTAGATAATGTAATAAAACTTTAGAATAAAAATGGTAACAAAAAATGTTGAAATAGATATGGTGTAATAAAAAAACTTAGAACATTTTAAGGTTAAACCACAACTTAGGTGCATTAAAACAATTTCCTTTTGGGCTTTTTAGGTTGAATTAGAAGAGGGGACTATAGGGGTATTATGGGTAAGTGTAGTAGATCCCTTAGAATAAATATTAGAATTTCCCCTATTATATTAATATATTTAGTATATTTTTGTAATTGTTTGATTGTATGGTGTGCCCGTTTTGGGGTTATTGCTTGTTATCTGGGCTTATTGGGCTTGCTTGGGGCTTGAGCTTGAGTTGAAGAGCTTTGTTGATGAAGCCAATTGAAGACAAAAGGAGTGAAGATCAAGTTCAAGAGTTGATGAAGATTGTAGCTTGCTTGCAGCTGTTGAAGATTATAGGAGCTAGGAGCTAGGTAGAGCTTAGAGTAGAAACTTGATTCATAAACATGGAAGGTCTTGTTTGCCTCCATTCTTTCTCTATGATTCAAAGTCTCTTTTAAATACTCACCTACTTCCTTTGGAAGGATTAGTGAATGTATTTAAGAGATAGAACTTTTGAGAGAAAACTGTCTGTATTTTGTTAACAGTCAGTAGGCCACCTTTGGTAGGCAACTGATTGTTTAACATCCAATTCATCTTGTTAACTGCTACTCATCTTGGAGAGTTTGATTTGAAGAAAAGCCATGAAATATTGAAGATAGAGACCTTGCTTGAAGACTGTAGAAGAAGGAGCTTGTGCTGTTTAGAGCTGCTGGTGCTGTTTAGAGCTGTTGATGTATTGTTTGAGTTTCTTGACTGTATTGTTTGTTAATTTTCCCGTAAGGTCTAAGGTGAATTTTGTTCACTTTTGCCTATTGTTTTCTAGGTTCGAGTTTGAGTGGGACTCCCTTGCCTCGCTTGTACTGCTGCATTCATGCATTTTACCGCTTTACTGTATATATGCTGTTGTTTTTTTGCTTATTCCCTTAGGATCTCTGTTTCTCTCTGCGCAAGAGAGAAATATGACAGACATTAGGCCTTCATCCATGCATGACAACATTAAGGTAGATTTTGATTCCCATTCAAACCGTAGGTTAGAGTTGCTGTTTCTCTTCTCATCTTAAAACAATAAAAAAAAACACAATAAGATTTCAAACCCAATAAAAGACACTTCTTCCGTAAAAGAATGTGAACTCATCAAAACGTCAATTTTTGTCCGCTTGGACCAGTAATCAGGAGAAAACCTTTTTCAGAAGGATAAAAACAATCAAGACAGACTTGTGTCGTACGTGGCCCGAACTACGTTTGCTCTGATCTTTCATGCTGTATGAAAGTACGTAGGCATAGGATGCGATATCCTAGCGAGCAACCTTCCCCTCCTTCACCAGTAGTTAGGCGAACTACGTTGACTCTGATTTCTCGTTCCAGACGGGAATACGTAGGCATAAAGTGCGATACTTTGCCGAGTCATTTTATTTTCTTTTAACCCCAGACCTATAGAGTAGATAGAATAACAATCCGTACTAGAAAACAAGCGTGGATCCCGTCGAGTACGACGGACGTGAGGGGTGCTAATACCTTCCCCTTGCGTAACCGACTCCCGAATCCAGGATTTGGTTGCGATGACCATTCCTTTCCCGTCTTTGCGGTAGGTTTACTCTGAGCGTTTCCTTTCCCTCCTTTGGGATAAATAACGCACGGTGGCGACTCTTCTGTTCAGTCGGCGCCGATTTTCGCAGTAGCTACAGCTGGCGACTCTGCTGGGGACTCCAATGGTTCCCTACGCGAGTCAATCCTAGCGCTTGTTTTCCCGTCGAGGAATTTGTATGGATTTACATTATGTCATTTACTTCCCAGCATTATATTATTGTATTATTGTTGTGATGTTGGGTGGTACGGGTGTTCTATTATTGAGAGATAAGCCGGACCTGGGCTTGAGTGCACTTAGAATTAGAGTGGAAAGTAGTGGGCGTGTGCCGGCTTTGCTTGCATTAGTGTCCCGCAAAATTCACACTCGGACGAGGTTCTTCTGGTTGACTTCTTTTTCTACCCTTTGGGTCGAAGGGGTTGTTGGTTAGTTGAATTGTCGACTCCGGGAACCGATCAATTGGAAGTTGGCTAAGTGAGACCTCTTCAGGATTTGATGATGCCACTCCTTCTGGGAATCGTATCATCAACCCTGAAAGTCTGTGACGCCGACGACCGCATAGGATGCCATACTTTGTGTCAGTTATTAGGACACCTACCTGTGAGAGGGGTTGGGGCCTGCAGGTAACTTGACCTCCAGATTACCGGTTTTCTTGATTCAGTGGTATTTGAGAACAACATTATGAGGTCTGTTGGAGACCAGGTTCGAGTACCGTTTTGATTTGCTGACACCAGGTTCGAGCAGTGTTATGGGTCTGACTAAGACCAGTACGATGGATTCTTCTCAGCCAGGGGCACTTGGTCCCTTGTGTGTGCATTTTGCATCTTGCATGACTGTTTGCATTTGCATTTCATTTTGCATATCCATCCTCATCCGGAACAGGGAGCTTACCCGTTTTGTCCGCTTCATCAGTTGATTTCCCGACTGTTGCACCCCAAAATTTGACCAACAATTATTCATCCATCAAGTGTTTGAAGGTTGATACCTTCACCAGAAAGTTCAGGAGATCCTCAGAAGAATTGGTTGAAACCAAGGTTGTGTGCTTCATAGCTTGAGAGTTGTGGGTGCTCCTCAGATGATTCTGAGACTTTAAGAATGAACTTGAAGCTTTGAGAAAGTTTATGAGATGTCTTGAAAGCCATCATGAAGCCCAAAGAGGTCATTGTGCAAGAATTCAGAAGATTCAACCATGAATGGTAGAATTAGGGTTTTGACTGGGTCAACCCTAAGTCAACTGAAGATTTGGAGAAGGTTGAGACCTAATCCAAGGGCCATGAGATCATGTAATGATGCATAGAGATGTTATAAAGATGATTCCTAGACCAACTCATCATGATTGAGGAGTTTGAGAAGTTTCAAGTTAGGGTTTCTGAGGATTGTCAGTGAAAAAACCCTAATTTGATCCCTATCTTCCAGGCAGTTTTAGCTCAAGATGTGATTGATATCTCATCTTCCCCACAACATGAATGTTGTAGAGCTTGTTCTTAGCTTTAATTTGAGTGGTGGAAGTCCTTGATAGGAGTTGCAGAGCTCAAGTTATGGTTTTGACAAATTACAGGTCAGCTGAGGTGTGTGAATCTGGGTCCTTGAAAGTCACCCAACTTGCAGACAACTTTTGCCCTAGTAGGATGATTCCTATGATTTCTTGGTCAACATTAATGTTTAAGAGAATCTTCTTAGATTTCTATATAGTACTAGAAGTCCTTGATAGGATTTGTAGAACTCAACTTATGGTTTGAACAAGACAGGGGTATTTTGGTCATTTGGCAGTTATAGGTCATTTTAAGCAAAGGCCATATCTCCTATTTCCAAGCCTCAAATGGAAAAACTCAAAACATGAAAGTTGTTCAAAATGGCATTTTAAGCTTAGAAAAGTGGTCATGAGTTATTGAAAAATCTTGTAGCAAGGATTTTCATGATTGGGTAAAAATGACCTAAAATGGCTTATAAGTTGAAAAAGTTGAAATGGAATTTTGGTTTAGGAGATGTGAAAATCCAAAATGGGTCATCCAATATGTCATTTTGACTCCAAACATTATTTTAAAAACAACGGTTCAAGTAGAATTTTGATTTGAAGCATAGAAATGGGGGTTACTTTGTAATGTTGTTACTTGCATATTAAGGCAACTTAACAAAACTTCACCAAAGGCAAGGAAGTGCATGTTTTTCACTCATTCTTTCTCAACATCTCTTGTAAGGAGATTTTAAAGCCAATTTGACAAGCTTAAGGCATGAGATAAAGGTTATGCAATGTATCATTTCATGAGAAGTTCTAAAACTTTCTAGATGATTCCATAAGTTTCTAGATGAATCTAGACTCTTCTTTGGATTGCTATAAGAAGGGTAGATCACCATGAGAAAAAGTTTGGTGATGATTGTTGGTGATTGGTGAGGTTAGAGTGTAAAAAAGTGAGATTCTTCCATTTGCAATTCCATAACAAACTTTCATTCTCTGCCATTTCCATTCTTTTCTTCTCCACAAACCCATCCTTCTGATCCTTATGAACACTTGCATACTGAGTTAGAGGAAGATCCATGGAGGTTTGAAGCTTCATTGAAGAATTTGCAAGAAAAGCATATTGAGATCAAACAGAAGATTCAAGCATTGTTCATCAATCTTTTTGCATACAGAATCCTTATCCTCCATTAAAGATCAATCAGGGAAGGTTGCAGGCATTGAATTGGAGTGAAACCACAGCCACCATTGAAGCTTGACAGGTTGGTAACTTGATCCATAAGTCCTTTATTAGGTGCATTCTGTTAGAATTCTAGGTGGAAAGAAAGCATGCTAGTTTAGCTAATGATTTTCTGAAAGTTTGAGAGGGATCCATGGAGTTTCGTGGCAGGGTGCCAATTCTTGCAAGATTGATAGCAAGCTGTTTAGGGAGCATTAATTGATATGTTATGGTTTAGATTGGCTAGGGTAGCATGTAGAACAATTCTGGATCGTTAGTTTGAAGTTACATCAAGATTGATATCAGTGCAACATGTTGGAACCCTAACTTTCACGCGTTCTGTTTCGATGATATAAGATGTTTCAGTGAAAACTATGCATATGATCATATTCCTGTTGAGTAGTAGAGCAACTTTGGCTTTGGAATTTTCGATTTTCATGGATAAATGGAGGAAAATGAGCAGGTGGAAGATTAGGGCATGGGGGCTGTTTCATGGAGCTCGCATGGTGAAACCCTAAGGTCTTTGGGGACGATGACCCACAGCCCTTGGATTACTCTGAGAAATTGACTAAATCATCCAATCCCACGGCCACGATTCAAACTTGCAAATGGAGGGAGTCTGAAGCGCATAAAACGCAACGTTCTACTAATCAAAACACGCCGTTTTGTTTAGTTGTTAGACCTGGGCTTCAGCAAATCATTTCTATTCCCACCCCCCTGATTTGGCCCATCTCACAAAATGAACTGAGGCGCATTGCTCATGACACCCCCTCCCCCATTTATTTCATTTTTCTTATTTCAATTTCTTTTAATTTTCTTGCATTTTAATAAATCCATATTGTTGCAGTGAAATTTTGATGTCAAGCTATTGATTAACTTGAATCTTAATTCATTTACAACCGGTCTTTGATTTATCCGAAGGAAAGGTTAAAGAAAGGAAAAACCTAAAAAGGAGAGATCTAAGGTTCGGGGGTTGGTTAAATTTAGGGAAGGTATTAGCACCCTAAACTTCCGTAGTACTCTACGGGAACCTTTTGTTTATTTTTTTATTTGTTTCATTTTTTGCTTTAAGGGTATGTACAAAGGATTAAGCGTTTAAAAGACCTAAGGGGTTAATTCTAAGTTTACTCGGCAAGACGTCGCATCTTGTGCCTACATATCCTTACGGGAATGGAATCAGAGTAATTGTAGTTCCCCTCAAAAGGGAGGTTAGAAACATCTTGACTATGGCCAAGGTTTCAATGGGGAATAAACGTATCTTAGGGACACGCTTACGTGGAGTGTAGAAACTCTAATATCTACGTTGTAAATTGTTAAGTGAATTAGGGTTAGGTTAGGGATTCCGCGGCGGGAAACCCTAAAATGAGTGCGGCGACTCTTTGACCTAAAGCTAGGGGTAGTTTTGTAATTTTGTCCACGGCGAGACATTTGTGAAAAGTTAGGGTTTGTAAGGGTTTGAAGTTTTGAGGACTATTGGCGTGGCGGCCAAACAGTTAGACCTAACCTTCGGATGTGTGCAATGTGACAGAAATAATGGTAAACGCGTGAGATAATTGAATCATGCAAACAGAGAGATAATGTCATAATTTAAACCATGCAAGCAGAAATTTAAAGGCAAAATTTAAAGAGCGATTGTTAAGTTCGCGAGGTTACATGAGAGGAGCAGATACAATATGATAATGAAATTTGAATTGAACAATAATAAAATAAAATAAATAACGGTTCTAGTTATTATTTTAAAAAAAAGATTTTAGTTATTATTTTAAATTTATCTAAAAAAAAGTTTTTCTTAAAAATAATAGGTTTTCATATTAATTTGGAAAAGATGTTAATGTTATTTATTTTAAAAAAACAGATTTTTATATTATAACAAGTT
This sequence comes from Lathyrus sativus, assembly GCA_963859935.3. Classification (NCBI taxonomy): domain Eukaryota; kingdom Viridiplantae; phylum Streptophyta; class Magnoliopsida; order Fabales; family Fabaceae; genus Lathyrus; species Lathyrus sativus. Next base: position 299,641,552 of record OZ012736.1, on the reverse strand, counting down.
TTAATAAATTAATGATAACAATAATAATAATAATGGTAATAATAATGATAATAATGATAATAATAATAAATAATGATAATAATAATACTAATAATAATAATAATAATAATAATAATAATAATAATAATAATAATAAAGCAATAATGAATTTTAAATGTGCCAAATAACCCAACAATGTTGCTAACGCAGAAATGCGCTCATCGCAACCAGATCTAAATCGGACGAAACAAAATTTATCGCAAAGAAAAAGAAATTAAGCAAAAAATAGTATTATTGCTCACACAAAAATGCGATCATCGCAATCAGATCGAACTAACACAAATGTCACGCGTCATGCACACAAATGTGCAAACATCGTATCGACATAATTCGATCAAAAATTAATCTTATATATATATATATATATATATATAAACTCTAACAATTTAAAAATTATATATATAAACGTAACAGTAATAGATGAAGAAAAAGAAATAACGGTAATAAATGAAGAAAAAGAAATAACGGTAAAGATGAAGAAAAAGAAACAACAGTAATAGATGAAGGAAAAGAAATAACGGTAAACGATGAAGAAAAAGAAACAACAGTAATAGATGAAGAAAAAGAAATAACGGTAAACGGCACTCACTCCTCTTAGGTTTTTTTCATTCTCCCCTTTTTCAACAAAGCAACACATGTATATATAGGGAACAAATTAGGGTTAACACCAAATTGTCAATAATGTCCCTAAAGCCCATTTTAAAGCCCAAACTAAATAATTAGTTAAGAAAAAAATAAAATTTAAATAATTTAAAATAATTAAAATAAACTTAAAATAAAAACTAATAATCCTATTGATTCCTAAAATCAAAAATATTATAAAAAGAACAAAATTTTTTTCAATATTTTTTATTTTATGATTTTTTGGATATTTTTATGAATAATTTAGAAAAAAGTGAAAAAAATAATATTTTAAAAAATGATTTAATTAAAATACGAAAATAATAATTAAATAATAATAAAAAACTATTTTTGTTATTTTTTAATGAAAGATAGAAAAATTTAGAGTAAAAATAATAAAAAACAAAAAAGTGACAAAGGTGAGATTTGAACTCTCAACCTCTCACACTCACAACTCCTTACACATGTCCTCTTGCCAATTGTGCCATTTTTACTTTTTTAGAAAAAAAATGCATGCCATATGATATTTACCTGCAAAAAGTCAAACGACCACACAAATTTGTTAGTAATTGATTAAATGCAATAAAAATGCAATGAAATGCGACGACAAATCTTAGGGCAAAATTTGGGGTATTACAGTTGCCCCTATTTAAATAACTTCACCGGGTGATTTGAGCAACGGAGACTCGAGAAATCGTGGTGGAGGGATTTAAATACAGATAACCGAAAATTTTGCCTTTAGACGCAGTGCTATGCAATGATATGGACAAAACAAAACAAACTATAATGCTAAATATGATATGAATCTGATATGATGCGTATGATGAAAATGACAAATGCACGGATACAGACGAAACAACGTCACAGGGGACGACCCATCGAGGAATTGCACTAGGGAAGAAGACATGTCATATCTGGAAGAACGTCGGGTAGACACGACACAGAATTGTTGATAGGTGCCAAGTAAATTAGAAATTGTCCGCAAGGTAAGACGCGGGTAAAACACGAGCTCAGGAGAAAAACGCAAATGGGGATAAAACACCCATGATGCCAAGTAAATAAATTTTTCCCACAAGGTAAGACGCAAGTAAAACACGACCTCAGGGAGAAAAAAAAAGCAAATGGGTAAAACACCATGATGTTAGGTAAACCCAGGAATATCTGGTAAACGGGGAATAAAACACCCGGGATAAAGGTACATAGGGGATAAAACACCCAAGGATAGAAGTTAAGTGGGGAGTAAAGCACCCAAGATAGACATGTAAATGGGGAGTAAAGCACCCAGGATAGAAATGTAAATGGGGAGTAAAGCACCCAGGATAGAAATGTAAATGGGGAGTAAAGCACCCAAGATAAAAATGTAAATGGGGAGTAAAGCACCCAAGATAAAAATGTAAATGGGGAGTAAAGCACCCAAGATAGAAATGTAAATGGGGAGTAAAACACCCAAGCTAGAAATGTAAATGGGGAGTAAAGCACCCAAGATAAAAATGTAAATGGGGAGTAAAGCACCCAAGATAAAAATGTAAATGGGGAGTAAAACACCCAAGATAGAAATGTAAATGGGGAGTAAAGCACCCAGGATAGAAATGTAAATGGGGAGTAAAGCACCCAAGATAAAAATGTAAATGGGGAGTAAAGCACCCAAGATGTGCACATGTATAGGAATTATGCTATGACATATAATCAAATGCAAATGCAGACGTCGACGACAATACTCGACTCTTTCTGTGAGATGACAAAACTGGAGGACTGATTCCTCAACACGGAGATCACTGTCATTCTGTTAAACTGTATCAAGTTGATAGTCACTGTAGGAATGATGAATAACTGCTTAGGGATTATGCAAGTAAACTGCCCCAGGTCAAATGAACTGATAATTGCTTCAGCTGTCTAATTCATGGAATCGACTGTTTTGTTGTATCCTCGGAGGGCTTGCCCCAGTCTGGGTCTTGAACAATTCTCTGGATAAACCAAATCTGAGAAGATATTGCCTTGAACAAATCTTGAACTAATTCTTTGACAGGATGTAAAAGGAACTTGCCCTTGATAAGATCACTTGACCAAGTTTCTCATTGTTTGAAAATTCCTTAGAGGAAAGCCAGTTTGCAAACAAAAATATTCATACAAACATGGTAATGCAAAGTTCATGCGATTTTTGAAAAATTATTATTTAAAGATGGAAAATACATGAGTCGTTAGTCAGAACAAGGCGGTTCAAGACACTCAAAGTTTAAAATAAAAGTGTATTTCCAAAATAAATGATTCGCAAGGATCTTTTGGAGTCAGGTTACGCAACCTTGCTGTAGTATACTTTCAAAATAACCTTGCTTCAATTTAGGTCTTTTGAGGGTTGTAATGTGGCCTGGTTCACGGTTTATGAAACAAAAGATAAAGGCTCAAAATTTATTTGTACCCACCCAATCTACGTGATGATCTTCAGTCTTATGCTCAGTTAACTCATACTATGCATTCAGGTTCCCATAAGTTAGGGATTTCATTGATCGTAGCAATGATGACTCAGAAGTCAAAGGGACCTATGAAAAGGCAGCCACTACTCCCCTATAACATTTGATTGTTTTGACATTGAGGATTTTCAAGATAAGGATTTAAAAATCTCTTTGTATTATCCCTAAATTTTGCCTGAACTGTTTATTTTAGAGTTTACAGTCAGCGGGATGCCCCAGTTTTGCCTAAGTCTCCTTCATAGGTTTTGACTTAGCGGGCTTCTTTTGATTTTTTTATATTATTTTTTTGTGTGAAGGAAAGTGACTGTTTGATTTTAATGATTACGGTGAACCATCATCGACCTTTTGATTAGAAAACATCTTCGACACTTGTTTGACGTGTGCGAAGGAAAATTTGTTAATGAAAGGTGTATCGTATGAACACACAACCAAGTTAACTGAGAACTACCCATCCCAAGGTTAAAAATTGTGGGTTTTTTGTAACGAAAGAAACTCCAACTTCTAGGCTCGAAGGGGGTAACGAGGGATTAACTTCCTTATTTCTCCAGTGTTTGGGAATTGAAACAATGCCTTACATCGTCAACAAGGTTTGATTGAAAGCATACTGACAGCAATTATGGGTATAACGTTTTCGTCATCCTCCCTCCGATCTTAGCATATCAAAATTTTGGACAAGAAGTAAACATTTGAAAAATAAAGCATAAAGATGCAAATAAATGGACGGAAATGAATTGAATCAAAATTCGCAATGCTTATTTCATTAATGAAAGTACAAACATAATTGAAAGCAAACAACTTAAACAAAATAAGGAAAATGCAAACAACGAGAAACAAAAGGCCTAGTGACAAAACTTCATTTCTGATGTACTGGCAAGGGATTTTTCTGAACATCCGGATGACTGTCTGTAAAATCAAGTATTCCAGTTCTAACCAATTCACATACTCTAGCCTTCAATGCAAAACAATGCTCCAAGTCATGGCCTGGGGAACCCTCATGGGAAGCACAATGGAGATCAGCCCTAAATCCAGCCGGAAGATTAAGAGGAGGTGGTAAAGCCTTTATAGTAATCAGTCCTTGCCGGATTAAGTCAGGATATAGCTCTGTGTAAGTCATGGGAATAGGATCCAAGTGACTCCTGTTCCGTTTCTGGTCTGATATCTGTGTCGAGGAATCAGCTTGACGACTCAAAGGTACACTAGAAGACGATAGGACCAAGAAGGAGAAACTGGGGGATAAATGCAATGCAAAAATGTGATGTTAATGCCATGCAATGGTCTCAAGAATTTCAACGGTCGATTGCAAACATTCCCTTTTAGGAAAGCGAGAAAAGCTGTTAGACTTTAAAATGTAGGACTTCTTGAATTTGCAAAGGACTTTTGAATTCCTTGAAACTAGAAATGATATGATGCTTTATGGATGCAAAGCACAAACGCACATAAGCAAATAAAGGTCCTAATTTTAGAGGAACAATGAATGGAGTCAAGGTCTACCCTTCCCAAAGTGGTGTGTACTATAGGTTAATTGTACCTGCAGAACAAGGGTTCTAAAAAGTGCCCAAAGTCATCAGCCCATCTTTTGGATATTATCAACTTCTCGACTGACTCAAGGGTCGATAATATTCTCAAGAGAACCTCGTTCGAGTGTAGTATCGCGTGGCAACCATTGTAGGACTACTCCCACATAGTTCCCGTACTACGTCCTATATAAGGTCAAGATGGTGTAAAGGTACTACGGTTCCCAGTATCACAGACTCCAATCGATAACGATAAAAGTTTTCACGACTACACTCGATCAACCGAACCATTTTCGAAAGTGTCTCAACTGAGCGGTGATTCTCGATTTAGCTTAGTCGGGACTCACTCCCTATAAGCCTCGTCGAATATATCAGCCATCCTATCATAAGGTCGCTCAAGTCCGGGTGTAGGACTTATCTCACAACACAGTAACTCCAAGTAAGGTACCCCAATATATACATACAAGTGAGCAAAATATATAATAAAACAAATATATAAAGAAAAATAAACAAAATAGGGATAACCCTCAATAGTTAGGACTCCCCAGTGAAGTCGCCATTTTCTGTTGCGGTGAAATTTGGATGTCAAGCTATTGATTAACTTGAATCTTAATTCATTTACAACCGGTCTTTGATTTATCCGAAGGAAAGGTTAAAGAAAGGAAAAACCTAAAAAGGAGAGATCTAAGGTTCGGGGGTTGGTTAAATTTAGGGAAGGTATTAGCACCCTAAACTTCCGTAGTACTCTACGGGAACCTTTTGTTTATTTTTTTATTTGTTTCATTTTTTGCTTTAAGGGTATGTACAAAGGATTAAGGGTTTAAAAGACCTAAGGGGTTAATTCTAAGTTTACTCGGCAAGACGTCGCATCTTGTGCCTACATATCCTTACGGGAATGGAATCAGAGTAATTGTAGTTCCCCTCAAAAGGGAGGTTAGAAACATCTTGACTGTGGCCAAGGTTTCAATGGGGAATAAACGTATCTTAGGGACACGCTTACGTGGAGTGTAGAAACTCTAATATCTACGTTGTAAATTGTTAAGTGAATTAGGGTTAGGTTAGGGATTCCGCGGCGGGAAACCCTAAAATGAGTGCGGCGACTCTTTGACCTAAAGCTAGGGGTAGTTTTGTAATTTTGTCCACGGCGAGACATTTGTGAAAAGTTAGGGTTTGTAAGGGTTTGAAGTTTTGAGGACTATTGGCGTGGCGGCCAAACAGTTAGACCTAACCTTCGGATGTGTGCAATGTGACATAAATAATGGTAAACGCGTGAGATAATTGAATCATGCAAACAGAGAGATAATGTCATAATTTAAACCATGCAAGCAGAAATTTAAAGGCAAAATTTAAAGAGCGATTGTTAAGTTCGCGAGGTTACATGAGAGGAGCAGATACAATATGATAATGAAATTTGAATTGAACAATAATAAAATAAAATAAATAACGGTTCTAGTTATTATTTTAAAAAAAAGATTTTAGTTATTATTTTAAATTTATCTAAAAAAAAGTTTTTCTTAAAAATAATAGGTTTTCATATTAATTTGGAAAAGATGTTAATGTTATTTATTTTAAAAAAACAGATTTTTATATTATAACAAGTTTTAATAAATTAATGATAACAATAATAATAATAATGGTAATAATAATGATAATAATGATAATAATAATAAATAATGATAATAATAATACTAATAATAATAATAATAATAATAATAAAGCAATAATGAATTTTAAATGTGCCAAATAACCCAGCAATGTTGCTAACGCAGAAATGCGCTCATCGCAACCAGATCTAAATCGGACGAAACAAAATTTATCGCAAAGAAAAAGAAATTAAGCAAAAAATAGTATTATTGCTCACACAAAAATGCGATCATCGCAATCAGATCGAACTAACACAAATGTCACGCGTCATGCACACAAATGTGCAAACATCGTATCGACATAATTCGATCAAAAATTAATCTTATATATATATATATATATATATATAAACTCTAACAATTTAAAAATTATATATATAAACGTAACAGTAATAGATGAAGAAAAAGAAATAACGGTAATAAATGAAGAAAAAGAAATAACGGTAAAGATGAAGAAAAAGAAACAACAGTAATAGATGAAGGAAAAGAAATAACGGTAAACGATGAAGAAAAAGAAACAACAGTAATAGATGAAGAAAAAGAAATAACGGTAAACGGCACTCACTCCTCTTAGGTTTTTTTCATTCTCCCCTTTTTCAACAAAGCAACACATGTATATATAGGGAACAAATTAGGGTTAACACCAAATTGTCAATAATGTCCCTAAAGCCCATTTTAAAGCCCAAACTAAATAATTAGTTAAGAAAAAAAAATAAAATTTAAATAATTTAAAATAATTAAAATAAACTTAAAATAAAAACTAATAATCCTATTGATTCCTAAAATCAAAAATATTATAAAAAGAACAAAATTTTTTTCAATATTTTTTATTTTATGATTTTTTGGATATTTTTATGAATAATTTAGAAAAAAGTGAAAAAAATAATATTTTAAAAAATGATTTAATTAAAATACGAAAATAATAATTAAATAATAATAAAAAACTATTTTTGTTATTTTTTAATGAAAGATAGAAAAATTTAGAGTAAAAATAATAAAAAACAAAAAAGTGACAAAGGTGAGATTCGAACTCTCAACCTCTCACACTCACAACTCCTTACACATGTCCTCTTGCCAATTGTGCCATTTTTACTTTTTTAGAAAAAAAATGCATGCCATATGATATTTACCTGCAAAAAGTCAAACGACCACACAAATTTGTTAGTAATTGATTAAATGCAATAAAAATGCAATGAAATGCGACGACAAATCTTAGGGCAAAATTTGGGGTATTACACATATAAAATTCAAAAATTAATATTTTTCACTCCTTGTTTTTTTCACATATTCATAATCATGTCTAGAAAAATGTAAATAAATAAAATTCCATTTTATTTTTCTTTTGGTATTTTTAGCATATTATTCTTGTAAATGGTATTTTTAATTGTTTAGTTTGATACTTGATTTTGTATAATTTCTTTTAGGACTTTCCCTTAGGATTTTTGGGCCATTCTTTTTGGCATAGTTAGATATTGAATCATAGTTCCTATAGGATTTAATTCTCAATTTGTAGATTAAAATTTGATATAGTTTGCTTGTTTGACATTTAGGTGCTCAAATTAGGGTTTTAGGTTGCATAAGTAGATTTGGACAATTTTGTTTTGGGGTTTATAGGCCAAATTAGTGTATGGGGAGTATATGGGTTAAGGGTAAGTATGTATAGAGTCCCCTAAAATTTTACTAGAATATTATATGGTGTTTTGGTATTTTTAATTAATTTCTGAATGTATGGTTAGTATGTGTGTTGCCTAAAGGCATGGTTTGTATTGTTGTGCTTCTCCTTTGAGTGTGTGAGCTTTGAAGATTGAGTTGAAGACCTTCTGGATCATCATTGAAGCTTTGAAGGCCTTGCAGAGGAGTTTAGTTAGCTTTTGTTGTTTTGTTTACAGGATCATAAGTGCATAGGTAGAGCTTTAGATAGCATAATTCCATTCAATAAACAAGGAGTGTTTTGTTCACCTCCTTCCTTCTCTGTGACATAAAGTCCCTTAAGGGCATTCACCTCTCTCCTTTGGAGGGATTAGTGACTTTGCCCTCTGAGGTAGAACTTTGAGAGAGCCTTTCCCTTTGATGTTAAGTCCTCAATGGCATCCTTTGGAAGTCAGTGAGCACTGTAACATCCTCACCTCATCTTGTGGACTAAATCTTGTTTGATGGAGCATTTGGGTTGTTGAAGATAGCAATGGAAAGCATTGAAGACTTGATTGAAGATCTAAAAGCCATTGGAGATAAAAGCTGAAGCTTTGAAGAGGATGAATCTTTGAAGATTGTTGAAGTCTAAAGACTTTGTGAAGATCAAGTTGATACCTGAAGATCCCTGAAGATAGTGAAGCCTGAAGGTGGAGCTGATCAAAGAAGCTGAAGCTTAAGGGAGAAGATGAGTTGATACTCATGTTGTAGGGTTGATACCTGGAAAGCAAGTGATCTCTGAAGTCTGAAGACTGAGTTGCTGCTGGAGAAGCTGAGGCTTTCTTCTGTTTTTCTTTTCTGTATTGTGTGTTTTGCCTGATTTGCCTGTTGCATTAGATTAAGCCCATTTAGAATAAGTTCAGTCTAGGAGCATGATTGCATGAGAGGTTGAGTTACTCCCTCTGCTTGTATTGTTATTGTTTGGCTTTGCTTGCGGGTATTCGGTAGAGCCCAGCTCCCTTGTGTTGCACCCTAAAATTTGCTCAACCTTATTCCTTGGGTTCATGTTTCATCATCATTAGCATTTGCATGTAGAGTCATGTACATAGACTAACCACCTGCATAGCATAAGCATAGCAAGTCATTCAACAGGGGACCAATCATTACTTTCATCTCTAGAGGCCTAGCAAGAGGTTATCATCATAATTCAACCCTACTCAAGTCATCAGGAAAGAATTTGAAAGCAAAGAGTTCAGCAGAGCAAGCCTTGAGTCTACCTCCTAGCTGAGGATATCTGAGGATCAACAAGAGGGTTATGAGCTGTGGATTGAAGGTATGGAGAGCATCTAGACATCTTGAGAGACTTATAAAGTCATTTGGAGAAGAAAGCAAGTTGTTGATGTGAGCACAAGATCTACAGTTGAAGGCAGTCAACTAGGGTTTCATCTGGGTCAACCCCAGGTCAACCCTAGGTCAATTGACTGACTTAAGAGGGCATTCAAGTCTATTGGAGAGATGTGGGGATCAACATTGAACCTATAAAGAAGGATATGGAGATATGACAAGGAGAATTCAAGAGAAGTCAAGGAGAAGAGGAGTTACTAAATTAGGGTTTCTCTGTAAAATCCCCTAGTTTAGGTCAAATTTCCAAGCAAGATAAGTCAAAATGCTAGCTTCAAATGGCTTCTTGGCCAACATGAAACTTGTAGAGGATCTCAAGACCTTTAATTTGAGTGGTGGAAGACCTCAAGGAGATTTATAGAACTCAAGTTATGGTCCTTGCAAGTTACAGGTCATCTGAGGTGTCTGAACTTTTGTCTGTGAAAGTGACTTGACTTCCAAGCTAATTTTGCCCCTCAAGGAGATTTCAAATGAATTCTTGGTCAACATAAGAATTGTTCCTCATTGTCTTAGCTTTCTAGAATGGTATGGTATGCCTTCATATGATGTGGAGAATTCAACTTATGGTCTTGACAAGCAAAGGGTATTTTGGGCATTTGTGAATTACAGGTCATTTTAACCTATACCCAAAACTCATACAAGGAGGCCTCAAATGGAAAAACTTACAACATCAAACTTGCTCCAAATGGGATTTTAAGTCTAGAAAGAAGGTCACAAGTTATTGGAGAAGCTCATAGCATGATGTTACATAATTGGTCAAAATATGAACTAAAAAGGCTTATAAAATGAATAATTTCAAAGTGAAAAATGGTTTGGGAGATTTACAAGTCCAAATGGAGACTTCCAATATATGATTTTGAATGGAAAAACAATTCTAAGAACAATGGTTCACACACTTTTTTGAGTTTAGAAGGAAAAAATGAAGTTATCCATGGTTGCTTATCATTTAAGAAACATAATCAAAAATGAGCCAAAGTTTGAAAACAAGGGAATGTGCAAGATGGATCTAGAATGTACCATTGGGGTCTATATATTCATGAAAGGAGAATTTGGCAAGGGTTGGCCTCATTTGCACCAAGAATTCCACAAAATTTCTCATACTTTTTCATAAAAGTTTCATTACAATTCTCTCAAAACCTTCATCAACTTTCATCAAAATCAACTCAATCTGACTCCATCATCATCATAGATCATAATTGAAGCAAAGTTTTGGTGTGAATCATCCATTTTCGAGCATTTTTTTTCAAGAGCATCAAGATTGAAGTTGCAAGTGGATAGCATAATTCTGGCCAAATCTCATCCAAAGCTTGCATACAGAATCAAGGTCATCAAGGATTGATCAAGATCCAAGTCTCAAAAGCCTCAAATCATCAATCTCCATAGCTGTTTGCAAGATTTTGCACAAGGTAAGTTTTCATTCAAACTGCTTGATCCAGTTAGTTAGGCATGATTTTGTTAGTGTAGAATTGATCTAGGTGGTTAGGAGATTAAGTTAGATGAATTTGGAACGATTTGGTGATGGTTAGTGACAGGTGCCATAAGCTGTTTGGATCAATATCTCTTAGGTTAATGCATTAGAATGTTAGTTGGATTGATCAGGTTAATCACCATGATGCATAGAGCAGTTTAGGATAGGTTTGAGAGAGAATTATCATGGTGCATCTCAGAGTAATCTCATGATAACCAGAGTTTGCTGCGCGCGGGTTTGGTGTTGTGGTGAGTTTCAAATTGATCTAAGGCCATAGGATTATAGAGGAAGAAATTCTGAGCAGCTTTCATGTTTATGGCATGTGGATTCATGGTCTGGTGATGGAGAACCGAGAGCTCGAATTGGAGCGTGCATGGAGGTTCATGGAAGATGAAACCCTAAGTTTCAGGTCCAAGTGAGGAAGATATAATCTGGATCGTCTATCTTGCGTAAGACCTTTGACTTGGATAGTGATCCTAAGGCTGAGATTTAAGCTGAGTTTTGGAGGGAAGTAAGAAGCTGGCCAAAACGCGCCGTTTCATTAATTGAAACGGGCGGGCCTTGAGTGATTTTGTTATTTCCACCCCCTATTCTAAGCCCAATATGAATCTGAACATGGATTTGATACTTTTCTCACCCCCCCTGGCGTTTCTATTTCTCTTTAGTTCTGAACTCAAGTTGGGCTTAAGCCAGAAGCGCTAATTGCACCCCTATATGTGGCCCATTCTGGATTTATAACTGGGGCGAGTTACTCTTCATACCCCCTCCCTCATTTTAATTCAATTTTAATTTTCTTATTTCATTCTAATTTTCACCAATTTTCATAAATTCATAAATAATTCATAAAAAATGCTTTTTAATCCATTCTTTTTACCACATCTCCATTAAAATGTCTAGAATATTATAGGAAAATAAATTTTCATTTTTAGTTTTATTTCATATATTTCACATATTTTCTAAAATAAATGTCATATTAAATCATTCATTTCATGCATCATTTTTATGATTTTTGTTCTCTCACATGCTTTGATATTTTTTGATCATTCTTTTCATATTGTTTAGATGAGATATTAGGCTTATAGGAATATTTTAGTTCCCATTTTTAGGAGTTAATTTTAGGTGATTGATAAATGCTTGAATATCATGAACAAAACTAGGGTTTTTTAGGTGACAACTTAGGAAGTTCAATTTTTTCCCTTAGGACTTAGGGTTTGAATAGATTAGTTATGGGACTATAGGGACTATGGGTAGTTATTAGATCCCTTAGAGAACAGTTAGGATTCCCCTACTGCTATTATTACTGTCTGTATATCTGCTGTCTGGTGTGGTGTGCCCTCTGGGGTTTATTGATTGTTTGTTTGGGTATTGGGTTTGTCTGGGGCCCTGGGGAAGCTGAAGAATTGTGGAGATGAAGCCATTGAAGATTCAAATGCTGAAGATCAACTGTCAGAGTTGAGGAGGAGCTTCTTGCTAGCAGTTGCTGAGGAGACTAGGGTTTAGGAGCTAGGCAGAGCTCTAGGTTAGAATGATTATTTCTCAAACATGGATCGCCTTGTCTGCATCCATTCTTCTCTGTGATTCAGAGTCTCTCTAAGACACTCACCCCCTTCCTTTGGAAGGCTTGGTGATGGTGTCTATGAGATAGAACTCTTGAGAGAAAATGTCTCTTGTGTTAGAAGCAGTCTGTTCACCACCTTTGGTAGTCAGCTGACTGCTTAGCACCCAATTCACTCTTGTGACTGATTCCTCATCCTGGAGGTTTGAGCATGAAGAAAAGCCATTGCAGATGGAAGACTGATGATCAAAGCCCTTGTCTGAAGGCCATGAAGATGGAGATTGATGCTTGTTGAAGCCTGTAGCTGATTGGAGATTGCTTGAAGCCAGTTGTTGATTCAGAGCTGCTGATGCTGTTTCTTTTGCTGTATTTCATTTGTTGATGTATTGATTGATTTTCTGAGCTGTATTGTTTGCTGTTTACCCTGCTGGGTTGAAAGTGAAGCCTGTTCACTTTTGCCTATTGTTTTCCAGGTTCGAGGTTGAGTGGGACTCCCTTGCCTCGCTTGTACTGTTGCATCCATGCATTTTACTGCTTTATTATATCTGGTATTGTTTCTGTTTCTGCCTATCCCGTAGGATCTCTGTTTCTCTCTGTGCAAGAGAGGAGCATGGTAGACACTAGGTCTTAACCCATGCATGATAACATTAGGATAGTTTGTTTCCCTTCGCAACAGTAGGTTAGAAGTTCTGTCTCTTTCTTTCTCAAAACAAACAGAAAAACACATAAAGATTTCAAACACAATAAAAGACACTTCTTTCGTAAAAGAATGTGAACTCATCAAAACGTCATTTTTGTCCTCTTGGACTGTTAATCAGAAAAACCTTTTCAGAAGGAATAAAATCAACCAAGGCAGACTTGTGTCGTACGTGGCCCGAACTACGTTTGCTCTGATCTTCCATGCTGTGTGGAAGTACGTAGGCATAGGATGCGATATCCTAGCGAGCAACCTTCCCCTCCTTTCCCGTAGGTAGGCGAACTACGTTGACTCTGATTTCTCGTTCCAGACGGGAATACGTAGGCATAAAGTGCGATACTTTGCCGAGTCATTTCATTTTTATTTTCTTTTCTTTTTTAACCCTTGACCTATAGTTTAGATAGAATAACAATCCATACCCGAAAACAAGCGTGGATCCCATCGAGTACGATGGACGTGAGGGGTGCTAATACCTTCCCCTTGCGTAACCGACTCCCGAATCCAGGTTTTGGTTGCGATGACCATACCTTTCCCGTGTTGTGCGAGGTTTACTCTGAGCGTTTCCTTTCCCTCCCGTGGGATAAATAACGCACGGTGGCGACTCTTCTGTTCAGCCGGCGCCGATTTTCGCAGTAGCGACAGCTGGCGACTCTGCTGGGGATCCAACATCCCCTGGCTGCTAAGGACTGCGACGGTCCTTATGCATTTGGGATCCAACGTCCCTTGAGAGAGTCAATCCTAACGCTTGTTTTCCCGTCGAGGATTTTGTATGGAGTTATTGTATATTTCTAACCCTGTATTTTCCAGCTTTATATATATTGTTTATTATTGCTGTATCTGGGGTGTGACGGGTGTTCTGATATTGAGAGATAAGCCGGACCTGGGCTTGAGTGCACCTAGAATTAGAGTAGAAACTAGTGGGCGCCCGCTTGCTTTGCTTGCTTTGGTGTCCCATGAAATCTACACTCAGACGAGGTTCCTCTGGTTGGCCTCCTGCCCCTTCCTTTAGTTGGCGTGGGTTGCTGGTTAGTTGGATTGTCGACTCTGGGGACCGATCATTTGGAAGTTGGCTGAGTGAGGCCTCTTCAGGATTTGATGATGCCACTCCTTCTGGGAATCGTATCATTAACCCTGAAAGTCTGTGACGCCGACGACCGCATAGGATGCCGTACCTTGTGCCAGTTATAGGGCCACCCACCTGTGAGGGGATTCAGGGTTATGCAGGTAACTAGACCTTCAGACTACCGGTTATTTCTTGATCAGAGATCCGGGTTATTTATGGAGAGTTATGAGGTCTGTCAGAGACCATTTGGAGATTTATTCTGAGGTCTGTCAGAGACCATTTGGAGATGTATTCTGAGGTCTGTCAGAGACCAGTTGGAGATGTGTTATGAGATCTGTCAGAGACCAGTTATAGATGGGATTTGAGGTCTATCGGAGACCAGTGAGTTATGGTTTGAGGTCTGGCAGAGACCAGTGTTGGAGTTCTATTTTAGGCCTATCTGAGACCAGGGTTTGGTGACTTCTGGATGGTCTATCTGAGACCTTTCTTGATTGGGTTTAGGCTATTCAGCTGCAGCTTCGGTCCCTGTTGAATGTTACTTGCATTGCATCCCTGCATATACATTATCATTTGCATTTCACTAACGTGTGTCTGTGCTGCAGGTGCATTTGCATTTCCCTAGTGTTAGTGCCCAGACTTCTGAGTGTTTGATCATGACTAGACTACGGAGAACAGTTGCTTACAAATTGCCTACGCCTGATATTGTTCCTTTACTGGGGTTAATCTCTCTTGCTGATGAGGGTGTTCGTAGGAGTTTCCGGATGAGCTATGGTAGATTATTGAGATTGGTGTGCAAACCTACAGAGGTAGAGTTAGATGGGCTGTATGCTTTGATGCAATTCTACGACCCTGCTTTGAGGTGTTTTACGTTCTCTGACTTTATTATGGGACCAACCCTGGAGGAATACGCTGAGTATGTTGAGCTGCCTGTGCAGAACCAGGTTCCGTTCATTCATTATGATGCCAAGCCTAAGCCGGAGGAATTGGCAAAAGCCTTGCATGTTGATGCTTCTGAACTTGTGACTACTGTTTCCCGTGGAGTTCCAGGCTTCTCATTTCAGTTCTTAGTGGGTAAAGCCCAAGAGTACGCCAAGAATGGGTGCTGGGTTGCTTTCAATGCTGTGTTGGCCTTGTGCATCTATGGCATAGTACTATTCCCCAATATACCGGATTTTGTGGATTTCGATGCTTTCTACTTGTTCGCCGCTGGTAATCCTGTACCTACCTTACTCGGAGATCTCTACCACTCGCTGCATTACAAGAATGAGAAGGGAAGAGGGAAGAATGTTCATCTTTGTGTACCCTTGTTGAGTATGTGGTTTGAGAGTCACCTTCCTAAGAGAGGATCTACTGCAGAGACTACAGTTCCAGTTGGTTGGCCAGAGCGTCTGATGAGGCTATCGTCGGAAGATATGAAGTGGTTTGATAGAGATTTGTTGGGATCCGAGCTCATCTTCAGTTGTTCTGGGTACCCTAATGTACCGTTGATAGGAAGAAAAGGGTGTATCAATTACAACCCTTCTCTATTCATTCGCCAGTTCGGATATGCGCTGAAGAATCCACCTCAGGAGGAAGAAGTACAGGAATCTCTGTACTTCACCGGTGACGTGAAGGGGGAGTTATTAGCCAAGTTGCGACATGCTTGGACGAGTATTAACCACAAAGGGAAGCCGTTGTTAGGAAAGAATGACTGTCAGGCCTATGCATCTTATAGAGCTTGGATTCAAGAGAGGGCTAGTCAGTTGAAGATGCCGTTTCCAGATGCACCAATTCTTGATCCTATCCCGGTAGAAGAGCCGACTACTGTTTCTAGAGAAGCATATGAACAGGTTGTGAGGGAGAAAGAAGCCTTAATGAAGATTAATGAAGGGTTAGAGCAAGAGCTAGCCCAGGCACGCAGTGAGAAAAACAAGGCCGTATATGCTTTCCAACAACAGATTGAGCTGGTAAACAGGTTAGGATCTGAGTTGACCGAGGAAAAGAAAAAGCGCGAACGTCTGGGGCAAGAGTTCAGAAGTTCCCATGACATGCTGGAAGCCAAAAAGAAGGCGCTTGACGCAGCACACCGAGAGATATCTTCTTGCAACAAGACTTGGAACGCTACTCTCACCAACAACAAGAAGAGGGAAGATAAGCTAAAGCAGCAAATTTCCGACCTCGAAGAGAAGTTGAAGTCTAGCATCAAGAAGTGTGAGGAGGAAGTGATGAACCGGTATAGTGTCCAGCATGCACTGAACAAGGCGATCAAATCTAGAGATGAAGCAGTGTCCCAGAAGCGAAAGTTAGAAGATTGCTTCGGAGAAGCAGCATGGGAAGAAACTGCTGAAGATGTACGCCGTGTCCTTAGGAAGAGAAATCAGCTTGTTGAAGGGCTGCTTGATCGACCAAGCCATCCGGAGACCAAGAAGTTGATAGAGGAGTACCAGACTTTTGGGAGGATCTGATCATTCCATTATTTGTATGCTTTATTTGCATAGTGCTGACCATCACCAGGATTGTTGGTTGAGGTCATGCCATCTTTGTACTCTCAGTGATATTGTACCCTGGGCTTATTGATTCTCTCTGATATATACGAGGCTTTCTATGAGTCAGCTCCGATATTCTTATTGTCAACACTGTCACTGCACCGGCACCCTCGCACTAGAACTGGGGGAATGAACTTCCCTAATGCACAGACACATTGCATTGCATTCATATTCATCTTGCATAACAGGTAACCTTTGAATGGTGTCTTATCTCCTGCTTTGATTCAGGTACTTAACAGGATTCCAGATCAACATCCGCACCGCTATTCTACACGATCCAACTGTCGGAAAGTCATGGACCAGATTCAGAACGAGATGCAGGATGTACGCGAGAAGCTCGCCCTCTTCATGCAAACCATGGAGGCTATAGCAAAAGGGCAAGAGAATTTGCAGGCCATGGTCCAGCCTCTGTTGGCTCGCAACGCTGGTCACGGTAACGAAGATCATCAGTCTGTCAGGGTTGATAC
This sequence comes from Lathyrus sativus, assembly GCA_963859935.3. NCBI lineage: Eukaryota > Viridiplantae > Streptophyta > Magnoliopsida > Fabales > Fabaceae > Lathyrus > Lathyrus sativus. Next base: position 299,624,462 of record OZ012736.1, on the reverse strand, counting down.
TGCTCATGGAGACGGCACTCCCACGCCGGTGGCTCCGCCTGTCGTCAATGTGAATGCTGCTAACGTCAACAACGCTACCGCTGCTGTGAATGGTAACGTCGGAGTTGGAAATGAAACTGCTGTCCATAACGCTGGGCTGGGTGATGTCAATGTGGGAGATAATCTCGGAGGCAATGGCTTTGTCAACGCTGGGTTCGGATTCAACGATCAGGGATTCGACAACACTGGCAAGTATGGCTTTAATGCCCAGGGCTTTGGGCAAGATGGTTATGGTATGGTCAATCAGGGCTACGGAGGCTTTGGCAACGGAAACGGTGCTGGTTTTATGGCTGGTGGTCCTGCTGGAGGTGTTCAAGGGTATGGCAACAGAGGCCGAGTTCCAGGGATGAATCAAGTCAGAGCTGGACGGAATAATGCATATGATGGATACGGGGCTGGAAACGGTATGTGGCAAGAGGATCAGCAGGAGGACGCCTTCTCTGGAGGGGGTTTTGAAGGGCCGATGGATGATTCTCAAAAGATTAGAATGCTGGAAGAGCAAATGAAGGGAGTCCTAAACCAGAGTGCTGTGGGTCTGGACATGGCAACTATGGGCTTGGTACCTGGGCTGAGGGTGCCGATCAAGTTCAAAGCGCCTGCGTTCGATAAGTACAAAGGAGATACATGCCCGAAAGTGCATGTACGAGCTTATTACAGAAAGATGTCTGCATACTCCACTGACGAAAGAATGCTCATGCATTTCTTTCAGGATAGCCTATCGGGCCCTTCCTTAGAGTGGTACATGGGGTTGGAGCCCACTGATATCAAGACTTGGAAGCAATTAGCAGAGGCGTTCGTAGCCCATTACAAGTATAACAGCGACCTGGCACCCAATCGGGTCCAGTTGGCCGGGCTTTCGCAGAAGCAGGGGGAGAGTTTTAAAGAATACGCGCAAAGGTGGCGCGATATGGCTGCCAGGGTCCGTCCCCCTGTGGAAGATAAAGAAATGAACGATATGTTTGTCGGCACATTCACCGGGCTGTTTCATGATATGTTGTTTCATACGTCTCTGGCTAGTTTTTCAGACCTGATTTTGATGGGTGAAAAGATTGAGCGGAACATTAAGCAAGGAAAGTTCCAAGTCGATGAATCAACTGCATCTGGCAGTAATAGGAAAGCTTATGGTGGGCGCCGTCAGGGCAAAGCTAGCGCGGTATTTGGAGGCCGAGGCCGAGGCCGAGGCAGGGGAAGAAATCCATATCGTCAGCAGCAGCAAGTGTCGAGTGTCACCATCCCGTATCAACAGCAACCAATTCAGCAACAACAACAGGTTCAGCAGCAACCAATGCCACAGCAGCAGCAGCCTCAGCAGGGGGCACAGCAAGCTCAGAGAAAATTCCAGGGTGGTAAGCCGAGAAGGGTGTTCGAGAAGCCTCCCTCTAACTATGCTGATTTATTGCAGACATTGTTGGGATTGAATCTGGTAGAGAAAAGAACCTTGGCACCGATAACGGGAACTCCCCCGTTCGGCTATGATGCAAATAGGCGCTGCGAGTTTCATTCTGGGGCCCCGGGCCATGATATAGAAGGTTGTCACGCTTTTAAGCACGTTGTGCAGGATCTCTTGGACAACAAGTCTATCAACTTCGGAACGACCGGTGCGAATATAGTCCAGAAACCCATGCCTAACCATGGGGCGAATGCCGTGCTGTCTGAGGAAGGTCTGAATCTGATTATGAATGTTGAGGACTTAAAGACGCCGCTGAGCGAAATAAAAAGCCGACTGTTGCAAGGAGGTGTTTACCCGGGTTGTAATGAGTACTGCTTAGATTGTTGGGCCCTGTCTGGGGGGTGTGAGGATCTGAAGAAAGGCATTCAGGCCTTAATTGATGAAGGTGTATTGCAGTTTGATAGAACAGCAACTGATGAGCCGGCAGGGGCAGTAATGGATAATCAGAGTGATGTTGCCACAGTGACAATTCCTAGGAAGACGATCACTATTTCAGCACCGGCTCAGCGACCACCGATTACTATAACTAAAGCCGGGCCAATCCCGTATGAGAACACGAAGGCGGTCCCATGGTCATATGGGCTAGAGGTGTATTGTGACGGGATTAAAATCGATGTTAACAAGCAGTCAGCGGAGATTGTGGATAATGTTGTGGGCTCAGGAGGCATGACGAGGAGCGGCAGGATCTTTATATCTCCTGAAGTAGAGGCCGAAAGGCTAGCGAAGGGAAAGGGGAAAGCGGTTGAGAATGTTCCGGTTCAAGCAAATGAAAAAGAAGCAGCATCTAAGGATGTCGAAGAATTCATGCGCTTAATTCGGAAAAGCGATTATAAAATCGTGGAGCATCTGCAGCAAACGCCATCCAAAATATCTATTCTGTCATTGCTGTTGTGTTCGGAAGCCCACAGGAACGCTTTGCTGAAAGTCCTGGACACTTCTTTTGTACCACAGGATGTCTCCGTGAACCAGCTAGAAGGAGTATTGGCACACGTAAATGCAGGCCACAGTCTGGGCTTTACTGATTTTGACTTGACTCCGAAAGGAAGGGATCATAATATGGCATTACATGTATCCGTTGAGTGCAGAGGGTCGACAATGTCGCACGTATTGGTTGACACCGGGTCGTCTTTGAATGTGCTGCCTAAGAAGGCTATGATGAAGCTGGATGTTCGAGGGATTTTGTGTACACCAAGTGATTTGGTGGTCAGAGCGTTTGACGGCACGCGGAGAACAGTCTTCGGATCGATTACATTGCCTCTGCAAGTGGGGCCGGAAGTGTTTGCAACGGAGTTTTATATCATGGATATACAGCCTGCATACAGCTGCTTGCTGGGAAGACCTTGGATTCACGGGGCAGGGGCAGTTACGTCAACCCTGCATCAGAAGTTAAAGTATATGGTCGGAGACAGCGTAGTCACCGTGTGCGGAGAAGAAGACATCCTGGTCAGCCATCTTTCTTCGTTTAAATATGTGGAAGTCGACGGGGAGATCCACGAGACGCCATGCCAGGCATTCGAAGGTTTGCGCATTAAGGACAAGAGTCCCGGGCCAAGCAAAGTGCCAGAGATAGCCGTTTCTTCGTATAAAGAAGCCCAAGCGCTAGTGAAGGCAGGAGAAGCCAAAGGCTGGGGCAAAGTATTGGACATTCCGGTGAAAATGGACCGGTTCGGACTGGGGTACCGACCGTCGTCATCAACTCCTTCTGTGGGGGCCCCTCATTTCAGAAAGTCAATCACCATCTCTGCCAGTGGAGTATGCCATGAATCTGTCAATGCTGCTTCGGAGTCCGATGAAGGGGACAGCGACTGTGATATGGATGCCTGGATTCAGCCAAGCACGCCAGGACAAGGACTGTGCAACTGGTCTATTCAGGAGCTTGTTCCTGTGACTTTTAAACAGTAATGCTTTGCTTTATTAATTGTTGAATAATCTGATGTCTTGCCCGGGGCATCAGGATTTGCTTAGGGCTGCGTTGTTATAAACATTGCTTTGTTAATCATTAAATAAATGGCGTTTTTTTTTCATGTGTAAATACCGTAATCCCTGTCTTTCTTGTTTTGTATTTTTTCAATAAAATGGCAACGTGGTTATCCGCTTTATACGCATTTTGAAGCACTTAACCCTTTCTTTTGCAGGATAACATTTTCAGATGACATCTTTGAGCCACCTATGACTCGTCCCGACTTCGAGCACCCGGTATTCCAGACCGAAGAAGAGGTTGTCGAAGATAGCGACGTTCCGGAAGAACTGTCTTGGTTGGTGAAGCAAGAGGAAAGAGCCATTCTGCCTCACGACGAGGTTATCGAGATTATCAATTTGGGGACGGAAGGGGTTGAGAAAAATATTCGTATCGGAGCCGCACTGCAGAGTGATATCAAGCGAAAACTGGTTGAAATGCTCCGAGAGTATAATGATGTATTCGCTTGGTCGTATCAAGATATGCCAGGGCTCGATACAGATATGGTTGTGCATCGTCTGCCACTGAAAGAAGACTGCCCGCCTGTCAAACAAAAACTTCGCAGAACTCGCCCAGATATGGCAATGAAGATTAAAGAGGAGGTTCAGAAACAGTGGGACGCTGGGTTCCTGGCTGTGACGAAGTATCCCTCATGGGTTGCTAACATCGTACCAGTGCCAAAGAAAGATGGCAAGGTTCGAATGTGCGTGGATTATAGAGATTTGAATAAAGCAAGCCCAAAAGACGATTTTCCACTTCCTCATATTGACGTGTTAGTTGATAATACCGCTCAATACTCTGTATTCTCCTTCATGGATGGCTTTTCAGGCTATAATCAAATCAAAATGGCGCCAGAGGATATGGAGAAGACTACTTTCATAACGCCTTGGGGAACATTTTGCTACAAAGTGATGCCCTTTGGTTTGAAAAATGCTGGGGCAACGTATCAGCGTGCGATGACAACTCTCTTTCATGACATGATGCATAAAGAGATTGAAGTTTATGTTGACGATATGATTGCCAAATCCCAGACGGAGGAAGAGCATCTGGTGAATCTGTTGAAGTTGTTTAAAAGGCTTAGGAAGTTCAGGCTGAGGCTGAACCCTAACAAATGCACCTTCGGGGTGAGATCGGGTAAGCTCCTGGGGTTCATAGTAAGCGAAAGAGGAATAGAGGTCGATCCTGCTAAAATAAAAGCAATTCAAGAAATGCCGACGCCTAAAACAGAAAAAGAGGTGCGCGGGTTTTTAGGGAGATTGAACTACATTGCCCGGTTCATATCTCACTTAACGGCCACGTGTGAACCATTATTCAAGTTGCTAAAGAAAGATCAAGCTGTGACATGGAATGAAAATTGTCAAAAGGCGTTCGACAAAATAAAGAAGTATCTGCAGGAGCCTCCTATTTTGATACCCCCAGTGGCAGGGAGACCCTTGATAATGTATTTGACGGTTCTTGAGGGAAGCATGGGTTGTGTTCTCGGTCAACACGACGAGACGGGGAGAAAAGAGCATGCAATCTACTATCTGAGTAAGAAATTTACAGACTGTGAATCTCGATACTCAATGCTGGAGAAAACTTGTTGCGCGCTAGCCTGGGCCGCCAAGCGTTTGAGGCAGTACATGCTGAATCATACAACCATGCTCATCTCGAAGATGGATCCAATCAAATATATATTCGAAAAGCAGGCGTTGTCAGGTAGAATTGCCCGGTGGCAGATGATCTTGACTGAATATGATATTCAATACGTCTCGCAAAAGGCGATAAAGGGGAGTGTGTTGTCTGAGTATCTGGCGGAGCAGCCTATTGAAGAGTATCAATCGATGAGATTTGACTTTCCTGACGAGGATATCATGTATCTCAAGATGAAGGATTGCGAAGAGCCGTTACCAGACGAAGGACCAGAGCCGGGGTCCAAATGGCAGATGATATTTGACGGAGCTGTGAATGCTTACGGTAGCGGAATAGGGGCAATTATCACTACGCCACACGGGTCGCACATCCCGTTTACTGCCCGATTGACCTTTGCCGTTACCAACAATGAGGCCGAATACGAAGCTTGTATAATGGGGCTCGAAGAAGCCATTGATTTGCGAATCAAACATTTAGACGTATACGGAGACTCAGCTCTGGTGGTGAATCAGATTAAAGGGGAATGGGAGACACGCCAGCCCAATTTGATACATTACATGAATTATGCAAGGAGATTGTTGCCTTTCTTCGACAAAGTTGAATTGCATCACGTACCACGGGCAGAAAATCAAATGGCTGACGCCCTTGCCACCTTGTCTTCCATGTACAAGGTCAATTTCTGGAACGAAGCTCCCCAAATCACTATCTCTCGGTTAGACAGGCCAGCTTATGTATTTGCTATTGAGGAAGCGTCTGATGGTAAACCGTGGTATTTTGATATCCTTAATTTCCTAAAGAATAAAGAGTATCCGGCTGGGGCATCCAGTCAAGATCAGAAAACTCTCAGGAGATTAGCGGGTAATTTCTACTTGAACCCGGATGGCGTCTTGTACAGAAGAAACCACGACTTGGTGTTGTTGCGTTGTGTAGACGAGAAAGAGGCAAAGCTTCTCATGGAGGAAATTCACGAAGGTGCCTTTGGTACGCATGCTGGTGGGCACGCTATGACAAGAAAACTGCTGCGGGCAGGTTACTTTTGGCTGACGATGGAAACTGATTGTTTCAAATTTGCAAGAAAGTGCCACAAGTGCCAAATTTATGCTGACAAAATACATGTGCCTCCGAGTCCTCTGAATGTGATGTCATCTCCATGGCCATTCTCGATGTGGGGAATCGATATGATTGGAAAGATTGAGCCGACAGCTTCTAACGGGCATCGGTTCATCCTCGTAGCAATCGATTATTTCACCAAGTGGGTGGAAGCAGCGTCTTACGCAAATGTAACGAAGCAAGTGGTGGCTAGATTCATCAAGAGAGATATCATTTGCCGATACGGAATTCCCGAGCGGATAATCACGGATAATGGTTCTAATCTGAACAACAAAATGATGAAGGAGCTCTGTCAGAATTTCAAGATCGAACATCACAACTCCTCCCCTTACCGACCCAAGATGAATGGCGCTGTCGAAGCGGCCAATAAAAATATCAAGAAAATCGTCCAGAAAATGGTGGTGACGTATAAAGATTGGCATGAAATGCTACCTTTCGCTTTGCACGGTTATCGTACGACGGTACGCACATCAACCGGGGCAACGCCGTTCTCGTTGGTATACGGAATGGAAGCGGTACTACCATTGGAAGTTGAGATTCCTTCTCTGAGGGTATTGCAAGACGTTCAGCTGGACGAGGCAGAATGGGTAACGAACAGATTGAACCAACTGAGTTTGATGGATGAGAAGAGGCTAGCTTCTCTGGCATACGGTCGTTTGTATCAGAGACGAATGAAGAAAGCGTACGACAAGAAGATACTTCCGCGGAGCTTTCAGACGGGCGACCTTGTGCTGAAAAGGATTCTCCCGCCGCAAGCAGATCACAGGGGCAAGTGGACCCCCAACTACGAAGGGCCATACGTTGTCAGTAAGGTCTTTTCAGGAGGAGCTTTATTGTTGTCCACCATGGACGGAGAAGACTTTGCATCACCTGTGAATTCGGACGCAGTTAAAAAATACTTTGCTTAAAATAGACCCGCTGGACAGAAAAAAGAGAGTCCAGGCAAAAATGGGGCATCCTGGCGAACCAAAAACAGAATGAAAGGTTCGGGCAAAAGTTAGGGATAAAATTGAAAAAAGGTACACCCGCGAAGTTGAAAACCTACACTGGGCGGCTTCGGCAAAAAAGGGTATCCCGGTGAACTGAAAACCCGCAAAGGGCGGTTCACGCAAAAGTTAGGGATGAGAAAAGCAAATGACTGCGGTCCGAATTTGGTATTCAATGAGCATCAATTCGGGAGAATATGTTTGAGAAGTCAGTTATCGGATACAACCTCTTCAGAAGCGGGGATACCGGGAAAGTATTAGAGTCGGACGAGTCATGGGAGGATCAGTTCGTGGTGTTCGTCTCCATCCAGTTGCCGACATGTGTACAAAATTTAATTGGTCAATATTTATGCTTCTTGTGCATACTTGCATACTTATGTATTTGCTTTGCGTAGCTTCCTCTTTTCAGGAGTTACCTCCCGTGTACAAAAACTCCGCCCATTCAGGGGCCCAATCAATGAAAATGTGTTATTCAGTACTTGATGCCTGTTCTTTACTGTTTTGCGCATGATAAAACGCCTAAGTTTGATGAAACTAGCATGAGTATAACATTACTGGCCCTTGCCAACAATTGTTAAAGCTTTGAATTAACTGAGTGTAACGTCACTAACCTGAATCGATTTGGATTGCATAGGCTTGTCGTGTCTTGTTTGTGTTGTTGCAGGTTTCATAACCGTACGAGGAAGGTGATCAAAAGATTGCGATAGTGAAAGGCTTGATCCCCACGCAGGTCATGCATGTTCTGCCTGAAGAAGGATAGAATGCCCCAGCTAGCCGTAGCTTATCCAAAGGACGTGCTCCAGAGAAGTTACTCGTCCTCAGCAGAGTTTAGTGATTCCGGGATCGTAAGGCTGTATTCAGACAGGTTCATCTCCCCCCGCAAGGTCATGCATTCTCCCCCGGCGGAGTCAGTTAATTTTCCCCAAGAGAATCCAGCCATCCCCAGCGGAGTTCTCTTTTCAGCAGGTGTTCTTTCCTTCCAGTGGAATTCGAAGATCAAGACTCTCCCAGGCAGAGTCGATGGTGGTTCCTGTCATTTATTTTGTCAGAGATACTGGTGATATCGGTTCACATTCCAGCAGAAAGTCCGATCGTGTTGTGCGCATCTGCTATTCCTCAGCAAAGTCATATTCCCCAGCAGGGGGTTACCTCCGCAAGGTATTTGGTTTGAGTTATATTCCCCAGCAGGGGGTACTTCAACAAGACGTGTGGTTTGAGTTCCCAACTTCCCAGCAGGGGCGACTTCATCCTACCAGCATTTATTTTGCCGGAATAATTTTGTAGCATCAGGCTATCCCCGGCGAGTCGGCGTTACCCTTCCAGCATTTATTTTGCTGAAGCAGTTTCTGTATTCTAGCAGTTCAGGTGGAAAGAGCTCTTGCTCAAATAAATTACTAAACATTCAAGATCTCGGCAGGAGATATTCAATGACAATGTCAGTTTCAGCGGTATTCCCCCACAGAGTTATCGTGATAAAACTCTCTTTGTCTCCAGCAGAGTCGTTTATGCAAATGTATCTTATTTTCCCCAGCCAGAGTGGCCAGGATAAGTGTCTTCTTATCCCCAAGCAGAGTTTGTTTGTCATCAACGGGTCGCATGAATCAGAATTTCAGAGACCACCGCCGGTTATCAGAGCAGGCGTCCGATAGTTGGTTTTCAGACATCCCCAGTAGAGTTCGTCTCAAAGTCGCTGTCGCGTCAGTGCTGAGCAGTTTGTGGGTAAGGATCATTGAAGAATTAAGTCCTGACGTGGACCATTTACTCCTAGAATGACGGGATTTCTTCAGAAGTGGGCGTCCTAACGTGGACAGGTTTGTTTTACCGGATTGGTAAGGTATCTTTATTCGTAATGGTGAAATGTGCGTCCTGACGTGGACAAGTTTGTATTTCTTTGTGATGACAAGATACAAGAGTCCTGACGCGGACAAATTTATCTTTCTTCGTGTTGTTGGCAAAGTGTAAGTCCTAACGCGGATATTTCCCCGGCAAGTCGAAGACGCGTGAGTCCTTACGTGGACAAATCTTATTTCCTCAGCGAGTCGAAGACGCCTGAGTCCTAACGTGGACGAATCAAGACGAGGTCAGTGTCCTTACACGGACAAATCAAAGAAATTATTTTTCCTTACGTGGAAAGAAGTGGGTCCTAACGTGGACGATGTAGTCCTTACGCGGACGTATCAGAAGTGATTCCTAACGTGGAAATGACAGTATTCCTAACGTGGAAAGGTCGGAGTCCTTACGTGGACATATCAAGAGCATTCCTTATGTGGAAGAAAAATGGTTTCCTTATGTGGAAAGACGAGTTTATTCCTTACGTGGAAAGATTGAGTCCTCACGCGGACATATCAAGATTGATTCCTGACGGGGAAAGAAATGGATTATTCCTGACGTGGAAAGAGAGTTCAGGCCTGACGCGGACAGATCGAAGAAGATATTCCTAGCGTGGAAGAAGGAAGTTAGTCCTTACGTGGACAGATTCAAGAAATAGTTGGATTCCTTACGTGGAAAGACTGGAGTCCTGACGCGGACATGTCAAGTGGTATTGGAGTCCTTACGTGGACAGATTGATATAGTTCTTCTTATGTGGAAAGAAGATTGCTTCCTAACGTGGAAAGATAAAAGCGTTACTCCTAACGTGGACGATGTGATTCCTAACGTGGACAGGTGTTACTCCTAACGTGGAAGAGTGTTATTCCTAACGTGGGCGATTCAATTTACGGAAATGCAGACGAATTATCCCCAGCGGAGTTGCCGAGATTTTTTCTGGGTTGACAGTAAATGGAGTCCTAACGTGGACAGGTCTTAGTTGAGATTTCTTCGTGTTGACGACAGACAGAGTCCTCACGTGGACAAGCAAGCAATCTGTTATGACAGAATCCTCTTCAGAACGATGAAGACAATCCCCAGCACGGTCGTGCCAGATCAGTGGGTTATTGTAACAGTCAGATTCAGCTGACGAATGTCATTCCGCAAGCAGGAGCGCAGTTTATTTCTGCGGTTGGCAAATTTCTGGTTTCACTAGTATTCAACCGTCTCGTACCGCGAATGTCTGAAGGCTCCGGGCTCTTCATCCAATCGGGTCCAAGTCGCTTGAATAGGGGCAGCTGTTGCACCCTAAAATTTGCTCAACCTTATTCCTTGGGTTCATGTTTCATCATCATTAGCATTTGCATGTAGAGTCATGTACATAGACTAACCACCTGCATAGCATAAGCATAGCAAGTCATTCAACAGGGGACCAATCATTACTTTCATCTCTAGAGGCCTAGCAAGAGGTTATCATCATAATTCAACCCTACTCAAGTCATCAGGAAAGAATTTGAAAGCAAAGAGTTCAGCAGAGCAAGCCTTGAGTCTACCTCCTAGCTGAGGATATCTGAGGATCAACAAGAGGGTTATGAGCTGTGGATTGAAGGTATGGAGAGCATCTAGACATCTTGAGAGACTTATAAAGTCATTTGGAGAAGAAAGCAAGTTGTTGATGTGAGCACAAGATCTACAGTTGAAGGCAGTCAACTAGGGTTTCATCTGGGTCAACCCCAGGTCAACCCTAGGTCAATTGACTGACTTAAGAGGGCATTCAAGTCTATTGGAGAGATGTGGGGATCAACATTGAACCTATAAAGAAGGATATGGAGATATGACAAGGAGAATTCAAGAGAAGTCAAGGAGAAGAGGAGTTACTAAATTAGGGTTTCTCTGTAAAATCCCCTAGTTTAGGTCAAATTTCCAAGCAAGATAAGTCAAAATGCTAGCTTCAAATGGCTTCTTGGCCAACATGAAACTTGTAGAGGATCTCAAGACCTTTAATTTGAGTGGTGGAAGACCTCAAGGAGATTTATAGAACTCAAGTTATGGTCCTTGCAAGTTACAGGTCATCTGAGGTGTCTGAACTTTTGTCTGTGAAAGTGACTTGACTTCCAAGCTAATTTTGCCCCTCAAGGAGATTTCAAATGAATTCTTGGTCAACATAAGAATTGTTCCTCATTGTCTTAGCTTTCTAGAATGGTATGGTATGCCTTCATATGATGTGGAGAATTCAACTTATGGTCTTGACAAGCAAAGGGTATTTTGGGCATTTGTGAATTACAGGTCATTTTAACCTATACCCAAAACTCATACAAGGAGGCCTCAAATGGAAAAACTTACAACATCAAACTTGCTCCAAATGGGATTTTAAGTCTAGAAAGAAGGTCACAAGTTATTGGAGAAGCTCATAGCATGATGTTACATAATTGGTCAAAATATGAACTAAAAAGGCTTATAAAATGAATAATTTCAAAGTGAAAAATGGTTTGGGAGATTTACAAGTCCAAATGGAGACTTCCAATATATGATTTTGAATGGAAAAACAATTCTAAGAACAATGGTTCACACACTTTTTTGAGTTTAGAAGGAAAAAATGAAGTTATCCATGGTTGCTTATCATTTAAGAAACATAATCAAAAATGAGCCAAAGTTTGAAAACAAGGGAATGTGCAAGATGGATCTAGAATGTACCATTGGGGTCTATATATTCATGAAAGGAGAATTTGGCAAGGGTTGGCCTCATTTGCACCAAGAATTCCACAAAATTTCTCATACTTTTTCATAAAAGTTTCATTACAATTCTCTCAAAACCTTCATCAACTTTCATCAAAATCAACTCAATCTGACTCCATCATCATCATAGATCATAATTGAAGCAAAGTTTTGGTGTGAATCATCCATTTTCGAGCATTTTTTTTCAAGAGCATCAAGATTGAAGTTGCAAGTGGATAGCATAATTCTGGCCAAATCTCATCCAAAGCTTGCATACAGAATCAAGGTCATCAAGGATTGATCAAGATCCAAGTCTCAAAAGCCTCAAATCATCAATCTCCATAGCTGTTTGCAAGATTTTGCACAAGGTAAGTTTTCATTCAAACTGCTTGATCCAGTTAGTTAGGCATGATTTTGTTAGTGTAGAATTGATCTAGGTGGTTAGGAGATTAAGTTAGATGAATTTGGAACGATTTGGTGATGGTTAGTGACAGGTGCCATAAGCTGTTTGGATCAATATCTCTTAGGTTAATGCATTAGAATGTTAGTTGGATTGATCAGGTTAATCACCATGATGCATAGAGCAGTTTAGGATAGGTTTGAGAGAGAATTATCATGGTGCATCTCAGAGTAATCTCATGATAACCAGAGTTTGCTGCGCGCGGGTTTGGTGTTGTGGTGAGTTTCAAATTGATCTAAGGCCATAGGATTATAGAGGAAGAAATTCTGAGCAGCTTTCATGTTTATGGCATGTGGATTCATGGTCTGGTGATGGAGAACCGAGAGCTCGAATTGGAGCGTGCATGGAGGTTCATGGAAGATGAAACCCTAAGTTTCAGGTCCAAGTGAGGAAGATATAATCTGGATCGTCTATCTTGCGTAAGACCTTTGACTTGGATAGTGATCCTAAGGCTGAGATTTAAGCTGAGTTTTGGAGGGAAGTAAGAAGCTGGCCAAAACGCGCCGTTTCATTAATTGAAACGGGCGGGCCTTGAGTGATTTTGTTATTTCCACCCCCTATTCTAAGCCCAATATGAATCTGAACATGGATTTGATACTTTTCTCACCCCCCCTGGCGTTTCTATTTCTCTTTAGTTCTGAACTCAAGTTGGGCTTAAGCCAGAAGCGCTAATTGCACCCCTATATGTGGCCCATTCTGGATTTATAACTGGGGCGAGTTACTCTTCATACCCCCTCCCTCATTTTAATTCAATTTTAATTTTCTTATTTCATTCTAATTTTCACCAATTTTCATAAATTCATAAATAATTCATAAAAAATGCTTTTTAATCCATTCTTTTTACCACATCTCCATTAAAATGTCTAGAATATTATAGGAAAATAAATTTTCATTTTTAGTTTTATTTCATATATTTCACATATTTTCTAAAATAAATGTCATATTAAATCATTCATTTCATGCATCATTTTTATGATTTTTGTTCTCTCACATGCTTTGATATTTTTTGATCATTCTTTTCATATTGTTTAGATGAGATATTAGGCTTATAGGAATATTTTAGTTCCCATTTTTAGGAGTTAATTTTAGGTGATTGATAAATGCTTGAATATCATGAACAAAACTAGGGTTTTTTAGGTGACAACTTAGGAAGTTCAATTTTTTCCCTTAGGACTTAGGGTTTGAATAGATTAGTTATGGGACTATAGGGACTATGGGTAGTTATTAGATCCCTTAGAGAACAGTTAGGATTCCCCTACTGCTATTATTACTGTCTGTATATCTGCTGTCTGGTGTGGTGTGCCCTCTGGGGTTTATTGATTGTTTGTTTGGGTATTGGGTTTGTCTGGGGCCCTGGGGAAGCTGAAGAATTGTGGAGATGAAGCCATTGAAGATTCAAATGCTGAAGATCAACTGTCAGAGTTGAGGAGGAGCTTCTTGCTAGCAGTTGCTGAGGAGACTAGGGTTTAGGAGCTAGGCAGAGCTCTAGGTTAGAATGATTATTTCTCAAACATGGATCGCCTTGTCTGCATCCATTCTTCTCTGTGATTCAGAGTCTCTCTAAGACACTCACCCCCTTCCTTTGGAAGGCTTGGTGATGGTGTCTATGAGATAGAACTCTTGAGAGAAAATGTCTCTTGTGTTAGAAGCAGTCTGTTCACCACCTTTGGTAGTCAGCTGACTGCTTAGCACCCAATTCACTCTTGTGACTGATTCCTCATCCTGGAGGTTTGAGCATGAAGAAAAGCCATTGCAGATGGAAGACTGATGATCAAAGCCCTTGTCTGAAGGCCATGAAGATGGAGATTGATGCTTGTTGAAGCCTGTAGCTGATTGGAGATTGCTTGAAGCCAGTTGTTGATTCAGAGCTGCTGATGCTGTTTCTTTTGCTGTATTTCATTTGTTGATGTATTGATTGATTTTCTGAGCTGTATTGTTTGCTGTTTACCCTGCTGGGTTGAAAGTGAAGCCTGTTCACTTTTGCCTATTGTTTTCCAGGTTCGAGGTTGAGTGGGACTCCCTTGCCTCGCTTGTACTGTTGCATCCATGCATTTTACTGCTTTATTATATCTGGTATTGTTTCTGTTTCTGCCTATCCCGTAGGATCTCTGTTTCTCTCTGTGCAAGAGAGGAGCATGATAGACACTAGGTCTTAACCCATGCATGATAACATTAGGATAGTTTGTTTCCCTTCGCAACAGTAGGTTAGAAGTTCTGTCTCTTTCTTTCTCAAAACAAACAGAAAAACACATAAAGATTTCAAACACAATAAAAGACACTTCTTTCGTAAAAGAATGTGAACTCATCAAAACGTCATTTTTGTCCTCTTGGACTGTTAATCAGAAAAACCTTTTCAGAAGGAATAAAATCAACCAAGGCAGACTTGTGTCGTACGTGGCCCGAACTACGTTTGCTCTGATCTTCCATGCTGTGTGGAAGTACGTAGGCATAGGATGCGATATCCTAGCGAGCAACCTTCCCCTCCTTTCCCGTAGGTAGGCGAACTACGTTGACTCTGATTTCTCGTTCCAGACGGGAATACGTAGGCATAAAGTGCGATACTTTGCCGAGTCATTTCATTTTTATTTTCTTTTCTTTTTTAACCCTTGACCTATAGTTTAGATAGAATAACAATCCATACCCGAAAACAAGCGTGGATCCCATCGAGTACGATGGACGTGAGGGGTGCTAATACCTTCCCCTTGCGTAACCGACTCCCGAATCCAGGTTTTGGTTGCGATGACCATACCTTTCCCGTGTTGTGCGAGGTTTACTCTGAGCGTTTCCTTTCCCTCCCGTGGGATAAATAACGCACGGTGGCGACTCTTCTGTTCAGCCGGCGCCGATTTTCGCAGTAGCGACACCTTGCCAATGTGTTTACTTTGCTTGATAGCATGTTTTCATCTTACCTGTATGATTGCAGTTTACTGTTTACTGCTTGATAGCATGTTGTTTATTTTTCAGTATGATTACTGTTATTTCATGACTGGCTTGAGGTCGAGACGAGCTTGTGGAGGCTGAAGCCCCACACATATTTCCTCCCTCACCTGCATTGCATGCATTTTACTGTTAAGCTGATGCTTTGTCTGTTTTGGTGTATCATTGACATGATCCCTTAGGACTCTCATTTCCTTTGATAAGGATTTGATGATAGACTTTTAGGTTGAAACCTATGCATGACAACTTCTAGGAGTTCCCTGTTCAAACCTCAACCATAGGATGAATCCATGGCATGACAACAGTAGGACTTGATAGTCTCCCTCCTAGTTGGGCCTGTTCTCTTCTCATCTCAAAACAGTTTAAGATACAGTAATCATGAATGATTTCTTTCGTACGTTACGAGCCTTAAGCTATCTGAGAAAGGATTGTGGGAGAGTTTCTTTTCCATAGTCTGGATGTTTAGTATGGTACCCTTTGGGTGACATACGACGCATTCACTCTCAGGTCATAGTCTCTAGTGCGGTTGAAATCGCAAACACAATAAAAAAACACTTCTTTCGTAAAAGGCAGGAAATGAACCGTAGTTTCCCGAACTACGTGAGCTCTGATCTCTCATGCCTGTTGAGAGTACGTAGGCACAAGATGGCGAAATCTTGGCGAGCTACCTTCCCCCATAACCCTTCGTAGGCCGAACTACGTTGACTCTGATTTCTCATTCTCTGATGAGAATACGTAGGCATAAAGTGCGACGCTTTGCCGAGTCATTTTTCTTTTCTTTTTCAGCCAGCCTTGATAGGTAGATAGATTATAACCAACCCGTCCAAGTAAACAAACAAGCAAGGATCCCGTCGAGTACGACGGACGTAAGGGGTGCTAATACCTTCCCCTTGCGTAACCGACTCCCGAACCCAGACAATGGTTGCGACGACCTTGTCTTACCCTTTTTCGTCAGGTTTTTCCGATCGTTTCCTTTCCCGCTCTGAGGGATAAATAACGAAAGGTGGCGACTCTTCTGTCATGCCGGCACCTTATTTTCGCGCAAGCGACAGCTGGCGACTCTGCTGGGGACTTGATAGTTTCCTAGGGATCCAACGTCCCGAAAGCAAGTCAGTTTTGGGATCCAACGTCCCTTAAGAGAGTCAATCCTACCGCTTGTGTGTTTGCTTGTTGGGTTACGTTTATTTATCGCATTTTTACTTCTCGCACTTTATTTCCCGCATTTTATTTCCAGTATAATATGATTATTTGTGCTGTTGTGGGATGGGAGTTCTGATGAGTGAGAAGCCAGACCCAGGCTTGAGTGCACCATAGACTTAGAGTGGAAATTAGTGGGCGCGTGCTTGCTTTGCAGGCACTAGTGTCTCATGAAATCCACGCTCAGACGAGGTTCATCCGGTTGGCTTCACTTTCAACCCTTTGGGTTGAGACGGTTGCTGGTTTGGTGGATTGTCGACTCTGGGGACCGATCATTTGTGATTCAGCTAAGTGAGGCCTCTTCAAAACTTGATGATGCCACTCCTTCTGGGAATCGTATCATCAGTTTTGAAAGTCTGTGACGCTGATGAACGCATAGGATGCCGTACCTTGAATCAGTCTAGGTCCATACCTGTGAGCGGGACTGGGTTTATTGCAGGAAACTTAGACCTTCAGACTACCTGGTTTTCTTGACAGTGAGTCAGTTATGTTGGTACCAGGGTTTCTCAGTTGCAGACTCGTCTATTCTTGATAGAGCAGGGTTTGATCAGAGGATCTTAGCATCGGGTGTATGTCTGTTCTTGATAGAGCAGGCTTTGATCAGTGTATTATCATCAGTGGTTTGTTCTGGATGGAGCAGATTTTGAGTGAGGTCTGAAGATCTCATCAGCAGATGTTATTTGTTCTTGATAGGGCAGATTTTGAGTGGGGTCTGAAGATCTCATCAGCAGCTGTGTGTTTGTTCTTGATAGGGCAGATTTTTTGATTTGGGGTCTGAAGACTTCATCAACAGATGTTCCTTGATCTTGCACCCGGGGTCCTTATTATCAGGCACTTATTCTTGTCAGAGCAGAATTTTGATCTCGATCCTATCAGATGATTATTCTCAGCAGATCAGATTAGTAGTCTTACACCGGGGTCTTCTTCTCATCAGTGACTGTTGATACCGAATCTCCACAGCAGCTATCCGGATATATTATTGCATGCCTGCATTTTGCATTAGTTTGCGCATTCATCTGCATTCCATTAACGTGTGTCTGTGTTGCAGGTACCGTTTCCCCGATCCAGGATTTCCCGCCTCCTACTGTTATTATGGCCTCCCTCAGGAAGACTGTTGCGTACAAGTTCCCGACCCCCGACGTGTCGAAGTTGACTGGTTTGATAGCCCTGGCAGGGGATTCTGTGAAGGATAGGTTCAGGAAGTCTTATGGCAGGTTGCTTAGTCTGGTTTGCAAACCTTCTACGTCCGAGTTGAATGGGTTACATGCTCTTCTGCAGTTCTATGACCCTCCTTTGAGGTGTTTCACTTTTCATGACTTCGTTCTTGCGCCGACGTTGGAAGAATATGCTGATATGCTAGGTGTGCCTATCAAAAGGCAGATGCCTTTTGTCCACATGGATGCTGAGCCTGATCTGGCTGGTTTAGCTTCCTCACTCCATTTGAGCGCTTCTGAGTTAGTGGTGACGAGCTGGAACAAGGTCCCAGGATTCTCCCTGCAGTTTCTGATAGCTAAGGCTCAGCAGTGTGCTAAGGACAAATGTTGGGACGCATTCAATGCCATCCTTGCTTTATGCATATATGGCATCATCCTGTTCCCCAGCATGCCTGATTTCGTGGACCTTGATGCATTCCACATCTTCGCCTCAGGGAATCCAGTCCCTACTCTGATCGGAGACGTTTACCATTCAGTGCATTACAAGAATGAGAACCGGAGAGGGAAGAATGTCTCATGTTGCGTACCGTTGTTGTACAAGTGGTTTGATAGTCATTTGCCCAAGAGGGGTTCTTCCGTCTTGTCTGCAGCCTCAGCTGAGTGGCCTGAGCGTATGATGAGTTTGTCGGCAGAAGATATTGATTGGTTCGTTGACAGAGACAGGTTAGGCACCAAGGTGATCTTCAGTTGTAGTGGGTTTCCTAACGTACCTCTGATAGGTAGGAAGGGTTGCATCAACTACAATCCATCACTGCTAGTTCGTCAGTTCGCATATGCTTTGAGGACTCCACCGAAGGAGGAGGAGGTACAGGAATCTCTGTACCCTACGGGTACTCTAGAGGGGGATTTGTTGTCCAAGCTTCAGCATGCGTGGAACAATATCAGCACGAGAGGAAAGCCTTTGTTGGGAAAGAGCAACAGCCAAGCCTACCCTCCTTATTCAGCTTGGATCAGAGCCAGAGCCAGCGCTATAGGGATGCCATTCCCTCATGTCAGACCAGAGAGTCCTCCACCAGTCGAAGAGCCTACCACTGTGTCCATTCATCAGCACAACCAGGTATTAGCCGAGCGGGATGAACTGAAGAGGGCGAATGCAGAATTAGAGAAGGAGTTAACTCAGCTTCGGAGTGAGAGGAATGAAGCCGTGCATGCCTTCAAAAAGCAAACAGAGTCGGCGAGCCAACTGGGTGCAGACTTGGCAAAGCAGATTGCTGATCGGGAACGCTTAGGTCAAGACTTCAGGGCTGCTAATGATGTACTAGCTACGAAGAAGCAACATCTGGAGGAGGCATATCGGAGGATATCTAAGTTCGACCAGCATTGGAAGACTTCCATGGCCACCAGGAAGGAGCGAGAGGACAAGCTGATGCTGCAGATTTCTAAGTTGGAAGCCGAAGTAAAGGACAGTGAGCGGAGGTTTGATGAAGAGACCGCCCGCAGGTACGCCGCTGAAAGCCGTCTCAACAAAGCTCTTGCCAACCTGAAGGAGCATAAGCTGATGTTTGAGTCTAAGAAGCGGAAGCTGGAGGATTGCTTTGGCGAAGGAGCTTGGGAGAGTTCAGTTCAGGGGCTCCAGCATACCATCAGGCAGAGGGAACTACTCGTCGAGGGGTTGCTCACTTTGCCAAATCATCCAGAGACGAAGGAGTTATTAGCAGAGTATCGCGCCCGTGGCCGTACTTGACTAGTTGTATTCCTGTTGTTTTGATCTTTGATGTATGCTGACCATCACCAGACTTGTTGGCTGAGGTCATGCTGTTGATCTGTTTGTACTCGCTGATACTGTGTACTGCCTTGACAGGCCTTTCCATATATATATGAGATTGATGTTTCCATGACTGGGCTCGGGTTTCTTCTTCCTCTTATTATTATCAGCACTGGCACTAAGGCACTAGGATCGGGGGAAAATCTCCCACGCACACAGACACACGCATGCATCTGCATGAAGCATATTTGCATGGCGTATATCTTATTGCTTTTTCCTAACCTTTATTGTTGACAGGTTTTTCAGGTTCACAAGTTCTGAGCTGCTTCCGGTCTCCAGGATTGATCAAAGACTCATCCACCGTTACTCGACTCGCGCTAATCAGACTAGGATTATGGACCAGGTGCAGTCAGATGTTCAAGAGCTCCGTGAACGGATGGATCGTTTCATGGAACTGATGCAGGTGGTCGCTAATGGTCAGGATCAGCTTCGCACTTTGGTTCAACCTCTGATCTCCAGGGTTGACAGTAATGGCATACTTCATGGAGGGGCTGTGCCTACTCCTCCTCTAGTGGACGCTCCACAAAACGTTGTTCCTGTTGCCGGGGGCAACGGCAGTGCTAACAGCAATCTGATGACTAATATCGGGCTCAACGCGGCAGGCGTCGGCAATGGTAGTCTGGGAGCCAATGTTAACATAGGGCCGGTCAACGGCAATGCTGGTGTAGGAAATCTGTTGGTGCCTCAACCGTGGCTGGAGGACCATCAGGATGACGTATTCTCTCAGAGAGGTGTGGAAGCAGAGTTGAATGCTGAAGCTCGACTCAGGTTCAAAGCGCTGGAAGACAAGATGAGAGACATTGAAAATCAGAACACATTGGGTGTTGATATGTCCAAGCTCGGGTTGATTGCTGACTTCAAGGTACCTCATAAGTTCAAGGTGCCCGTCTTCGAGAAGTATAAGGGTACTACTTGCCCCCGTGTCCACCTTCGATCTTATTACATAAAGATGTCCGCTTATTCTGACGATGAGAAGTTGCTGATGCACTTCTTCCAGGATAGTCTTTCTGGTCCATCACTCGAATGGTATATGGGTTTGGAGCCCGCTACTGTGCGCACCTGGAAAGATCTCGCAGAAGCGTTCGTCCTCCACTATCAATACAATAGCGACTTGGCCCCCAACCGAGTTCAGCTTCAGAATCTCTCACAGCGGAACAATGAAAGTTTTAAAGAGTACGCCCAGCGGTGGCGTGAATTGGCTGCTCGGGTTCAACCGCCGATGGTTGAGCGTGAGCTAGTGCAAATGTTCGTGGCTACCCTTCCTGGAATCTACTATGAAAAGCTGGTTAGTGGCATGTCTGGAACATTCTCGGCTCTCATCACTATGGGCGAGCATGTTGAGAACGGTATAAAGATCGGAAAAATTCAGGGCGAATCATCCTCAGCCGGAGGAGGTAGTAAGAAACCCTACGCTGGCAAGCGTCAAGAGGGAGATGCCAGTGCTGTCACTAATGCTCGGAGAAAGGGCAAGGGCCCTCAGCCTCAGATTGCTAGCATAAATATCCCAGCTGCTCCACCGCAGCCGCAGCAGCAGCAGCAGCAGAATCAGCAGGGGTATAGAAGATATCAGAATCGGGCTCCTCTGACAAATCGTCATTTTGAAACTCCACCTATGTCATATGCACAGCTCTTGCAAACGTTGCTTCAGCTTCAGTTAGTGCAAAAGAGGACAATGGCTCCCTTAACATGGGCACCACCACCGGGGTATGACGCCAATGCTACTTGTGATTTCCATACTGGGGCACCAGGCCATACGATTGAGAATTGCAAAGCTTTTAAGCACAAAGTGCAGGACTTGGTGGACGCCAAAGTTATTAACTTTTCTGACAGTGTGCCCAATGTCACCAAAAACCCTATGCCTCATCATAAGGGAGGCGGAGTGAACGCCGTTATCACTGAGGAGAGTGCGGACTTGCTGACTGATGTCAAAGACTTGAAAACGCCGCTTAGTTTTGTCAAGGCTAAGTTGCTGAAGAAGGGCTTCTTCCCTGGATGCGGAGAGTTATGTATGGCTTGTGCTACACTTCCTGACGGGTGTGAGCAGCTGGTCGAAGGTATCCAAAGTCTGATGTCTGAGGGTATTTTGCAGTTCAGCCGGAGCGTTGAAAGTGCGTCAGGGGAGGTCGTGCTGAAGCAGGCATATGAAGTTGCTACCATCACTATTCCTCGTCACCCTATTACTATCTCTGCGCCCCGACCGCCTACTATTACTATCACCAGGGCCGGACCGATCCCATTCGAAAGCACTAACGCCGTTCCATGGCATTACGGCGCCGAAGTCTACTGCAATGGTCAGAAGTTAGAGCTGGAGCCATACGGATCGACTGTGCAGAATCTTGCCGGAGTCAGTGGCATTACTCGAAGCGGTAGAGTGTTTGCGCCAGCAGAGGTTGCGGCAGAGAAGGTAGTCAGAGCCGATGCTGTGGATAAGGGTAAAGGCAAAGCTGTCGAAGAGGTCCCTTCTGGGGCAGAAAAAGATTTGCTAGTTAAAGATGCTGAAGAGTTCATGCGATTAATCAAGAAGAGCGACTACAAGATTGTAAATCATCTTCATCAGACTCCGTCAAAGATCTCTATTCTTAACCTGTTGCTGTGTTCTGAAGCGCACCGCAACGCGTTACTGAAGGTATTGAACATTGCCTACGTGCCGCAGGAGATATCAGTAAATCAGCTGGAAGAGGTGGTAGCCCATGTTAATGCTGGTAATGGGATGGGATTCACAGATTTAGAGCTGACTCCTAAAGGAAGAGATCACAACAGCGCCTTGCACGTCTCGATAGAGTGCAGAGGCACAATCATGTCACATGTCCTGGTGGATACGGGTTCGTAGCTTAATGTGCTTCCGAAGAAGGCACTGATGAAGTTGGATACCCGTGGATTGCTTTGCACGCCCAGTGATCTGGTAGTGAAGGCCTTTGACGGAACTAAGCGCCACGTTTTCGGAGAGTTGACCCTGCCAATTCAAGTTGGTCCGGAGACGTTCAATACGGTCTTCTATATCATGGATATCATGCCTGCCTACAGTTGCCTCTTAGGTCGGCCATGGATCCATGTCGCTGGTGCCGTGACGTCCACGCTGCATCAGAAGCTTAAATATGCTGTCGGGGGCAGCATAGTAACCGTCTGTGGTGAGGAGGACATCATGGTGAGCCACTTGTCATCCTTTAAGTATGTTGAAATGGATGGCGAAATCCATGAAACCCTCTGCCAAGCATTTGAAACCGTCAGGGTGAAAGAGGTAGCTCCTGTCGTCGTAGAGAAGCAAGAGATGAATCTCTCCTCGTTTAAAGAAGCTCGGGCCGTCGTTGAAGCCGGTTCCACCCCAGGCTGGGGGCATGTTTTGGATATACCAATCAAGCAGGATAAGTTTGGATTGGGATATTCTCCTGAAGCTGAAGCTTCATCTTCGTCTAGCAGTTCGTCTCGTGGGAAGGGGCCGATCCTATTCACCAAGGGCGGAGTAATTTTCGAGAGCATCAACGCAGCGTCTGAGGACAGCGGGGATAGCGATTGTGATCTTGACGCTTGGTTTCAACCGAGCAAGCCGGGCGAGCGCCTCAACAATTGGACCATCAAGGAGATTATCCAGCTGACAAGTGAAGAGTAATGATTTGCTTTTTACAATCTTTGTACAACCCTATGTCCTGCCCGGGGCATAGTGGTTTTATTGTCAGGGCCTTGTTGGATTATGTACATGCATTTTGTTAATAAATAAAAGGCGTTTTCTTCGTACTCAAATATTGTGTTCCCTGTTATTCTTGTTTTATGTTTATTTCGAAAAACAGCAAAATGGCAACGAGGTTTTTGCTAACCTGCATATTATTGCTTTAAATTTAACCCTTGTTATTGCAGGATCCACATAACAGACGGCATCGAATCTGGACCCTCTACGGCTCACTACGACTTTGATTGCCCGATATATCAAGCCAAGGATGAGATTGACGAAGACGAGGACCTTCCGGAAGAGTTGGCCCGCTTGTTGAGACAAGAGGAAAAGGTTATTTTGCCTCACGAGGAGGATATTGAGATCATAAATCTGGGTTCTGAAGAGCTCGTCAGAAATGTCAGAGTAGGGGCAGCGCTGCAGGTTGATGTCAAGCATAGACTGGTCGAGATGCTTCAAGAGTATAGTGACGTCTTTGCTTGGTCATACGAAGATATGCCCGGACTTGACACAGACATCGTGGTTCATCGCTTGCCGTTGCGAGAAGATTGCCCTCCAGTCAAGCAGAAGCTTAGGAGGACGAGACCAGACATGGCTGTAAAAATCAAAGAAGAAGTCCAGAAGCAGTTGGACGCAGGATTTCTAGCCGTTACCACTTACCCTCCGTGGGTCGCCAACATAGTGCCTGTACCGAAGAAGGACGGTAAGGTACGCATGTGCGTCGATTATCGGGATTTGAATAGGGCGAGCCCTAAGGATGATTTCCCGTTGCCTCATATCGATGTGTTGGTCGACAATACAGCCCAGTTTTCCGTGTTTTCGTTCATGGATGGCTTCTCCGGTTACAATCAGATCAAGATGGCACCGGAGGACATGGAGAAAACGACGTTCATTACCCCCTGGGGAACATTTTGCTATAAGGTAATGCCCTTCGGTCTGAAGAACGCAGGGGCCACTTACCAGCGAGCAATGGTAACTTTGTTTCATGATATGATTCATTATGAGATCGAGGTCTATGTTGATGACATGATTGCAAAGTCCCAAACGGAGGAAGAGCATCTGGTCAACTTATTGAAGCTTTTTGAGAGGCTTAGGAAATTCAGGCTGAGGCTGAATCCTAACAAGTGCACTTTCGGAGTGCGGTCCGGAAAGTTATTGGGGTTTATCGTTAGTGAACGAGGGATTGAAGTTGATCCTGCGAAAATAAAAGCTATCCAAGAAATGCCAGCGCCAAAAACAGAAAGAGAAGTTCGTGGTTTCTTGGGCCGAATAAACTACATTGCAAGGTTTATCTCTCAGCTCACGGCCACTTGTGAACCGATGTTCAAGCTTTTAAAGAAAGATCAGGCGATTACTTGGAATGAGGATTGCCAAAAGGCATTCGACAAAATAAAGCAGTATCTTCAAGAACCTCCAATCTTGATACCCCCAGTGGCTGGACGGCCATTAATCATGTACCTGACGGTTCTGGAGAATAGTATGGGGTGTGTTCTCGGTCAGCACGACGAGACGGGCAGAAAGGAGCATGCCATTTATTATTTGAGTAAAAAGTTCACTGAGTGTGAATCTCGATACTCGATGCTGGAGAAGACATGTTGTGCATTAGCTTGGGCCGCCAAACGTCTACGACAGTATATGCTCAACCACACCACTATGCTAATTTCGAAGATGGATCCGATCAAGTACGTCTTCGAGAAGCAGGCTCTTTCGGGCAGGATTTCCAGATGGCAAATGGTGTTAATGGAATATGATATTCAGTACGTCTCTCAGAAAGCCATTAAGGGAAGCGTATTGTCTGATTACCTTGCCGAACAGCCAATCGAAGACTACCAGCCGATGAAGTTCGAATTCCCTGACGAGGATATTATGTTTCTCAAAGCAAAGGATTGCGATGAGCCATTGCCCGATGAGGGGCCAGACAGGAAGTCTCAGTGGAAGTTGATATTCGACGGAGCGGTTAATTCCTATGGAAGTGGTATCGGGGCTATCATCACGACTCCTCACGGATCCCACATCCCGTTTACTGCGAGACTGACGTTTCCAGTTACCAACAATGAAGCAGAGTATGAAGCATGTATCATGGGTCTAGAAGAGGCAATTGATTTAAGAATCAAGAATCTAGACGTATATGGTGACTCAGCGCTTGTAATCAATCAGATTAAAGGGGAGTGGGAAACTCGTCAAGCGAATTTAGTGCCGTACATGAATTATGCCAGGAGGCTGCTTCCTTTCTTCGACCGAGTGGAACTTCACCATGTACCCAGGGCTGAAAATCAGATGGCTGATGCCTTAGCCACGTTGGCTTCAATGTATAAAGTCAATTATTGGAATGAGGCTCCAAGAATTGTACTTTCGCGTCTTGACAGACCGGCATTTCTCTTTGCAATCGAGGATGCCAATGACGGAAAGCCATGGTTCCACGACATCCAGACCTTCCTTATGACTAAGGAGTATCCCGCGGGTGCGTCAACCCAGGATAAGAAGACTCTGAGGAGGCTGTCTGGAAACTTTTATCTCAATCCTGATGGAGTGTTGTATAAGAGAAATCACGATCTCGTGCTACTCAGATGTGTAGATGAGAAAGAGGCGAGTATGCTCATGGAAGAAGTCCATGAGGGCACATTTGGTACGCACGCCGGCGGGCATGCCATGACGAGAAAGATCCTAAGAGCAGGGTATTACTGGCTGACGATGGAGTCAGATTGCTTCAGATTCGCGAAGAAATGTCATAAATGCCAGATTTATGCTGATAAAGTTCATGTGCCGCCGTGCCCATTAAATGTCATGTCCTCCCCGTGGCCGTTCTCCATGTGGGGCATCGACATGATAGGCAAGATCGAGCCCACTGCATCCAATGGTCATCGTTTCATTCTGGTAGCTATCGACTACTTCACCAAGTGGGTGGAGGCAGCCTCATACGCAAATGTGACCAAGCAGGTGGTAGCTAAATTCATAAAGAGGGACATCATCTGTCGCTATGGAATTCCCGAGCGGATCATTACTGATAATGGTTCGAATTTGAATAACAAGATGATGAAGGAGCTGTGCCAGAGCTTCAAGATTGAACACCACAACTCGTCTCCTTACCGGCCGAAGATGAATGGCGCTGTTGAAGCGGCCAACAAGAACATCAAGAAGATTGTTCAGAAGATGGTTGTGACGTACAAAGATTGGCACGAGATGCTGCCGTTTGCCTTGCACGGTTACCGTACGACGGTGCGTACGTCGACCGGGGCAACTCCTTTCTCCTTGGTGTACGGTATGGAAGCTGTCCTACCGTTAGAGGTGGAGATTCCTTCGTTGCGAGTTTTGGTTGATGTGAAACTCGACGAGGCAGAATGGATTACGAATCGCTTGAACCAACTCAGCCTGATGGACGAGAAGAGGTTATCATCAATTGCATTTGGTCGCCTGTACCAAAGCCGAATGAAGAAAGCTTATGATAAGAAGGTGCGTTCTAGAAGCTTTCAGACGGGTGATCTCGTCCTGAAGAAGATTCTTCCGCCACACTCCGATCACCGGGGCAAGTGGACTCCGAATTACGAAGGGCCGTATGTCGTCAGCAAGGTCTTCTCGGGAGGAGCTTTGTTGTTATCCACGATGGATGGTGAAGACTTTGCATCCCCGGTGAACGCGGACGCAGTTAAAAAAATACTTTGCTTGAAAGAGACCCGCTGGACAAAAAAGAAAGAGTCCAGGCAAAAAAGGGGCATCCCGGCGAACCAAAAACAGAATAAAAGGTTCGGGCAAAAATTAGGGATATATTGAAAAATGTACACCCGCGAAGTCGAAAACCTACACTGGGCGGCTTCGACAAAAAAGGGTATCCCGGTGAACTGAAAACCCGTAAAGGGCGGTTCACGCAAAAGTTAGGGATTTGAATAAGCAAATCACTGTGTTCCGCGTGTGGACTTTCATTGTTTTGTGGTTTGGAGGACCTGAGGGCCGTTCATCTGAATCAATCTCTTCCGAAGCTGAAGCGTCGGAGAAGTATCAGAGTCGAGTGGGTCTTAGAGGGATCAACTCATGGTGTTCGTCTACGCCTCGTTGCCGACATTTGTATATGCTGATGTATATTTATGTTTCATTTTTGTGCGGCTTCCTCATTCCAGGGGCTTGCCTCTGTTGTAAAACATTTTTGCCCATTTAGGGGTTCACCATCAATAAAATGCATGTTATTCAGCAATTCTGCTTGCCTGTTTAGCATTTATCTGTTTTGTTTGCGAATGAAAACGCCGATGTTTTTGATAAAATGCGCATACATAAACTTGCGGGCCTAGGCCCATTGATTGTTGAAACAATTAATTACCTGAATATTGTCACGAGTTAATAACCTTGATAGGCCCCTTTGAGGAGGGTATCTTGTCTGTTTGTTTGTGTTGTTGCAGGTGTAGCACCTTCCAAAAGATGTGTCGTACGCATCCCCGAAGCAGGGCGAGCCCTCCTTCTCCAGCAGTGTTCAGAAGTCTCTCCTCCGCAGAATCTGAACGCAGAATAGTGAGCATTGATATGTCTCACCAGGCTGAGATGATTCTCTTCCCCAAGCAGACGCATCCTGAAGGAACGTCACCTCATCAGCTGAGTCAAGCACCGAAGAATGATGTCTTCTTCCCCCAGCACCGGGTCACAAGTGCAGATTTCGTAGAAATGTTCGGGTGCAGAAGCTCGTGGTTACCCCAGTAAAGCCGCTGAAGCAGGATTCTTTCCCCAGCACCGGGTCACAAGTGCAAGTCTTGTGGGAAGCTGTTCGTACGCCGAAGTATGCAGTAACTGATGGTACCAGACTGAAGTCTCCAGCGGAATTGAGATTCCCCACCAGAGTCATGCTCCCTCCTGAAGCCAGATGATTCCCTCTTCCCCAGTAGAATGTTGGAACAGCTGAGGTGGTATTCCTCTGCAGAGTTGTGCTCTCCCCCGAAGTCAGATGATTCTTTCTTCCCCAGCGAAATTGAAATCCCTCGTCAGATTCGTACTCTCCCGTGAAGTAGAATGATTTCTCTCCCCGGCTGAGTCTGCAAACCTCCAAGAGAGCCGAATCCTTAGAAGTTGATCAGATCATGATTGGTTTTCCCCAGTGGAGTGTTGAGCAGCTGGAGTGGTTTCCCCACAGAGTTATTATCCCCAGAAGAGTAGCCGGGACGACCCCGCAGTTTATTCTCGAGATTGACATCGCTTGCCCTCAGCAGGTTCGGGTTCTCGTAGAGCTTCATTCCCCGGCAGCAGATCAACTGAAGTTGTGTTCCCTGCGGCAATCAACGGAAGATCAATTCCCCAGACGGAGTCCGATTGGTCTTGGCGTGCCTACGTTCTCCTCAGCAGGATGATTCCTCTACCTGAGTAGTTCTTTTCTCCTTGACAGGAGAACTTCCCCCCCTCGGCATTTATGTTGCTGATGGGATCGCATCATTGTGCATGATTGCATAGCATTGTACATGATTGCACAGCATTTAGCATAAACGCATATCATTCCCACCGTGTGGGGCATGGCGCAGAAGCATACGCATCATAAGCATGATCTAGGTTATTATCATTCTTGTCTTACAGGTGTTCGGCCGAAGGATCAGTTGCTCAGGATGATTCCTGACCTTCTCCCTAGCGAGGCCGCTTTCTTAAGATGATTCCTAAGACCCCGGTGTAATTCCCACAGTCGCTCACTCAAGATGATTTTTGAGATCCCCAGCGAAGTCAGTTCAAAACAACTCTTGAATTCCTCAGCAGAGCCGTTTGCTTAAGATGATTCTTGAGACCTCAGCGTAGTTCCCCGAGTTATTTGCTCAGGATGATTCTTGAGCTCCCCAGTAGCGTCCCCAGCAAGAGTTGTCCTGGAATACCCAGCAGAATAAAGTCTCCAGAATGGTTATCGGTTCAGGATGATTCTTGAAGGTGCCCGACGGCTTTGTGTGTTCAAGATGATTCTTGAAGTCCGTAGCAGCGTGAAATGTTTGCTCCAACAGTGATGTCTAATCTGAAGATTGATTTCGTAAACGCCTGAAGGCGATATCAGAAGGTTCCTGTGGATTCAGATTTCCTTGTTGATGAATCAACGTGTGGCTGAGGACAAGGTTCCAAAGTTTGTAGATATAGCAAGATGATCCGTGTTGGTCTGAAGACCAAGTCAGTTGTCCTGAGGTGATGATTGATCGCGATCAAGTGAATAGTGTTTCTTCTGACTGAAGTCGAAGATGTTTCTCCAGCTGAAGCGGAGTTTGCCTGAAGGCAAAGTGTTTGAATCCCCGTAGAGTCATGAATGGCTCAGGATACCATTTCTCTGACTGAAGTCATAGATTTCCCAAGCTGAAGCGAAGGTGCCTGAAGGCAAGGCTACCCCCAAGGTTATGAACGACCTAGGATTCATTTTTCGGACTGAAGGCCGAAATATATCCCTAATTGAAGTCACGGATACTCTATAGCAGAGGCGGAGTTGCCTGAAGGCAGATCCATGTATCCTTGAAGGCCAAGGACCATTTCTTCAGACTGAAGTCGAAGATACCTCCTGCAGAGTTGCCATCCTTGAAGGCCAAGGATGCTTATCTTCAGAAGTACTTGAAGATCTTTTCTAGCTAAAGCTGGAAGGGGCCAGGCGCCAGGGTTTCATGTATCTTGAATGTTTGTTTGACGGCGAGGTCAAATCAGGTTTGTGTTCGACGGCAAGGTTGAATGTTTGTGGTCGACGGCGAGGTTGAATGTTTGTGTTCGACGGCGAGGTTGAATGTTTATGTTCGACGGCGAGGTTGAATGTTTGTTTGACGGCGAGGTCAGATCAGGTTTGTGTTCGACGGCGAGGTTGAATGTTTGTGTTCAACGACGAGGTTGAATGTTTGTTTGACGGCGAGGTCAGATTATGATTGGTTCGACGGCGATGTTGAATGTGTTCGACGGCGAGGTTGGATGTTTGTTTTGACGGCGAGGTCAGATTAGGTTTGTTTCGACGGCGAGGTCAGATTATGTTGGTTTCCGACGGCGATGTTGGAGGTTTATGTTCGACGGCGATGTCAGACTCTTTAAATCCCCAGCAGAGATGATGTTTGCACGACGGCGACGTCGAGTGTCTCTCAGAGCGATGTTTGTTTCCGACGGCGATGTCAGATTCAGTTTTCCAGCGGTGATACTGGGCATGTCGAGTTGATCCAGTCTTCTGACGACGATGTTAGGTGATGCAGGTCCTCTAGCTCCAGCGGCGACGCGGGGTATTTTGTCAGATTTAGTTCTCCAGCGGCGATGCGGGGTATTTTGATTGTCCGACGGCGATGTGAGATTTAGTTCTCCAGCGGTGAGGTTGGGTATTTTGGTTGATCGACGGCGATGTCAGATTTAGTTCTCCAGCGGTGAGGTTGGGTATTTTGGTTGATCGACGGCGATGTCAGATTTAGTTCTCCGGCGGCGATGTTGGATGTTTGTTTTCCCGAGTTATGGTTGTTCTTGACGGCGAGGTCAGGTGATTTGGTGTTCCAACGGCGATGTTGGGTGTTCCTCAGGATTTTATCTGCTTCTGACGGTGATGTCAGGTGGTTTAGTCTTCCAGCGGCGACGTTGGGTGTTTTGGTTGTCGGATGACAATATCAGAAGAATTTAATATGGGTAACTGACGGCGATGTCAGATCAGTATTTCTCCAGCTAGTTGCCGTGCAGCCAGTGTTCCAGTTTTCAAAGATTTGTTCCCCTCGGAGTATCGTGTACTCGCGCAGTTGGCAAATTTTCGGGTTTACCGGTATTCAACCGTCTCGCACCTTGATTGGCTGAGAGTCGTTCGCTTCTCACCCAGTCAGGTTCAAGCCGTTTGAATAGGGGCAGCTGTTGCACCCCAAAATTTGACCAACAATTATTCATCCATCAAGTGTTTGAAGGTTGATACCTTCACCAGAAAGTTCAGGAGATCCTCAGAAGAATTGGTTAAAACCAAGGTTGTGTGCTTCATAGCTTGAGAGTTGTGGGTGCTCCTCAGATGATTCTGAGACTTTAATAATGAACTTGAAGCTTTGAGAAAGTTTATGAGATTTCTTGAAAGCCATCATGAAGCCCAAAGAGGTCATTGTGCAAGAATTCAGAAGATTCAACCATGAATGGTAGAATTAGGGTTTTGACTGGGTCAACCCTAAGTCAACTGAAGATTTGGAGAAGGTTGAGACCTAATTCAAGGGCCATGAGATCATGGAATGATGCATAGAGATGTTATAAAGATTATTCCTAGACCAACTCATCATGATTGAGGAGTTTGAGAAGTTTCAAGTTAGGGTTTCTGAGGATTGTCAATGAAAAAACCCTAATTTGATCCCTATCTTCCAGGCAGTTTTAGCTCAAGATGTGATTGATATCTCATCTTCCCCACAACATGAATGTTGTAGAGCTTGTTCTTAGCTTTAATTTGAGTGGTGTAAGTCCTTGATAGGAGTTGCAGAGCTCAAGTTATGGTTTTGACAAATTACAGGTCAGCTGAGGTGTGTGAATCTGGGTCCTTGAAAGTCACCCAACTTGCAGACAACTTTTGCCCTAGTAGGATGATTCCTATGATTTCTTGGTCAACATGAATGTTGAATATCATCTTCTTAGCTTTCTAGAGAGTACTAGAAGTCCTTGATAGGATTTGTAGAACTCAACTTATGGTTTGAACAAGACAAGGGTATTTTGGTCATTTGGCAGTTATAGGTCATTTTAAGCAAAGGCCATATCTCCTATTTCCAAGCCTCAAATGGAAAAACTCAAAACATGAAAGTTGTTCAAAATGGAATTTTAAGCTTAGAAAAGTGGTCATGAGTTATTGAAAAAGCTTGTATCAAGGATTTTCATGATTGGGTAAAAATGACCTAAAATGGCTTATAAGTTGAAAAAGTTGAAATGGAATTTTGGTTTAGGAGATGTGAAAATCCAAAATGGGTCATCCAATATGTCATTTTGACTCCAAACATTATTTTAAAAACAATGGTTCAAGTAGAATTTTGATTTGAAGCATAGAAATGGGGGTTACTTTGTAATGTTGTTACTTGCATATTAAGGCAACTTAACAAAACTTCACCAAAGGCAAGGAAGTGCATGTTTTTCACTCATTCTTTCTCAACATCTCTTGTAAGGAGATTTTAAAGCCAATTTGACAAGCTTAAGGCATGAGATAAAGGTTATGCAATGTATCATTTCATGAGAAGTTCTAAAACTTTCTAGATGATTCCATAAGTTTCTAGATGAATCTAGACTCTTCTTTGGATTGCTATAAGAAGGGTAGATCACCATGAGAAAAAGGTTGGTGATGATTGTTGGTGATTGGTGAGGTTAGAGTGTAAAAAAGTGAGATTCTTCCATTTGCAATTCCATAACAAACTTTCATTCTCTGCCATTTCCATTCTTTTCTTCTCCACAAACCCATCCTTCTGATCCTTATGAACACTTGCATACTGAGTTAGAGGAAGATCCATGGAGGTTTGAAGCTTCATTGAAGAATTTGCAAGAAAAGCATATTGAGATCAAACACAAGATTCAAGCATTGTTCATCAATCTTTTTGCATACAAAATCTTTATCCTCCATTAAAGATCAATCAGGGAAGGTTGCAGGCATTGAATTGGAGTGAAACCACAACCACCATTGAAGCTTGACAGGTTGGTAACTTGATCCATAAGTCCTTTATTAGGTGCATTCTGTTAGAATTCTAGGTGGAAAGAAAGCATGCTAGTTTAGCTGATGATTTTCTGAAAGTTTGAGAGGGATCCATGGAGTTTCGTGGCAGGGTGCCAATTCTTGCAAGATTGATAGCAAGCTGTTTAGGGAGCATTAATTGATATGTTATGGTTTAGATTGGCTAGGGTAGCATGTAGAACAATTCTGGATCGTTAGTTTGAAGTTACATCAAGATTGATATCAGTGCAACATGTTGGAACCCTTGTAAGAGCACAGATTGTGTCTTAGTAATATCTCTATGTTTTGATGATAACATTAATGATAATTTGTATACAAGAATTATACTCTCTAAATTTGTTCTAAACTGTTTTCTACAGGCACAAAAGATTTTAATCTTAAAGAGCAAATTTGATGTGAACAATGAATTCTGAATGGCTCAAGAGCATCTGAAGATTAGAAGAATCTGAAGTATAAGAGCTTAGTTATCAAGATTCTGAAGATACAACACGCTGCATGTATTATCAAGAATCTGAATAAGAGAAGACTCTGAGTGAAGAGACTCTGAATGAGAGAAGACTCTGATCTGAGTGAAGACTCTGATCTAAGAGCATGTTACGCTTCAAGCACACAGCTGCACCAGACTCTGATTCATCAACATCTGAAGAACATATTAGGCTCTGAAGTTTCCAGAAGGTTCTGAAGACTGAAGACTCTGATATTGATTGTTGATCTGAATTATTTGAAGAAGAATATTTTAATATATCCGTTGGAATATGCCAGCAAATCTTTCCTTAATTGGGATAGACAAAATTCTCTGCAAGAATATTATTCCTCTGGTACATTCCTTATATGGTATAATCACAGCTCAGCAGACAATTGCTACACCCACTATTTGTGCGCCGTCTCTCTGCTGTAATAGTACAAAGGACAGTACTATTTTGATATTGGAAATATTTTCTCTAACGGTAAAATATTCTCTCCAATATTCAAGTGGCTATATAAAGGACATCATAGCTCATTCTTCAAGTGCTGAATTACAACAATATTGACAAGAACTCTCTCACGCTAAAAGCTTTCATATTCTTCACTGTTCATACATTGTTCTAAACTTAGAGAAATAACACAGTTGTGTTTATAGCTTTCATAGAAGCAATTCTTACTCTTTCATTGTATTACATTAATTTGTAAAGAAAGTTTTCCTTAAGAGGATCTAGGTTAGATCAGTAGCTCTTAAGAAGACTAAGAACAGTTGTTCTTAGGTGTGCTATTTGTAATCAGTTGATTTGAATAGTGGATTAAGTCCTTGTTGAGAAAGGCAAATCACTCTTGAAAAGGGTGGACTGGAGTAGTTGAGTTCAACGAACCAGGATAAAAATACTTGTGTTTTTATCTTTGATTATTTTCTGTCATACTTATTCAACCCCCCCCTTCTAAGTATTTTCTCACCTTCAGTTGGCATCAGAGCTCCGGTTCTGAGTGTGCATTCGCTTAACCGTGACAGATAAAGATCCAGTGAGAAAAATACTCTGTTATTTATTTGGTTGCTAATATGGGTGATATTCCTACATCAAGCAACAAATATGAAGGAGACAGAATCAGCACCAAACCTCCAATGTTTGATGGAGAAAAATTTGATTATTGGAAGGATAGACTTGAAAGTTTTTTCTTGGGGTATGATGCTGATCTCTGGGATTTAGTCATTGATGGGTATGAACATCCTACTAAGGATGGCAAAAAGATTGATAGAAAATCAATGACTGAGGAGCAGAAGAAAGAATTCAAGAATCATCACAAAGCCAGAACCATACTTCTGAATGCAATCTCGCATACAGAGTATGAGAAAATTACCAACAGAGAAACTGCTCATGATATGTTTGAGTCTCTCAAAATGACTCATGAGGGAAATTCTCAGGTGAAAGAAACAAAGGCTCTGGCGCTGATACAGAAGTATGAAGCGTTCAAAATGGAAGAATCTGAGAACATTGAGACTATGTTTTCCAGATTTCAGATTCTAACAGCTGGGTTGAAAGTTCTGGACAAGGGCTACTCAACATCTGATCATGTCAAGAAGATCATCAGAAGTCTTCCTACCAAATGGAGACCTATGGTGACTGCATTGAAGCTGGCCAAGGATCTGAACAAAATCTCATTAGAAGAACTCATCAGTTCTTTGAGAAGTCATGAGATTGAGCTGGAGGAAGATGAACCCCAGAAGAAAGATAAAGGTAAATCCTTAGCTTTTAAATCTAACAAATCTGTTAAAGCCTTGCAGGTTAATGAAGAAAGCTCTGAGGAATCTTCTCCTGAAGAAGAAGATGAACTATCAATGCTGTCCAGAAGGATCAACAAACTCTGGAAGCACAAAGGGAAGAAGTTCAACAACTTCAGAAGATCTGATCAAAAGAAAGAATCTTCTGGACACAGAAGATCTGGCAAGAAAGAGATCACTTGTTTTGAATGTAAAGAACCTGGACACTACAAGAGTGAATGTCCCAAACTTCAAAAGGAAAAACCCAAAAGGAAGTTTGACAAAAAGAAAAAGGTTTTGATGGCTACATGGGATGACTCAGATGAATCTGAATCATCTTCTGAATCTGAGGAAGAATGTGCAAATGTTGCGCTAATGGCCAACACAGATGATCAAGATGAAGGAACGTCATCATCTGAATCTGAGTCAGAATCAGACTCTGACTCTGAAGAGATATCCTTAGCAGCAAAATCCAGACACCAATCATGGTACCTGGACTCTGGATGCTCACGACATATGACGGGCGAAAGGTCTATGTTCCAAAGCCTGGAACTTAGATCTGGAGGAGACGTGAAATTTGGAGGGAACCAGAGGGGCAAGATCATTGGCTCTGGTACGATAGGTAATGGTAACCTACCCTCTATTTCTAATGTTCTGTTAGTTGAAGGATTGAAACATAATCTATTGTCCATAAGCCAATTAAGTGACAATGGTTATGATATCATCTTTAATCAAAAATGTTGCAAAGCTGTTTGTCAAAAGAATGGCTCAACCTTATTCAGTGGAAAGAGGAAAAACAACATTTACAAAATTAACCTTTCAGAACTTAAAGTTCAAAATGTAAAATGCCTTTTATCTGTGAATGATGAGCAATGGGTCTGGCATAGAAGATTGGGACATATTAATATGAGACGTATATCTCAGATTAATAAACTCAATCTGGTCAGAGGACTCCCTAATCTGAAGTTCAATTCAGATGCTCTGTGTGGCGCATGTCAAAAGGGTAAATTTTCAAAATCCCATTTTAAACCAAAAAATGTTGTTTCCACCTCTAGACCATTGGAATTACTTCACATTGATCTGTTTGGACCAGTGAAAACTGCATCCATCAGAGGCAAGAAGTATGGGTTAGTCATTGTAGATGACTACAGCAGATGGACATGGGTAAAGTTTCTAAAACACAAGGATGAGTCTCATTCTGTGTTCATTGACTTCTGCAATCAAGTCCAGACTGAAAAAGAATGCAAAATTATTAAAGTCAGAAGTGATCATGGTGGCGAATTTGAAAACAAATATTTTGAAAAATATTTTTCTGAAAAGGGAATTGCACATGATTTCTCCTGTCCTAGAACTCCACAACAAAATGGAGTTGTAGAGAGGAAAAATAGAACATTGCAAGAAATGGCCAGAACCATGATCAACGAGACAAATCTGGCAAAACATT
Source organism: Lathyrus sativus (assembly GCA_963859935.3). Lineage (NCBI taxonomy): Eukaryota > Viridiplantae > Streptophyta > Magnoliopsida > Fabales > Fabaceae > Lathyrus > Lathyrus sativus. The sequence continues at coordinate 299,588,234 of OZ012736.1, read as the reverse complement.
TTTGGGCAGAAGCAATAAATACAGCATGTTATATTCAGAACAGAGTGTCTGTAAGACCTCTTCTGGAAAAGACTCCCTATGAATTGTGGAGAAACAGAAAGCCCAACATTGCTTATTTTCATCCATTTGGATGTATTTGTTATATGCTTAACACTAAAGATCATCTAAACAAGTTTGATTCCAAAGCACAGAAGTGTTTCATGCTTGGTTATTCTGAACGCTCTAAAGGCTACAGAGTATTCAATACTGAAACACAGATTGTGGAAGAATCTATTCATGTTAGATTTGATGATAAGCTTGGCTCTGAAAAGCCAAAGCAAGTTGAAAGTTTTGCAGATAGAGAAGTTATTCTCACAGACTCTGAAGGCTCAGAGGCAAACAAGACTAAAGACAAAGACTCTGAAGAAAATCCAGATGCTACACCTTTAACTTCCCAACTTGACAATCTGCATATTTCTAAAAGACCAACAGTCAGAGGATCTTCTTCCAGAATGAAAGCTTCTCATCCAGAGGATGTGATAATTGGAAAGAAAGATGATCCAATAAGGACAAGAGCATTTCTCAGAACTTCTGAATCTTCCTTCTGTGGCTTAGTGTCAATTATAGAACCTTCATCTGTTGATGAGGCTCTGGAAGATAATGAATGGATTTTAGCTATGCAAGAGGAGCTGAATCAATTCACAAGGAATGAAGTCTGGGATCTGGTTCCAAGACCTAAAGGTTTCAATGTTATTGGAACAAAATGGGTTTTCAGAAATAAACTGAATGAAAAAGGAGAAGTTGAAAGGAACAAAGCAAGACTGGTTGCTCAAGGCTACAGTCAACAAGAAGGCATAGACTACACAGAAACATATGCTCCTGTTGCAAGGTTAGAGTCTATACGCTTGCTTATTTCATTTGCTGCACAACATAACATCACTCTTTATCAGATGGATGTTAAAAGTGCTTTTCTTAATGGAATTATAGAAGAGGAAGTGTATGTCCACCAACCTCCTGGTTTTGAAAATGAAAATTTTCCAGATCATGTTTACAAACTAAAAAAATCTCTTTATGGACTAAAACAAGCTCCCAGAGCTTGGTATGAGAGGTTGAGTAATTTTCTTCTGAAGAAGGATTTCATCAGAGGAAAAGTGGATACCACACTATTTTGTAAAACCATTAAGAAAGATTTGTTGATTTGTCAAATTTATGTAGATGATATTATTTTTGGATCAACAAATATTATGCTTGGAAAGGAGTTTGCTAAATGTATGCAGGAAGAATTTGAGATGAGCATGATGGGAGAACTGAAATTCTTTCTGGGAATCCAAGTAAATCAGACTCCAGAGTGCACCTACATACATCAGACGAAGTATGTTAAAGAGCTTCTGAAGAAGTTTAACATGCTGGATAGCAAAATGGCAAAGACTCCAATGCATCCTACAAGCACTCTAGGTAAGGAAGAGGTAAGTAAGAAGGTAGATCAGAAACTCTACAGAGGTATGATAGGATCTCTTCTTTATTTGACTGCTTCTAGACCAGACATTCTGTTTAGTGTTTGTTTATGTGCTAGATTCCAATCAGATCCTAGAGAATCACACTTAACTGCTGTTAAGAGGATTCTAAGGTATCTGAAAGGTACTGCTAATGTTGGTTTGTGTTACAGAAGATCTGACAAATATTCACTAGTTGGATTCTGTGATGCTGACTATGCTGGAGATAGAGTTGAGCGCAAAAGTACTTCTGGAAGCTGTCAGTTTCTTGGAAGTCATCTGATCTCATGGTACAGCAAGAAGCAACCAACAATTGCACTATCAACCACAGAGGCAGAATACATTGCTGCTGCTGGGTGTTCCACTCAGATGCTCTGGATGAAGAGTCAACTAGAAGATTATCAAATCTATGAGAGTAATCTTTCTATCTTCTGTGACAATACTTCAGCTATATGTTTATCCAAAAATCCAATTTTACACTCTAAGGCTAAACATATAGAGATTAAACATCACTTCATCAGAGACTATGTTCAGAAGGGTGTAATAAATTTAGCCTTTGTTGATACAGATCATCAATGGGCAGATATTTTCACAAAACCCCTTGCTGAAGATAGGTTTAAGTTTATTCTGAAAAATATTTGTATGGATTTTTGTCCAGAGTAATATTTCTCAGAGTCTACTTCTCAGATGCTAAGTGTTTAACACTCTGAAGTATTTCATCTGTTTTGCTTGTTTAATTTATCTGTGATTTATTTTTGTGTGAAACTCTGTACTGACCATCTCAGAGGATCTGAAAGTTGAAAACGTTTCATTTCTTAAGAGTTACAGAATCACATGCAAAGCAAACACGTGTCACTCAGAATCTGAAAAGATGGAGTACACCTACTGACTATGACGTTTAAGGTATTGCTTTGAAAATCTCAATCTGTCTTGATTTTCCCCCCAAATGTCATATCATAATTAAAAATGATTACTTTTCATTAAATGCAAACGTGCGTATGTGTCCTATGTATGTCTGTTGTGTTTCCCATGCGTGTTTTATTTTTCTATATAAACCACTCTCACAACACATTCACACTTTTCACATTCTCAACACATATGCGCTTTTGTCTGTTGTTCTCTCTCTTCTCAAACCCTAAAAGAACCCAGAAACCGTCATCTCCTTCTTCATCATCAACAATGGCATCTACATCAAAAGCAGTTACTACCAAAGATTCTACCACTATCATTGAACCAGTACGCACTCTCCTGACTCCTGTTGATTCTCTAGAAGTGTTATGTGAAAGTTTCGTGGATTTGGAAGACCTTGCTGAAAATGGGTTTGATCTGGTTCCTTCAATCAAAGCACAAGGCTGGGACGGTTACTTTGATAGGCTGATGGGTCCTGTGTATCCAAAGTTAGTGAAGGAGTTTTGGATCCATGCATTCGCTACTCCAAAGTTCGTTCATTCTTCTGTGCTGGGTAAGAAGATTGTTATCACTGAAAATCTGATCAGGAAACTCATAGGTTTCACAGCAACTGATGGAGTAACCTCTCTGTCTTCTGCGCGTGAAGACCTGAAGGATGTTTGTCAAGAAATCTGCACTACTGGTGAACCTTGTAAGAAGGTTAAGTTTTTGAAACCCACTTACAAGATTTGGGCTAAGATTTTCTTGAACACCATTTTTCACAGACCCTCCTCAAACTCATCTGACTATGTTAATGCTGAACAACTTTACTTCATGTACTGTTTGCATCAAAACATTCAGATTGATCTTCCTTATCTGTTGTTCAATCATCTGGTATCTCATGTCAAGGAAACAAGGGAAACAGCAAGAGATAAAACTGGAAAAGTCAGATCATGGATTCCTATGGGAAGACTGATTTCAGATATTCTGGTAGAAAACCAACTTGTGGCGCATCTGCAAGAGGCTGGGCTGACAGAAGATCTGAACTTTATCATTGGCTCTGAGATAAATGGCTTAACTCTGAGAAGGATGAAATTGGTTGAAGATTTATCTGAGAAACCAAGGAAAACTAACTCTGAAGAAGTTAGGGGGAGAAGGATTCCTGTTGAGGACTTTCCTCTATTTACCTCAGATGAACCCAGAGAGCTAATAGCTGAGTATGTTGCTTGCTGCATCAGAGATGGTGTTGAGATCCCTGCAAATCTTGTGCAGAAGGAAGGCCAAGTTCTTCCTGATCAGACAAGGGAAAGAAGACGCAAGAGAAAAGCTGATAAAGAAGGTCATCAGAAGAAAAGAAAGCATTCAGATGCTGAGAAGAAGAAGAAAAGAAAGAAGCTGAAGAAGGTTCAACAAAATCCTCCTGCAGCAACTTTTGAAGAGATAAGAGATACTCTGAAACAGGTATTTAACACTGATTCTAATCCTGTTCATCATTCTGCTACCACACCATCTGACTCACCCCTCATATTTAAAAGATCTAGACCATCTGAGACTCATACACCACAACCAACAAACATTCAAACACCACAATCCAAACAAACTCAACAAACAACACCACAACCTCAAAACCCCATCCCAGAATCTACCATTCCAGAGGATGTTCACCCTGAACACTCTGACCAACCTGAAAATCCCATTGATCCTAATGAGATATTGGATATCACACCCTTAAACCGTTCTATCATTTTATCTTCAACTTCTGAAAAATCTAACCAATCTGATACATCATCTGATGATGAATCATCTGGTTTCATTAATGAATGTTTGAATGATCTCAAACAACCTCGTACTGAGAGTGTTTGGAAACAACTTTTTAAATCTCCCACCTCTGATCATCCACCTTCTCCACAAAATTCCCCCACTCAAACTCTCAATCCACAACATCTTGAAATCCAATCCACTCCACAACCAACATCTGAACCACAACCAACATCTGAACCACAACTATCATCTGAACCAACCAACCAACAAACTTCTGAACCACAAATTAACCAACAAACATCTGAACCTCAAACATCTGAACATCCATCTCCACAACCTCAACCTTCTAAACAAACACCACAAACACAACCAACCCAACCCAGAATCCCTGATGAAGCAGAATTGGGATCAAGTGTTTATACTATGTTAAGAAATTTTGACAAGGATAATGTCTCAGACTTTGCTGACATTATGGATGTGTGCATGACTACTATGGATAAAGAGGCTGCTAATGCTGTCTGGAAGAAATATCTTTACAGACTGAATAGGGAGGCTTTGAAAATCAGGACTCAATGTCTTAGATTGTCAAAAGTAAGGTTTGCTGCTTATCAGAAACGGATTAAGAAAAACCCTCCTCCTATTCTTCTTCTAGAAGCTCCTCCACCTCCAGAAATTCCTGCACCCAATGTCACTCAGATTGTTTCAGAATCCACTGTTCCAGAATCTTCTATTTCAGTATCTACAGATCTTCAGAAGGATGTCAAGGAACTAAAGGATTTCATGGTTGATCAAAAGAAGACAAATGAAGAAATGAAAACTTGGATGGCTAAGCAAGATGAGAATTCAGAGAGGATTACAGCACTGCTGCAACTCATCGCTTCTCAACAAGCCTCATCTGCCAAACCTTCTTAATGTTTTTGCACAAGTTTTTCATGCTTTGTTTTGTTTTTGATTGTCTTCTGATATGTTTTGTTTGCTTCTATCTGAATCTGGATGTTATCTTAATGAAAATGATCTTTTGCTTATCTGGATATGTGTTTCTTCTGCATCTTTACTGTCTTTTAAAAATCTTTTTGATTATGACAAAAAGGGGGAGAAACAAAATAGAATCTGATTGTTCAAATCTATAAGCAATTATCTGAACTAAGTCAGACATGTTACTAACATTCTTTGAATCTAATCAGAATCTGACAAATTTATCTAACCAGACTCTGACAAATTTCATTGAAGTTTTTCCTGAGATCTATCTTTTCAGAACCTGATCAAAAATAGCTAAATCTGAGTAAACCAGACTCTGATATCTAAAGACCAGACTCTGATATCTAACCTTGAGTACTATGATCTGAAAGATAACTCAAGACAGGAAATGGCAAGATGAACAACCAAGTGTTCTGAAGTTGTTCATCTGGCATCAAGCTTTAATATGACATCAAGCTTTGGCATCAAGCTTTGACTCTAGAAGTCAAACATATATCAACCAGGATTTGTCAACCAGGCTTCAATCAGGATGTTAATCAGGCTCTGAACCCAAAATGCAATCAGGCTCTGAATCTGAAATGAAATCAGGCTCTGAATCTGAAATATACTCAACCAGAAAGGGAAGTATCTAATTCCATTAGAGTATTCATTTCAGGGGGAGATTGTTAATCTCAGGGGGAGTAATTTTAATTCATTTTTATTGAACAAATTGCTCATGTTTTGTCATCATCAAAAAGGGGGAGATTGTAAGAGCACAGATTGTGTCTTAGTAATATCTCTATGTTTTGATGATAACATTAATGATAATTTGTATACAAGAATTATACTCTCTAAATTTGTTCTAAACTGTTTTCTACAGGCACAAAAGATTTTAATCTTAAAGAGCAAATTTGATGTGAACAATGAATTCTGAATGGCTCAAGAGCATCTGAAGATTAGAAGAATCTGAAGTATAAGAGCTTAGTTATCAAGATTCTGAAGATACAACACGCTGCATGTATTATCAAGAATCTGAATAAGAGAAGACTCTGAGTGAAGAGACTCTGAATGAGAGAAGACTCTGATCTGAGTGAAGACTCTGATCTAAGAGCATGTTACGCTTCAAGCACACAGCTGCACCAGACTCTGATTCATCAACATCTGAAGAACATATTAGGCTCTGAAGTTTCCAGAAGGTTCTGAAGACTGAAGACTCTGATATTGATTGTTGATCTGAATTATTTGAAGAAGAATATTTTAATATATCCGTTGGAATATGCCAGCAAATCTTTCCTTAATTGGGATAGACAAAATTCTCTGCAAGAATATTATTCCTCTGGTACATTCCTTATATGGTATAATCACAGCTCAGCAGACAATTGCTACACCCACTATTTGTGCGCCGTCTCTCTGCTGTAATAGTACAAAGGACAGTACTATTTTGATATTGGAAATATTTTCTCTAACGGTAAAATATTCTCTCCAATATTCAAGTGGCTATATAAAGGACATCATAGCTCATTCTTCAAGTGCTGAATTACAACAATATTGACAAGAACTCTCTCACGCTAAAAGCTTTCATATTCTTCACTGTTCATACATTGTTCTAAACTTAGAGAAATAACACAGTTGTGTTTATAGCTTTCATAGAAGCAATTCTTACTCTTTCATTGTATTACATTAATTTGTAAAGAAAGTTTTCCTTAAGAGGATCTAGGTTAGATCAGTAGCTCTTAAGAAGACTAAGAACAGTTGTTCTTAGGTGTGCTATTTGTAATCAGTTGATTTGAATAGTGGATTAAGTCCTTGTTGAGAAAGGCAAATCACTCTTGAAAAGGGTGGACTGGAGTAGTTGAGTTCAACGAACCAGGATAAAAATACTTGTGTTTTTATCTTTGATTATTTTCTGTCATACTTATTCAACCCCCCCCTTCTAAGTATTTTCTCACCTTCAACCCTAACTTTCACGCGTTCTGTTTGGATGATATAAGATGTTTCAGTGAAAACTATGCATATGATCATATTCCTGTTGAGTAGTAGAGCAACTTTGGCTTTGGAATTTTCGATTTTCATGGAGAAATGGAGGAGAATGAGTAGGTGGAAGATTAGGGCATGAGGGTTGTTTCATGGAGCTCGCATGGTGAAACCCTAAGGTCTTTGGGGACGATGACCCACAGCCCTTGGATTACTCTGAGAAATTGACTAAATCATCCAATCCCACGGCCACGATTCAAACTTGCAAATGGAGGGAGTCTGAAGCGCATAAAACGCAGCGTTCTACTAATCAAAACGCGCCGTTTTGTTTAGTTGTTAGACCTGGGCTTCAACAAATCAGTTCTATTCCCACCCCCCTGATTTGGCCCATCTCACAAAATGAACTGAGGCGCATTGCTCATGACACCCCCTCCCCCATTTATTTCATTTTTCTTATTTCAATTTCTTTTAATTTTCTTGCATTTTAATAAATCCATATAAAATTCAAAAATTAATATTTTTCACTCCTTGTTTTTTTCACATATTCATAATCATGTCTAGAAAAATGTAAATAAATAAAATTCCATTTTATTTTTCTTTTGGTATTTTTAGCATATTATTCTTGTAAATGGTATTTTTAATTGTTTAGTTTGATACTTGATTTTGTATAATTTCTTTTAGGACTTTCCCTTAGGATTTTTGGGCCATTCTTTTTGGCATAGTTAGATATTGAATCATAGTTCCTATAGGATTTAATTCTCAATTTTTAGATTAAAATTTGATATAGTTTGCTTGTTTGACATTTAGGTGCTCAAATTAGGGTTTTAGGTTGCATAAGTAGATTTGGACAATTTTGTTTTGGGGTTTATAGGCCAAATTAGTGTATGGGGAGTATATGGGTTAAGGGTAAGTATGTATAGAGTCCCCTAAAGTTTTACTAGAATATTATATGATGTTTTGGTATTTTTAATTGATTTCTGAATGTATGGTTAGTATGTGTGTTGCTTAAAGGCATGGTTTGTATTGTTGTGCTTCTCCTTTGAGTGTGTGAGATTTGAAGATTGAGTTGAAGACCTTGTGGATCATCATTGAAGCTTTGAAGGCCTTGCAGAGGAGTTTAGTTAGCTTTTGTTGTTTTGTTTACAGGATCATAAGTGCATAGGTAGAGCTTTAGATAGCATAATTCCATTCAATAAACAAGGAGTGTTTTGTTCACCTCCTTCCTTCTCTGTGACATAAAGTCCCTTAAGGGCATTCACCTCTCTCCTTTGGAGGGATTAGTGACTTTGCCCTCTGAGGTAGAACTTTGAGAGAGCCTTTCCCTTTGATGTTAAGTCCTCAATGGCATCCTTTGGAAGTCAGTGAGCACTATAACATCCTCACCTCATCTTGTGGACTGAATCTTGTTTGATGGAGCATTTGGGTTGTTGAAGATAGGAATGGAAAGCATTGAAGACTTGATTGAAGATCTAAAAGCCATTGGAGATAAAAGCTGAAGCTTTTAAGAGGGTGAATCTTTGAAGATTGTTGAAGTCTGAAGACTTTGTGAAGATCAAGTTGATACCTGAAGATCCCTGAAGATAGTGAAGCCTGAAGGTGGAGCTGATCAAAGAAGCTGAAGCTTAAGGGAGAAGATGAGTTGATACTCATGTTGTAGGGTTGATACCTGGAAAGCAAGTGATCTCTGAAGTCTGAAGACTGAGTTGCTGCTGGAGAAGCTGAGGCTTTCTTCTGTTTTTCTTTTCTGTATTGTGTGTTTTGCCTGATTTGCCTGTTGCATTAGATTAAGCCCATTTAGAATAAGTTCAGTCTAGGAGCATGATTGCATTAGAGGTTGAGTTACTCCCTCTGCTTGTATTGTTATTATTTGGCTTTGCTTGCGGGTATTCGGTAGAGCCCAACTCCCTTGCCCATGTGTTTACTTTGCTTGATAGCATGTTTTCATCCTACCTGTATGATTGCAGTTTACTGTTTACTGCTTGATAGCATGTTGTTTATTTTTCAGTATGATTACTGTTATTTCATGACTGGCTTGAGGTCGAGACGAGCTTGTGGAGGCTAAAGCCCCACACATATTTCCTCCCTCACCTGCATTGCATGCATTTTACTGTTAAGCTGATGCTTTGTCTGTTTTGGTGTATCATTGACATGATCCCTTAGGACTCTCATTTCCTTTGATAAGGATTTGATGATAGACTTTTAGGTTGAAACCTATGCATGACAACTTCTAGGAGTTCCCTGTTCAAACCTCAACCATAGGATGAATCCATGGCATGACAACAGTAGGACTTGATAGTCTCCCTCCTAGTTGGGCATGTTCTCTTCTCATCTCAAAACAGTTTAAGATACAGTAATCATGAATGATTTCTTTCGTACGTTACGAGCCTTAAGCTATCTGAGAAAGGATTGTGGGAGAGTTTCTTTTCCATAGTTTGGATGTTTAGTATGGTACCCTTTGGGTGACATGCGACGCATTCACTCTCAGGTCATAGTCTCTAGTGCGGTTGAAATCGCAAACACAATAAAAAAAACACTTCTTTCGTAAAAGGCAGGAAATGAACCGTAGTTTCCCGAACTACGTGAGCTCTGATCTCTCATGCCTGTTGAGAGTACGTAGGCACAAGATGGCGAAATCTTGGCGAGCTACCTTCCCCCATAACCCTTCGTAGGCCGAACTACGTTGACTCTGATTTCTCATTCTCTGATGAGAATACGTAGGCATAAAGTGCGACGCTTTGCCGAGTCATTTTTCTTTTCTTTTTCAGCCAGCCTTGATAGGTAGATAGATTATAACCAACCCGTCCAAGTAAACAAACAAGCGAGGATCCCGTCGAGTACGACGGACGTAAGGGGTGCTAATACCTTCCCCTTGCGTAACCGACTCCCGAACCCAGACAATGGTTGCGACGACCTTGTCTTACCCTTTTTCGTCAGGTTTTTCCGATCGTTTCCTTTCCCGCTCTGAGGGATAAATAACGAAAGGTGGCGACTCTTATGTCATGCCGGCACCTTATTTTCGCGCAAGCGACACCGACATTCACATTGGACTTGAGTTAGCATTGGGATAGATCATGGCTTCAGGAGAGCAAAACTTGATTGTTACTCGGGCAGAGTTTGAATTGTTGAAGTACCAGTTGAGTCAGTTCATGGAAGCCATAACAGCTATGAATGGAGGAGGAAACAATGGTCAAAGAGCTCAGATGAACAATGTTGCTCAGCCAGTGCAAACCCCTGTCAGAGGTCCATATTCTTTCAACGACGCAGAATGTCACAATTCCATTTTCTCTACGCCAGATTCTCCAAGGATTGTTCCATCCCCGAGAGTTGTTCCGTAGGTTAATATTCAGGACCCACTGACTGCTGAGTGTATGAGAAGACTTTAGACGTTGGAAGACCAGATTGCTGCCCTGGTGAATAAGAATACTCTTGATCTGAATGCTGCAAGCATGTGTTTGGTGCCAGGTCTTGTATTGCCTCCAAAGTTCAAAGTGCCCAATTTCGAGAAATACAAAGGGGATAGCTGTCCGAAGCTACATTTGATTATGTTCTGCAGAAGAATGACTCCGCATATCACCAATGACAAGCTCATGATTCACTGTTTCCAAGATAGTTTGATCGGAGCATCGTTGGACTGGTACATGCACTTGAAGAGTGATAGTATTAAGTTATGGTCGGACTTAGCCAATGCCTTCGTGAAGCAGTACGACTAAAACCTGGAAATGGCTCCTTTTCGCGTACAGTTGCAAGAATTATCTCGTGCGGAGAATGAATCCTTTAGGGGGTATGTGCAAAGATGGAGAGAATTGGCTACTCGTGTTCAACCGCCGATTCAGGAGAGAGAAATGGTTAGCCTCTTTGTGGATACTCTGAAGTGCTGTTATTATGACATGATGTTCACTTGTACAAGCTTTGAAGGCCTGATTAGAATGGGGGAGCTTGTTGAGAGAGGACTCAAGAATGGAAAGCTTCGAGATGCTCCTTGTATCCCAGTTGATAAGAATGAATCAGTTATCAGTTCTCAAGAGGAGGGGGAAGAAGGAAGCGATGTTGTCTCAGAATCTCTAGCGCCTCAGGCTCAGTTTTCAGACACTTCAAACCAGCAGTCATATTATCGTCAGCCGCGTCGTCACGCCCGACAAAGACCAAGGAAACCTGAAAGGCAGTTTACTCAGCTACCAGTGCCGTACAGTCAGTTGTTGCCAAATATGATCGAAAGTGGATTAATAGTGCCGAAAGAGACTAATTCAACGATCCCGCCTTATCCTTCAGGTTCCAATGCCAGCGCCCGCTGTGAGTACCATGTTGGGGTATAGGGGCATTTGACAGATGATTGTAAGGTGCTTAGAAGCCAAGTTCAGAACCTGCTAGACTCTAACAAGATCTTCGTCACGCCTCAGGGTTTTGTTCGGGTTATTGATTATCCTTCATCCAGTTGTATGGGTTCGTCGGTCGATGTTATGGGATACTCCACTGAGAGTGTATGTTTGGAAGAATGTCCAGCTGAGAGCTCAGTTGAATATAGGGGAAGTTGCTAGAGGTTTCTGTGTCGGGTGTCGCATCTGTTTTCGCTGCTGATTGTTTAGCTTTCGTGCATTGTTGTTTGCTGACCACCACCAGGCTTGTTGGCTGGGGTTATTGTATTTTGTACTCGGGTGTGCTTGTTTACTGCTCTTATTGACTTTGCATAGTGGTGTGAGGTGTTTATATCTGTGTTTACAGCTTGGGGTTTATTTGTCTTGTCTTGAATATGTGTTGATTTCTGCATTGCATTCTCGCATAACAGGTACATCAGAACTGTGGGTCTTATTTCCTATCATCAAGTTTGTTGCAGGAATTCCTCAGAGGAATGGAACAAAATCAGGCTGAATTGATTGAAGTCCGAAGCCAGCTGAGGCAGATGATGAAAGACATGCAAGAGTTGCGTCTGGATTAGAAGATGCTCAGAGAGGAAAATAATCAGCTGAAGACCCAAATGAGCTTGATCATGGAAGTAGTCAAGAACGTGATTAGGAAAGAGGATGATCAGCTATCTGAAGCCGCAGTGAAGGAGTCTGTTCCGCCTATGCCTGTGGAGCCCGTGCATGTGGAACTTGAGCTTAAAAAAAGTGTTGATCAACAACAACAACAACAACAAAGGATACATCCGGCTCAGCGAAGAATTCAGGAGGGGAGGCCAAAGAGGGTATTTAAGGCGTCGCCTTCAACATATGCTGAGCTCTTTCAGACTTTATTAGGTTTGAAGCTGGTTGAGAAAAGAACATTGGAGCCACTCACAGGAAAGATGCGTCCTTATGGGTATGATACCAGTAAGCAATGTGAATTTCATTCCGGGGCACTCGGACATGATATCGAGAGTTGTCATGCTTTTAAGCATAATGTTCAAGACCTAGTTGATGCAAGAGATATTAAATTCACGCCGGGCGGCGTAATTGTACGCAATGGTCTTATCCCAGTTGGTGCTAAAATGACGGACGTTCCCGAAGCTGCAGTAGATCAGAAGTATATTATGCAATCATTGGTGTCAGAATCCCCCTGTCCTCAGTTGCTGCCTAAACCAAGCCTGAGGATGAAAGCGTTTGAACAAAAGGAGTCCTTGATAGCTCAGACTCGACCTCCAAGTGGTTCGAATGATCAAAGTCAACAATTCATCCAGTCTTCGCAACAGACGTCAACTCCTTTCCAGAATCAGCTGCCTTACCGTTATCGGTCAAACCTGCGTGCTAGACAGAGCCCAATGAAGTCAGAAAGGCAATTCACCCGGCATCCGTGTTAAACAGTATGGTCAACAGGCAACTTTGAAGATGGCTGGTTCAGCAGCAAGTCAGATGTGAAAGCCCGATTCTCGGAAGCTGACGTTTTTCTGTGTTTCATCTTGTCATTTCTTTATGTTTGTAGTTTCTTTCTTGTTAAAGTGCAATCTCGTTTGTAAAACTTGTTGTTTTCATTCAATTGATGATAATGAAATGAGTATGCATGTTTTGAATAAATCCATTAGTGTTCACTAATTGATTTTTTTACAGATGTCCAACGCTTGGTTAAGCGGAATCCGGGGAGGATGACGAAAAGAACGACATGCAAGCTTCCGATATTGTATGCCTTTGAAATAAAACCTGCTGATGATGTACAGGCATTATTTCAAATCCCTAAACACCGGAGACATAAGGAAGATAATCCCTTGATAACCCCTTTGAGCCTAGTTGTAGGAGTTTCTTGCTAAAAGTGAAAAAACCCTCAATCTCAACCTGGGGCAGGGTAGGTGTTAGCTAATTTGACCGAGCGTCCAAATTGCAAAAGGAGTGTCCGTTCAAGGATCAATCACACCTTCATAGGTCGTGCCTAAAAAGCCGCAATGGTTAAGCGCCAAGGGTGACCTAGTCACATTATTCCCCAAAGAGTCAGACAACCAGTGTCACACGACTTGCTTGAAAAAAAAAACGAAAAGCGAAAAGAATCAAAAGCCCGCTAAGTCGAAACTTGAAAACAAATGACTTAGGCAAAAATAGGGGCATCCCGCTAGACTGGAAAATCAAAAGAAACTCAAAAGAGTCAGTCCAGGCAAAAGTTAGGGAAAGAAAATAAAAAATGAAAAGGATTACAAAAGAAAAGTCCTCAAACGAGATATGAGTCGTGTGACCCCGAGTGTCAAAGACGAAAAGTGAGTGGCTATCACTCCAAAAGCGCATAGTTTCTCGAACTCTCACTCCTATATTTCAACCTCCCAGAGGTGAGCGCTAAGGTCGAATTAGCTGAACGTAGGATCGGAGAACATCAAGGCGAATGGGTGGGTTAAAATTAGACTTTGAGCCTTTATCCTTTCTTTCAAAACCGTGAACCTGACCACGTTACAACCTTCAAAAGTCCTAATTGAAGCAGGGTCGTTTCGAGGGCATATATCGGTTAAGATCGCGTCGAAGCTGACTCCTAAAAGGGTTCTTCTTACCATGTTGGCGCTGATATTGATATTCTGATAAATGATTTGTGCATTGTATGCCATAAACTGATTTTCCATTTTTCCAGTGAACATATTGGATGTTAAAACTGCCATATGCATTGCATTAATATAGCTTTTATGCAGAACAACTGGTTTTCCTTACGAGTAAGCACTTGACAGCAGGAAAGTTTCCTACAGCGGAAAGTCTGATTAGGATAAAATGCAGGATGCCCGAATATTCCGAGAGCCAGGGCAAGCTATTATCAAGTGATCCCCAGTGAGGTCAGCCATCCAAAGCAGTTATTCTGGGGCAATCAGGTCGAGATCTGGTAGATCTCTCGTAGTTAAAGTCACTATACTGAATCGGCCAATCAGGGGCAAAGTCATTGCAAACAGGGGCAGGCTCTCCTAAGAGCGCGGGAGTTATTCGTTATTCGAGGGGCATTTGATTTGAAGTATATCTCAGGGGTTCAGAATGCTGGGGCATTTCATATCAGGTCGTTAGGGTGCAGATTTTTAGATTTCCTTTTGAGGAGTATCCCCACAGAGGTCCCACAAGCAGGGGCATCTCAGAAGCAAAGGATTTGTTTTTCCCCGTGTCATCAGAGTTACTCAGAGCTACTCAGAGCTATTCGAGCAGATTCAGCTAATCTCCAAGTGTGAGTCGAATGTCGGGAAGTCGTGTTACCGTCTATCGACCCTTCAAGTCCAATCCTTATTGGAAATTTTCAAGAAGCCCAATCCATATTGGCAATCACTGTAAGGCCCATCCAGGGTGGTGCATCAGTTTCAAAATCCAATCTTCATTGGTACGCAGGAAGACTCCGTCTGTTTTCCCCAGCAAAAGTCCAATTTCATTGGCACGAGTAAGCTGTCCCTGACAGAAGTCCAATCATGATTGGCGCATTCAGTTATTCCTCAGCGAAGTTGGCTTCACTCTTCCAGCATTTATTTTGCTGGAACAGTTCTATGATGCCTGGTTATCCCCAACAGTTCGAGCCTGCATTTGCATCGGCATATAGTGTCATATTTGCATCTACAAAAAAAAACAGAAAACGCGTAGCATTTCCATACTGTATGGAACATTACGCCATTATCAAACATACGCATTTCGAAACATAAATCAGGTTGGTTAACCTTTTGCTTTCAGGTGTATTTCTCAAACAGGAGTATGGAATTTATTTCTCAACGGGAGTACGGAGTTCTAGCAGAGATATTTTCAGATATTCGGAGTCTCACTGTGAGACAGGTGATGATACAATTCAGTTTCCTATTTTTCCCACAGAGTTACTAATGGAGGTGATCCGATCAGCGGAATGTTTTTCAAGTTTGTTGCTGCGACATCGCATCAGGGTTTCATAAAATCAAAATTTCAGGAGTGTTCACTAGTTGTCGAGGCGAGTGATTGGTGTTATTTTTTAGAATATCCTTAGTAGAGTTGGCTATTGTTGCAAACAGGCGAAGGAGTTATATACGAGGTGTTCCTGTAAGAATCAGGCAGGTAGAGTTCCGTAAGTAACAGGCGGATGATGATGATAAAGGCAGAAGTTGTACCGTATGAAGCAGGCGGATGAACTTTGAATTCTGTAGGAATCAGGCAGATGGGGGATTTATTCCGTATGAAGCAGGAGGATGTTAACAGAAGTTGTACCGTATGAAGCAGGCGGAAGAACTTCGAAAAATCTGTAAGTATCAGGCAGATGTAAACAGAGTTTCTGTGGGAATCAGGCAGAGGATGGTGTATTTCCGTAGGAAACAGGCGGATATTGATGATGGAACTGTCCGTAAGTAACGGGCGGATGCGAATTTGAAATTTCTGTAAGAATCAGGCAGATGGAGTACTTTCCGTATGAAGCAGGCGGATGTTAAACGAAAGTTCCGTATGAAGCAGGCGGACAATTTTTGAAAGTTCTGTAAGAATCAGGCATATATGTACTTCCGTAGGAAGCAGGCGGATGAATTTTGAAATTTCCGTAAGTAACAGGCGGATGTATGTGAAGTCTTCTGTAAGAATCAGGCAGATGTACTGTCCCGTAGGTAGCAGGCGGATGGCAGACAGGTAGACTTTCCGTAAGAAACAGGCGGACGATAAAAGAAGTTGCACCGTAAGTAGCAGGCGGATGCATTTGAGACTTTTCTGTAAGAATCAGACAGATAAGTTGTTCCGTAGGAAGCAGGCGGATATAAAAAGAAGTTGCACCGTAAGTAGCAGGCGGATGCATTTGAAAGCTCTTTCTGTAAGAATTAGACAGATGAGTTCTTCCGTAGGTAGCAGGCGGACATGAAATGGATTGCACCGTAAGAAGCAGGCGGATGCATTTGAAAGCTCTTTCTGTAAGAATCAGACAGATGAGTTTATTCCGTAGGTAGCAGGCGGATATCAAAAGAATTTTTCTGTAAGAATCAGACAGATAAGTTCCTCCGTAGGAAGAAGACGGATATATAAAGAATTCTTCCGCAAGTAGCAGGCGGATATCAGAAGAGACTTTTCTGTAAGAATCAGACAGATAAGTTCCTCCGTAGGAAGCAGACGGATATAAGGAAAATGGTTCCGTAAGTATCAGGCGGATATGAAAAGAAAAAAAAACTTCTCCGTAGGAATCAGGCGGATATTAACAGATGTCACCGTATGAAGCAGGCGGGCGAATAGGCGAATTTTCCAGAAGAATGTGGTAGTGTAGTTTCTCCGTATGAAGCAGGCGGGTGGGTTTGTCGATAATTTTAGAAAAAGAAAAAGAAAAAACAATGCTTCCCCAGCGAAGTCGTACAGGTTTATTTACAAGTTTGGTGTTACAAAGGAGATTAATGGTGAAATCAGATTCATATTAAGGTGATTGATCAGTTGTTGCCGTAACAATCAGGCTCAATTGATGGGTGGTATTTTCCAAGCAGTGGTGTCATTTATTTCTGCAGTTTATTTTTTGGCAGTTGGCAAATTTACGGGCTTATTGGTATTCAACCGTCTTGTACCTCGAATGTTTGAAGGCCGTTCGCTCTTCACCCAGTCGGGTCCGAGTCGTTTGAATAGGGGCAGCTGTTGCACCCTAAAATTTGCTCAACCTACTTCACTTGTTTTATGTTTCAATTGCATTGTCATTTGCATAGTAGGTCATGTACATAGTCTAATCATTTGCATAGCATAGCATAACAAGCCATCTGACAAGGGATCAAGTGCTATTTTTCATCTCAAGGAATGTATTCAAGAGGCTCTTATCAAGATTCAAGCTTATTCAAATCACCAAGAAAGAAATTGAAGCTTTGTGAAGTTTAAAGGCCAAGCAGTGGGTTTCTCTCCTATCTTGAGGGTATGTGAAGATCATCAGAGAAGTTATGGGTTATGAATTGAGGGAATGGAAGACCTAGAGGGTCCTTTTGAAAGTAAGACAAGTCATTGGCATGGTTACAAGAGCTACAGTTGAAGACAGTCAGCTAGGGTGTCATCTGGGTCAACCCTGAGTCAAATGCTTGATTAAAGGGGCATCAAGACCTATTAGAAGGATGTGGGATTCATCATTTGATATGTGGATATGGATGTGGTGTTGTGCCAAGGAGAAATCAAAAGAAATCAAGAAGAAGAGAAGTTTCTGAATTAGGGTTTCTGTGTAAAATCCCCTGGTTTAGGTCAAACTTCCAAGCAAGATAATTCAAAATGCAAGTCTCAAGTGGATCCTTGACCAACATGAAACTTTTAGAGTATCTCAAGACCTTTAATTTGAGTGGTGGAAGGCCTCAAGGAGATATTTAGAACTCAAGTTATGGTTCTTGCAAGTTACAGGTCCTCAGAGGCATCTGAAATTTTGTCTGTGAAAGTTACTTGACTTCCAAGAAACTTTTACGCCTCAAGGAGTTTTCAAATGGATTTCTGGCCAACATGAAAGTTTTTTCCCATGATCTTATCTTTCTAGAAAGGTTTGGTATTCCTCAATCGGATTTGTGGAGCTCTACTTATGGTCTTGACAAGCCAAGGGCATTTTGGTCATTTGGAGGTTATAAGTCATTTCAAGCATAAGGCCATATCTCCTACTTCCAAGCTTCAAATGGAAAAATCTTCAACATCAAAGTTGCTTAGAATGATGTTTTAAGGCTAGTAGGGAGGTCATGAGATGTTGAAAAGGCTCATATCAAAAAGTGATAAAAATGGCCTAAAAAAGGGGAATAAGTCAAATAAAGTGGTGAAAAAAAATCAAATTTTGGGTTAGAGGTCACAAACAAGCCATATGACATACCAATTTGATTGTAAAATGCATTTTAAAGACAATGGCATTGACACATTTTTGAATTGAGCAATAATTTCATGACTTGCTTTGTAAAAGTGGTTACTTGAAATGTAAGTCACTAATCCAAACCACTTAACAAGGCATTTGGAAGGTTATTTCGGTTGGAAACTTCCAAGGGAAGATACATGAACAATCTAGAAATTTCAAAGGGAAGATACATGAATAATCTAGAAAGTTCCAAGGAAAATGGATTTTATTATTTTGGGCTTCATTTCTAGAATATTCCAATCATCTCTATAAATGTTTAGAAACTCATTTGAAGCAAGGTTGGTGATTGATTGGAGTTGGATTGGAAGAGAGCATATCAATTTTCAAGAGAGCAAATCAAGTGGTGATTCTTCATTCAAGGCGATTTCGGTTCGATTCAAAGATTGTAGCACTTTCCTCGCATATTGTTGAACGAATTTGAAGCTTTCGGAAGTACGAAAAGAGCCGAAGATACTCCGTTTCGAAGCTCCGATCAAGGTATGTAAACCTTCACTTTACCATGGATTTAGGATGAGATAATTAGAAATTCTTATGCGGTTAGGATCGTGAACACCTATGGATGATTTTAGGATTGTTAATTTGGAGATTTTCTTCATTCCCTTTTTCTTTTTATTTTTCTGTTTTGAGGCTTGTTTTCTTTTATTGCGTCGAAAATAGTAAAAATGTTCAAGAAATTATGAAATTTTTTTCTACAGATCTTGATTATCTTAAGAAATTTTAGGCGCTGAGTTTGCATTTTTTAGATTTGTTTTGATTTAGTTATGATTTTTCTTTCGTACTAATATCCATTGGTGTACATAACTGTTCATCTGTTTTGTTTAATTTTGTTCTCTTTGATGCTTCATGATTTTGAGCTGATTTTTGGATATGTTTTAGATGATATGCATAGGGTTCCCCATAAATTTTATTGGAATTTCTAGACGAATCTAAGTTTAGTTTTGAATCCGCTTTTTAGAGCCATCCCCATCTAAATGTTCCCTGGACACTTTATAGGTTTTCCTTTAGAAAGTGACCTTAACTTTAGAATTTGGTTTTAATTTTTTTTACCATAGGTTGATAACATCTTCAGGAGATTGTAGAAATTTTCTTAGATTTTTGTAGATTGTTTTCCCATTTCTTTTGCATTTTACATTCTGATGAGTATTTTGCATGATTTAATTGATGTTTGCTTTGCATATTTGATACCGCTGTTTTGTAGAATTTTGTTCTCTCAATTGGTGATGATTCTTGCTTAGATCTTTTGGTAGATTGTAGCTAACACTCGCATGTTCCCTTAGGAATTTTTGTAGATTTTCTAGATGTAATTTGGTTCTGTTTTAGGGTTGTTGATTAGGACCTTCCCAATTGATGGTTAACTTTGACCCCTTGTATGTTAGGAATTGTTTAGAACCCTTAGAAGTTGATATAGGGTTTGATCTTCGATCTTGATAATATAGATATTAATATGCTTTAGGGTTTCCCTTAGATAATGTAATAAAACTTTAGAATAAAAATGGTAACAAAAAATGTTGAAATAGATATGGTGTAATAAAAAAACTTAGAACATTTTAAGGTTAAACCACAACTTAGGTGCATTAAAACAATTTCCTTTTGGGCTTTTTAGGTTGAATTAGAAGAGGGGACTATAGGGGTATTATGGGTAAGTGTAGTAGATCCCTTAGAATAAATATTAGAATTTCCCCTATTAGATTAATATATTTAGTATATTTTTGTAATTGTTTGATTGTATGGTGTGCCCGTTTTGGGGTTATTGCTTGTTATCTGGGCTTATTGGGCTTGAGTTGAAGAGCTTTGTTGATGAAGCCAATTGAAGACAAAAGGAGTGAAGATCAAGTTCAAGAGTTGATGAAGATTGTAGCTTGCTTGCAGCTGTTGAAGATTATAGGAACTAGGAGCTAGGTAGAGCTTAGAGTAGAAACTTGATTCATAAACATGGAAGGTCTTGTTTGCCTCCATTCTTTCTCTATGATTCAAAGTATCTTTTAAATACTCACCTCCTTCCTTTGGAAGGATTAGTGAATGTATTTAAGAGATAGAACTTTTGAGAGAAAACTGTCTGTATTTTGTTAACAGTCAGTAGGCCACCTTTGGTAGGCAACTGATTGTTTAACATCCAATTCATCTTGTTAATTGCTACTCATCTTGGAGAGTTTGATTTGAAGAAAAGCCATGAAAGATTGAAGATAGAGACCTTGCTTGAAGACTGTAGAAGAAGGAGCTTGTGCTGTTTAGAGCTGCTGGTGCTGTTTAGAGCTGTTGATGTATTGTTTGAGTTTCTTGACTATATTGTTTGTTAATTTTCCCGTAAGGTCTAAGGTGAATTTTGTTCACTTTTGCCTATTGTTTTCTAGGTTCGAGGTTGAGTGGGACTCCCTTGCCTCGCTTGTACTGCTGCGTTCATGCATTTTACCGCTTTACTGTATATATGCTGTTGTTTTTCGCTTATTCCCTTAGGATCTCTGTTTCTCTCTGCGCAAGAGAGAAATATGATAGACATTAGGCCTTCATCCATGCATGACAACATTAGGGTAGATTTTGATTCCCATTCAAACCATAGGTTAGAGTTGCTGTTTCTCTTCTCATCTTAAAACAATAAAAAAAACACAATAAGATTTCAAACCCAATAAAAGACACTTCTTCCGTAAAAGAATGTGAACTCATCAAAATGTCAATTTTTGTCCGCTTGGACCAGTAATCAGGAGAAAACCTTTTTCAGAAGGATAAAAACAATCAAGACAGACTTGTGTCGTACGTGGCCCAAACTACGTTTGCTCTGATCTTTCATGCTGTATGAAAGTACGTAGGCATAGGATGCGATATCCTAGCGAGCAACCTTCCCCTCCTTCACCAGTAGTTAGGCGAACTACGTTGACTCTGATTTCTCGTTCCAGACGGGAATACGTAGGCATAAAGTGCGATACTTTGCCGAGTCATTTTATTTTCTTTTAACCCCAGACCTATAGAGTATATAGAATAACAATCCGTACTAGAAAACAAGCGTGGATCCCGTCGAGTACGACGGACATGAGGGGTGCTAATACCTTCCCCTTGCGTAACCGACTCCCGAATCCAGGATTTGGTTGCGATGACCATTCCTTTCCCGTCTTTGCGGTAGGTTTACTCTGAGCGTTTCCTTTCCCTCCTTTGGGATAAATAACGCGCGGTGGCGACTCTTCTGTTCAGCCGGCGCCGATTTTCGCAGTAGCGACACATACCCTTTGGGATGGTTAGACCATGGCTCCATTCTCATGACGTCAAACCTTTGAACCCTACATGTTTGTATGTTTGTGTATATGTGTGTTTGTGCATCCATCCATACATCCATTCATGCACCCTTTTCTAACCTTTTTTAAGGAACTTGGGGTTATCTTTTGCAAACATCATAGGTTTTACCATGGATTTTGGAAGAAGAAGAACACAAAAGTACACTTTCAAAAATTCTAAATTGGAAGATCTAAGGATGCTCGGAGGATTGGTTGCAGATCCACTGGTTTCAATAACAAGTACGGAAGGCTCTTATCTCTGTTGAAGCTTAACATGGTGGATGGAATTCTTGCTAATTTGGTGCAATTCTATGATCCCTTGTATCATTGCTTTGGATTTCCAGACTATCAGCTCATTCCTACATTGGAGGAATATTGTTGCTTGCTTGGCTTACCTATCTCTAATCAAGATCCATTTTCTGGTATGAAAGAGACCTCTAAGCCTCAAGACATTGCAGAAGCCACTCACTTGAGGATGCCAGAGATCAAAGCTCACATGACTACTAAGGGAGGAATTATTGGGTTGCCTGCTAAGATTTTGATGGATAGAGCTCGATATTTTGCTGACTTAAAGAGTATAGATACTTTTAAAGCTCCTCTTGCCTTGCTCATCTATGGATTATTTCTCTTCCCTAATATTAAAAACTTTGTTAAAATTAATGCTATCAAAATCTTCTTGATTGGAATTCTAGTCCCCAACTTGCTTGCAGATGCTTACCATTCAGTCCATCTTAGGAATTTTTATGGAGGAAGGATGATTACCTGCTGTATGTCGTTATTATACAAGTGGTTTATTTCTCACTTGCCTCAGTCTGCTGCCTTTTGGGATCTCAAGTATGGCTTGTTTTGGTCAAAAAAGATTATGTCTCTCACTCATTCTGACAATGAGTGGTATAGTAATGGTTACGATGGAGTGATGGTTATTGACAGTTGTGGTGAGTTTCCTAATGTACCTCTTCTTGGTATAAAAGGAGGCATCAGTTACAATCTATATTTAGGTCGCACCAGCTTGGTTATCCTATGAAGGACAAACCAAATACCGATCATTTGGAGGGTATTCTCTTAAAAGAACGTGAAGACAACATAGTGCTTAAGGAGAAGATTATGCATGCTTGGCGTCACATTCACAAGAAAGGGAGAGCAGTGTTAGGGAAGCCAAATTGTGTCTCTTTGGAGCCTTATCTCCAATGGGTGCAAGATAGGGCCATCAAGCTGAAGATGCCTTATCCCTGTCAAGAACCTCTACATATAGCTACTAGAGAGCCTACCTTGGCCTTCATGAGTGATGCAGAGAAGCTGAAGAATTACCTTGACTATAACGCAACAAGAGAGGAATGCTTGGAGGAACAAATACCAAGTTGTCAACAATGAAAATGCAGAACTCTAAAAATCTTGGAGCAGAAGGGTGAACAAGAACTTGTTACTAAGAAGAGGAAGGTGCAAGAGGATTTATTTTACTCTGGCATTCTATCAGCTCTTATTGTTTAGAGTTCAGACACTCCTTCATCATCAGTTACGTGGAAGTTGGTCTTCGACAAGCTCATACTTGAGAAGGCTGAGATGAAGGAGCAGATCAATAAGCTTACTAGGAAGCTGCAAGGAGGAGTTGGATCTTCCCATGGGGTTTCTTAGGGTTTCTAATTTCCATTTTCTTTTATTTTCCGCTTTGGCGGGACTATTGAAAGTTGTACTCTATTTTGTAATCCTTCAAAGATTATTAATGAAATGAGGCTTTTAATTATTTAAAAGTGTTATCCATTTTATGATATTTGTGATATAACTGTTAAGTTCCTTAAGAATTCATTTACATAACATGCATCATTTAACATTACATTTTCTTGCATTCCAGGTCCTTACCCCTGTCTATTCTCTCAAATAGACAAGCTGAATCATCACTACGACACCCTAGCAAGTCAGAAAAGAAGGATGGAACATCTCGAGCAAGAAAATAGAAAACTGAGGGAAGAAGTCACTACTCTAAAAGATGACCTAGAGAGGCTCACAAACATTATGGAAGCTATGGCGGCTGCTTAAAATCAGTCGCCTAATTCTCAAGAAACTGCTCAAAGGGTCGTCATTTCTGAAATTGTCTCCATGCCCATTTCTGTGGCGCCAGTCAATGATCCTCAGTATATGATGCCTTCCGGTTTTCGTTGGAGGCATGCCTCCTCACTTTTTGCCAGAAGGGTATCATGCACAAGCGACCGAAGCTCCAGCCGTTACCACTGTGATGTCTATGCCACCTCGCGTGATGCACACTACTCATTACATTGAAGAGCCTGTGTTCCACACCACTCCAAGTGAATGTGTGGGAGTGGATGAAAGGCTAGATGAGTTTCAAGATCAATTTCTAGAAATGCATAAGGAAATCAAGGCCCTCCGAGGGAAGGACTTGTTTGGCAAAAGCGCTTTAGATCTTTGTTTGGTTCTTAATGCTAAAATTCCACACAAGTTTAAGGTACCGGATTTTGAGAAATACAAAGACAACTCTTGTTCTCAAAGACATCTGATCATGTATGCTCAAAATATGTATACCCAGAAAGACAACCATCATCTATTAAATCATTATTTTTAAGACAGTCTAACCGGTGCCGCTCTTAAATGGTACATGAGTTTAGACAGTGCGAATATTTGTACTTTTAATGACCTTGGTGAAACATTTATCAGGCAGTATAAATACAATGTTAAGATGGCTCCAAATAGAGATCATTTGAGAGCTATGACCTATAAAGAAAATGAGAGTTTCAAGGAGTATGCGTAATGTTGGCTGCTCAAATCTGCTAACCTTTGGAGGAGAAAGAAATGAATAAAATATTTTTGAAAACTTTGAGTTTGTTTTTCTATGAAAGAATGATTGCTAGTGCTCTCTGATTTTACTGAAATGGTAAACATGGGGATGCACTTAGCAAAGGGGGTCTGTGAAGGTAGGTTGGCCAAAGAAGGGAGTACTTCTAGCAGCTTGAAGAACCATGAAAGTAGCTTTGCAAAGAAGAAATAACAGGAGGTGAGTGCCATGCATCATGGCAGGTCTAAAAGGAGATACCAATAGCAGCATATTGCAACTATTTCTCCAGTTATCAATACTCTAGCCTATCAGTCGTAGTTCACACAACAGCATGTTCAACCACAACAATATCAACCTCAACAACAACAGGTTCAACCAGTCCAACATCAACAACATCAACAGCCTTTTTAGCAGGCTAGACCACAGTACAACAACCAGAATCATGTTTAAAGGAAGCCTAGTTTTGGTCCAATTCCCATGACCTACGCAAAATTGTTTCCAGCCTTGTTACAGAAAGGCCATATTCAAACAATGTCTCCTTCAATAGTTCCCAAAGAGATCCCTTATTGTTACAAAGCATACCAGTTCTGTCCATATCACCAAGGAGCACCAGGCCACAACATCAATAATTGTTATGGGTTGAAGGTAGATGTCCAAAGACTGATCAAGTGCAGGATTTTGCCCTTCAAGGACACTAATCCAAATGTTCAAGTGAATCCTCTACCTCAACATGGAACAACCAATGTAAATATGGTGTATGGATGCCCCGGAGATTTCATAATTTGTGATGTATTATATTTGAATGACAATTTAGTCTGAATGCTTAAAGGGATGGTTAGACGTGGTCGTTTGCAACCACATGATCACACCACTTGCAGTGTGTGCACCAGAAATCTGAGACGAGGGTGTCGAGTTGTGATAAATAGATTACAAAACCTAATGGGTATGGGAATTATCAAGTGTTACAAAAACATGGATGGACTTCCACTTTATCCTCATATCAACATGGTCTATGGGTGCCCAAGGAAATACGTTGTCTTTGATGTCAGATTTATCAAAGAGTCATTGGTGAGTATGCATGGAAGCCTAACAAGACTTGCCTTTTTTAGCCATCAACGTTACAACTATGTGGCATGTTAAATTTGCTCTGTTAACCCACGAGGATGCCGTCCTGTGAGGAGTGATATCCAAGATTTGTTGGACAGAAGAGCTATTACCATCACTTATGATAAAAATCCTAATGCTATGGATGAATATGAAGTGTTCGTGATAGTGCCACAGTTTAATGAATTGGAACGTGTGAAGATTACCTATGATAGCAGAAAGTATTCAGTGGCTCCTCTGATTATCAATATACCAGGCTCAACTCCCTACATTTTTAATAGGGTAGTTCCGTATAAGTAAATTGCGACTATCCTGGAAGATGGAAATGAGGTACCCTTACCTGTTTTTTCCTCTGTTGTTAACGTAGCTGATGTAAGCAGGGTTACTAGAAGCGGTTGTGTATTCTCCACAACGCCTCCAAAAAGGTTGAGATTTCCTTTGAACAAACACCTGTGAATGATTCTACTGTAGGGCAGTCCAGTGGGACTGTTCCTACTTTTAATTCTAATGAAGTGCTAAAACTGATTAAAAAGAGTGAGTACAAAATTGTTGACCAACTTTTATAGACGCCATCCAAGATCTCTGTGCTGCAGTTACTAATGAGTTTAGACGCGCATAGAGAGGCTCTGAAAAATGTTCTCGAGCAAGCTTATGTTGACTATGACGTGACTATTGACTAATTCAGTATAATTGTGGGTAACATTACTTCTTGCAACAATTTAGGATTATGTGAAGAAAAGCTCTCAAAGGAGGGGAGGAATCACAATTTGGCTTTGCATATTTCAATGAACTGTATGAATGATGTTCTATCTAGTGTGCTGGTTGACACTAGATCGTCATTGAATGTGATGCCCAAAATAAATTTATCTAGATTGTCGTATCAGAGGGTTCCCATGAGACCAAGCAGAATTATCGTCAAAGCCTTTGATGGATCAAGAAAGACCTTTATTGGTGAGGTAGATTTTCCTATGACTGTTGGGCCTCAAACTTTTCAAATCACCTTCCAAGTAATGGATATCCATGTGGCTTACATCTTTCTGCTAGGTGACCATGGATTCATGAAGCTGGGGAAGTCACATCAACGCTCCATCAAAAGCTCAAGTTTTTCCAAGAGGAAAAGTTGGTAACAATGTGTGGGGAGCAGCCCTTGATGGTGAGCCACCTCTCCTCTTTCTCCTATATAGATGCATATGAAGAAATTGTAAACGACTTCTAGGCTCTTTCAATTGTTGGCAGTAGCGCCAAGAAGAGCGGGATTTCCATTTCATCTCTAAAAGATGCTCAACATGTTGTGGAGAGTGGCTTCAATGATGGATGGGGGCAAGTTTTAACATTGCCAGAAAATAAGAATCAAGAAGGTCTTGGCTTCTCAGCTGTTTCCACCAAGAATGTTGCTAAAGATATGATCATTAGACCAATTAAAGAAGTGTTCCGCAGTAGAGGGTTCATTAATCCACCTAAAGTCGACGCCATCATTGAAGATGAATCTGAAGAAGATTTGCTAGACTTCATTATGCATGGAGCAGTATGCCAAAATTTGAGTGCTATTTATGTCCCTACCACTGTCCATTTATCTAAGTAATTTACTTTTTTATGTTTTAAACTCCTCGCTCTGCCCAAGGTGAAGGAGTAGTTGTGTGGGCTTTATTTTAATAATTCCCTTTGCTCTGCCCAAGGCAAAGGTGTACTTGTGTTAGGGCTTTTGTTTCAAAATTTTCTTTCATCAATAAAATTTCCATTTTGTGTTCCATCTTATTGTTTTTACTTTTTTCTTTTTCTGGAAAATGGTAATCCTAAAAAACCTAAAAAAATATATATCACATAATCACTTTTCATGTTTACACACACTCACTCTTCATTGATTCTAAAATAAAGCATAAATCGCATGTGCAGATTAATGCATGAACAAACCATAAAAAAAATGACCCAATACCATCTCCCAATTTTGAGTTAGCTGAGTTTGAGGCAGAAGAGGAAGATGAAGAAGAGATTCTTGATGAGATCTCTAGATTACTTGAGCATGAGGAAAAAGCCATTCATCCTCACAAAGAGCCGACGAAGTAATCAACATGGGTACAGAAGAAAATAGAAAAAAGTAAAGCTTGGGGCATAACTTGTTCCCTCCATCAAAAAGAGGATAGTTGAGCTAATTAAAGAGTATGCTGATGTGTTTCTTGGTTGTATCAAGATATGACTGGGTTAGACACAGATTTTGTAGAGCATCGACTACCTTTGAAGCCATAGTGTCCGCCAGTCAAACAGAAGCTAAGAAGAACTCTTCCCGACATGTCCCTCAAGATTAAAGAAGATGTGCAAAAACAAATTGATGCAGGGTTTCTCGTCACATCCAAGTATTCTAAATGGTTAGCCAATATTCAGCCTGTGCCAAAGAAAGATGGAAAAGTTTGTATGCGTGTTGATTACAATGATTTGAACAAAGTCAGTCCGGAAGATGACTTCCGTCTACCACATATTGATATGTTGGTCGATAGCATTGCTAAATTCAAGGTATTCTCTTCCATGGATGGTTTTTCAGGTTATAACCAAATCAGGACGACACCTAAAGATATGGAGAAGACTTCATTTATCACGCCTTGGGGCACGTTTTTCTACAGAGTGATTCCTTTTTGGTCTGAAAAATGCTAGTGCAACCAATCAAAGGGCTATGACTACTTTTTTCCATCATATGACGCATAAGGAAATTGAAGTATATGTGAACTACATGATTGCTAAGTCCAAAAATGAAGAAGACCATGTGGAATATTTGTTAAAGTTGTTTCAACGGTTGAGGAAATATCAAATCTATTTCAATCCGAACAAGTGTACATTTGGTGTACACTCAAGAAAGATCTTAGGTTTCATTGTTAGCTAAAGAGGAATTAAGGTCAATCCTGACATAGTTAAAGCCATTCAAGAAATGCCTGCTCCAACAACTGAAAAGCAAGTTAGAGGCGATTCATATCACATATGACTTCCACCTGTGGGCCAATCTTCAAGCTACTTAGAAAGGATCAGGGTTATGTTTGGACAGATCATTGCTAGAAGGTGTTTGACAGTATCAAAGGATATCTCCTTGAGCCTCCCATTTTGATCCTTCCAGTTGAAGGAAGACCCTTAATCATGTATTTGACTATTTTGGAAGACTCTATGGGATGTGTACTCGATCAACAAGATAAGACAGGAAAGAAGGAGCATGCAATTTAGTACTTGAGTAAGAAATTCACAGACTGTGAGTCTCGCTACTCTATGCTCGAAAAAACTTGTTATGCTTTAGCTTGGGCTGCTCGACGTCTTCGTTAATACATGCTGAACCACACTACTTGGTTGATCTCTAGAATAGAGCCTATCAAGTATATCTTTGAGAAAGCTGTTTTGACTAGAAGGATTTCCCATTGGCAGATGTTATTGTCAAAGTACAATATTGAATATCACACTCAGAAGGCCATAAAAGGGAGTTTTTTGGCTGACCACTTGGCTTATCAACCGATTTAAGATCAACAATCTATCCAAGATGAATTCCTTGATGAAGACATGATGTACCAGAAAATGAAAGATTGTGAAGAGCCATTGCCAGATTTCCAATGGGGTTTAATCTTTGACGGAGCTATCAACGCCTATGGCAAAGGGGTTAAGGCAGTTATTGTGACTCCTCATGGATCCCATATCCCATTTACCGAAAGATTAACTTTCACCTATACAAATAACACGGCTGAATACAAAACATGCATCATTGGCCTTGAAGAGGCAATTGACCTAAGAATCAAGAATTTGGATGTGTATGGAGATTCTTACTTAGTAATCAACCAAATCAAGGGTGAATGGGAAACTCGTCAAGTTGGCTTAATTCCTTACAAAGATTATGCACGAAGGTTGCTCCCTTTCTTCAACAAGGTTGAGTTTCACCATGTCCCTATGACGAGAACAAAATGGCAGATGCTCTAGCAACATTGGCTTCTATGATTGTAGTGAACCATTGGAATGATGACCCCAAGATTAATGTTATGCGTCTTGACAGACCTGCACATGTGTTTGCACTAGAAGAGGTCAATGATGATAAACCTTGGTACTATGATATTGAATGCTTTCTCCGAAGACAGAAGTACCCACATGGGGAATCGAACAAGTACAAGAAGACATTGCGAAGATTGGCTGGTAATTTCTTTTTGAACAATGGTGTGCTGTATAAGAGAAACTTTGACATGGTCTTACTAAGATGTGTAGAAAAACGAGAAGCAGACATGTTGATGATTGAAATTCATTAAGGGTCCTTTGGAACTCATGCCAATGGATATGTAATGGCAAAGAAACTTCTTAGAGCAGGCTGCAATTAGATGACAATGAAGTCTGATTGTTGCAAATTTGCTTAGAGATGCCACAAGTTCCAGATTTATGCAGACAAAATTCATGTACCACCAACTCTTCTTAATGTCATTTCTTCTCCTTGGTTGTTCTCTATGTGGGAATTAATATGATTGGCATGGTAGAGCCGAAAGCTTCAAATGGACATCACTTCATTTTGGTGGCAATTGATTACTTCACCAAGTGGGTAAAAGCTGCATCATATGCAAATGTCACTAGACATGTGGTTGTTAGATTTATCAAGAATCAACTTATCTGCCGCTATGTGGTCCCAAATAAAATCATCACTGATAATGAGTCAAACTTGAACAATAAAATGATGAAAGAGCTGTGTGAGGAGTTAAAGATTAAACATCATAACTCTTCCTCGTATAGATAGAAGATGAAAGGTAATGTCGAGGCTGCTAACAAAAATATCAAGAAGATCATTCAAAAGATGGTTGTCACTTATAAGGATTGGCATGAGATTCTCCCATTTTCTTTGCATGGGTATCATACTTTAGTTCGCAAATCAACATGGGCAACCCCATTTTCTCTTGTGTGGAAGCAGTTCTCCCCGTAGAAGTTAAGATTCCTTCGATGAGAGTTTTAATGGAGGCTAAGTTATTCGAGGCTGAATGGTGTCAGATCAGATATGACCAATTGAACTTAATTGAAGAAAAGAGAATTATGACTTTATGCCATGGTTAGCTGTACCAACAAAGAACGAAAAAGGCTTTTGACAAGAAGGTTCAACCTCGTGAATTCAGAGAAGGTGACATTGTGCTCAAGAAAATCCAGTATTTCATCATTGATTCAAGGGGCAAGTGGACTCCTAACTATGATGGCCCATACATTGTAAAGAAAGCCTTTTCTGGTGGTGCTTTAATTCTTGCAACTATGGATGGAGAGTGTAGCACCCCAAAATTTGATCATATTTTCTTGTGTTCTTGGCTTATGTTTCTTTGCATTATCATATTCATGTTTGCATAGCATTTGTTCTTGGCAGGGGATCAAGGTATCAAGATTTGTTTCTCAAGTAGGAAGGTTGTGTTTCTTCAAGTTCAAGCAAGGTGTTCTCTATGACACGGTGGTATTCTCAACCCTAGAAGTTCCTCATTATAAAATATGGTTCAAGGAAACATCATTCCAACATCATATTTGGTTCATCATGGCTTAAGGTGCAAGAAATCATCAAGAGATTCAAAGTTGGTTTGAGATACTTGACCTAATTTAGGAAAATGGTGGATGCTATGATCAAATGAGCATAACTCCTTCAATTTTCAACATATTGAGGTGGTTCTTTTAGGAATGAACTCTTCTCATCATCCCTAACAAGTTCTCTTTGCAAGGAAATATCAAATTATGCTTAGAAGGTTATCAAAAGTTTTAAGACATTATAGGTCATTTTGAGTTTTGGAAGATTTTCTTAGTCAACTTCAAGAGGGAATAACTTGGTCAATTTTTATCATTTGGAGCCCATTATTTTTCAATATTAAACATGAAGATGTCCTCTACAACTTTGATTCGACATGGAAGAGCTAAAAACCCATGGAAGGTCATGGTTTTTATTAAAATATTATAGGTCATTTTAGGTCTCTAAAAGACTTGAAAATTTTCTAAGTGTTTTATGATCTTGCACTCTTTCATGGAGGTTACTTTGAAAGATTGTATCTCTCAATTCAAGTTCCCAAATAAATACTTTCATCTCCCTCTATCCCATGCAAGAAGAATCACCTCATAAAGCCTCCTACATTGTGAGAACCATGGCTGCAAAAATTGAATTTCAAAGATTGATTTTCACTCCAAGTCAGATTTAAATTTAACTCGAATTGTTTCTAATCACCAAGTTAGTGCATAAATTTCACTTAAACATGTTTAACAAACTTGCCTGAAGTGATTAGCACCTTGAAACACAGGATTTGAGTGAGTTTTGACAGCTTGCAGGTCACACTTTGCTCATGCTGCAGGTGTGCACGAATTCCATCCAAACTGCCTCATTCACCCTCCCTTTTGATTCAGAAAGCTTTTCATATAAATAGGGTGTGATTTCCACCCATTTCCACAAGCTTTTGATAGCCAAAACCACTCCTCTAAGATCCCATTTGAACTCTTAACCTTGAACTTCGAATTTCCATTTCCACACCTTAATCACTCAAATTATCCACACAATTAGCTTCACCAACATCCAGTGAAGCTAACTAGATCAAGAACTTGAAGAATTATGGCCTGAATCAAGCTAGGGAACTCCATTTTTAGAGCTTCAAGGTTGATCTTCAACAGGTATAATTCTAAACCATTTTGATACAAATTTGTTGCTAAAATGTAGCCCTTGACATGCTGATGTTGTTTGTATAGTTAGTTTTTAGTTGTAGTTGAGTTTTATTGTTGAATTTTTAGATTCGTGTTTGAATCTTGTTCTGGTTTTTTTCAAATCGAGTAAGCCGTGGTTTAAAGAAATTTGACGCAATGATATGGTTGAGATCGTTTCGAAAAGACGCATCAAATGAAACCACTATGAGCTCCATTGGTTATGGTTTGAGAGATGCACGATTTTCTGCAAATCTCTGGTTATTTCAAGTGGCTAGAGGTTAAAGATGGTGATCTCACCATCCATCATGCCATTTGTTCTAATCTGGTGCTTTTGACTTTGTTTGGATCTGTGTGGATGAGCTGACTAGTCTTTATCGTGGATGCGCGCTCTCTGATCCTTGGATCAGCCACATCATTTAATGAAATGAAATCCAACGCGTTGTGTTTTTCTTGTTTTATTTTCTTTTTCTAAATTGTTTTTAATTCCTTTTTATTTTCAGAAATTCATAGAAAATTTATTTTTAATCAGAAAAATACCAAAATATTTTCTAAATTTCTCTTTTATTTTTCTCTTTCTGATTTATATTTTTGTGCATTTTTGTTTTGCATTTTTGTATTTTTCATGATTTTTATTTGTTTTGGCTAATTTTAATTGGTTTAAAAAATACTTTTGAGCCATTTAAAATTATGGATTTTTTTATATAATCATATGATGGTTTTGAACCTATGGTGACTTTCTTGGTTTTTTTATTTTCTGTTTTAGTTATTTTCATGTATTTTTGTTTATTGCTTGTTTTTAATTAGTTTAAAATTATTTTTGGGCATTTAAAAATGATGGAGAAATTTTCATGTGATCCTATGATGGTCCTAGACTTATCATGATGTCCTTGGGTCTTCACTCATGCCTTGATATCCTCTTTCTCTCTTTTAGGGTTTTTCATTTTTTTATGTGTTTTTATTTTGATTTAAATTGCCAATGGGTGAACAAATGACTTTGATCCATTGTGGGGGTGATATTCTGATTTCTACTCAAGTCATTTGAATCGTTGATGTATGCTTGAGTGTGATCACTCAGTTGTGGATGTTGATGATTGTTAGTTCACTTTGAAGTTTGACTTTGAATTTCAAACTTATGTGCTCCCTTTTACATCTTCCTAATTGGGTGTCAACTTGTTGGCCATGTTATGTTGCTTCCCTACCTTGCTTCTTGGGTCATCTGGTTTCATTTTTCTTTATTTCATGTTGGGTTTTGATTCCTTGTGAGGTTTTTGATTCATTTGATTGAACATGTTTGGTCTGCCTTACTTTGGTGTTTGTCTACACATCTTGGATGTGGATTGGATTTGAGATGCACCAATGATATGTTGACTTGAGGTGTTTTTATCCATCTTATTTGGGTTTGACCTTTTGTGTTTGAGGCTTTGGTTTTGATTTGTTTGTTCTTCTGTTTGCATATACATTTTGTTGTTCCTTGTGCATCTTTCTTCTTCTCTCTCTTTGAGACTTCTTTTATCCTTGTTTTTATGTGTGACTGAATTAGATATTGTTTACTTGTGCTTGCTCACATGATCCCTTAGGATTCCTAGTCCCTCTGTTTAAGATGGGAGTAGAAGAGACACTAGGCTTTCAATCCTTTGCATGATAACAATTAGGATAGTCTCTTTCATCTCAACTCTAGGTCTTGCATTTGTATGATAACATTAGGTAGAATTCCCTTTCATCCTAACCTTAGGGCCATTTTGTATGATAACATTAGGGTTTTTAGTTTCCCTTTAGTGTTCTCTTGTGTCTTCTCTTCTCATCTCAAACTTCTCTAAGACACTTAATAAAGAATGACAAACATTGTATGATACGAGCCTTAAGTACAGGGGAAATGATGAGGGAGGGGTTTCTCCTCACTTGTCTAGAGTGTTTAGTGTATGCCCTTTGGGCGACATGTGACACATTCACTCTTATGTCATAGTCTTTAGTGCAACATGAGTCTCAAACTAACTCAATCCACTTTACTAAAACCAACAAACTAAATGCAAACCTTTTTATCCTTCGGGATTTTTCTTTAAAGCATTTTCAGAAAAGAGTATGCTACTTTTCCATTCTACTGCAAACAGGCATCGACCCTAATTGCTGTAATGGAAACTTAGCGCTGCTCATAAAAAACACTTAACCAACCAGTGGTCTAGTTTCCCGAACTATGTTTGCTCTAATTTCTCATACCAGATGAGGATACGTAGGCACAAGACATCGATGTCTTGGCGAGTAACCTTCCTCCGTCACCCGTTGTTTCCCGAACTACGTTGACTTTAACTTTCCCATTGCACGAGGGAATACGTAGGCATAGGACTTCGATGTCCTATCGAGTCTCTTCTTTTCTTTTTCCCCGGTTTAGTAGTAGTTTTTAGATAACTCACCCCTTTTGTTAGACAACAAGCGTGGATCCTGTTGAGTACAACAAACGTGAGGGGTGCTCATACCTTCCCCTTGCGTAACCGACTCCCGAACCCAAGATTTGGTTACGATGACCTTGTATTTTCCCTTTCTTTTAGGTTTTCTTGAATCGTTTACTTTCCCTCTCTTTGGGATAAGTAACGTTTTATGGCGACTCTTCTGTTTGTTTTCGCTGGCTCTTTTTCGCAGTTGTGACAGCTGGCGACTCTGCTGGAGATCCTGGTTTCCTATGCGAGTTGTAACACCCGTTTCATTTCGATTAAATTTAATTGCGATTTTTGCCGTATGTCGTTGTGTCATAGTCGTACGAGGATGTCGGAAAAATTCTGGTTTGTCGGAAAAATTCTGGTTTTGTCGGAAAACTTCGAAAAATCATATCTCTTGATCCGTAAGTCGGATTTGACCCCCGTTCAAAGCGTTGGAAAGCTAAAAAGATGTTCTATCTGGAAAAAAAATGAAATTTTGCTGCTATGACGACCGTCACAGGAGTGTGACGACCGTCACACGAGCAAAAACTGCAGTTATGCAGAATTTGAACGTGTTCTGGTGGAATGAGATTTTGTAGCAAAAATATATTCCCGTAGACTCTTTTACCCTCAATTACATCATTTTTTTGGGAAAAGAAAGACGGAAAAGAGAAGTTACGCATTGAGAGAAGTGGAGAGCGAAGAATCATCCATCGGCGAATTCGGGAGATTTCTGCAGAAAAATCACCGTAGAGCAGAAGCGGAATCGGAAAGCGTGGAATTGGCCTCAATTCTAAGGTAAGGGTGGGGTTCAATTATATAACTGGGAGTATGATTGAATTCATGTGGGGATCGAGTCATAGGTATAGTTTTCGTTAATCGATAAATGTTAAGGAAAAGGTTTCCCTAATGAGACCAGATTTCTATGTAGGAATGAATGTGTTATGTGGTTATTAGTGCGATGCTCTAAGGTTTTCCTTATGGAAAAATATGTAGAACGAATATGCTATATGTTTATTCGTACAACGCTCTAATGGTTTTCCCTAATGGGCGTCAAGATGGCCGAGTTGGTCTAAGGCGCCAGTTTCAGGTACTGGTCCCTAAAAGGACAGTTACCTGGTTGCGATTGATTTGTAATTAATTATGTGAGAAGATGCCGTAATGTTGTTATTACGATAAAATGTTAAAGATTAATTGTAGAACTGATGTTGATGTTATACCTGTATAGGAATAGCCGTTTTGTGTGAACACTTTGAGTTCCTATTTGTTGATACGATGTTGCAACGTTCCTTTACATGAACAGTCGTAAATGTTGAGATTATGTTGTTATTGTTCCCATATGTGAACGAGTAGAAAGTGATGGTTGTATGAGTGGTATGATGTTATGATGCTCTGTTATGGACATTCTAGTTGTAGGCATAATGCCTTGTTATATGGTTGCTATGGTTGTGTTGTAGTCCATAATAGATGCATTTCATTGCATAGCATTGGCCTGGATTGGCAACGGTTGTGCCTGTATTGGTGTTATTTAGAGTGTTGGCTCCTAGATGGGTTCGGGGTGTTAGCCCTGTCCCGAGTTTTGGAGTGTTGGCTCCTAGATGGGTTCGGGGTGTTGGCCCTGTCCTGAGTTGTGGAGAGTTGTCTCCCAAAATGGTACGACATGCATATGCACAGTTGAGTCGCATAAAGTCGCATAATTACGCTAGTTGTATGTTAATGTTGTTTATGTGAGATATGGATTACTCGCAGTTGTTGTCGATGATGTTTATGATTTCGAAACCTATAATGTTGTGATGAGTTCCGACATGTTTTCTATCATGCTCTATGTTATATTATTGATATCTCACCCTTTTCCGTTGTATGTTACCTCCTCTGGTGGTAATTTGCAGGTAGTCAAGAATAGAGCGTAGTTCCCGTAAGGTGTCGTTGGTCGCTCTGATACGTAGCACTCTTGGGGGGATGAACGATTGTTTATGTTGTTTATTTGATGTTTTCTTGTTGCTGAATTTTACTAAGTATTTTAGTTGAATTGGTTGTTTTTTTGTTAATGCATCGAATGCTGGTTGTACGCACTAAGCCGAAGAATTGGTAGTGCTGAGTTTTGATGGAAAACTAGTTGTTTTAATGAATATATGCAAGCTGAAGTACTTGCTGAATTTTAATGGAGTTTTGGTTGTAATTTCTGGTATCACGTTGATTTTCATAAATGTTGAAAGTGCATTATGTTCCGCTGCAAATGAATATGTTGCTATGTAATTAAGATGTTATGTGAGTTGTTATTAGTTGTTCATCCAAGAGTATGTGCTATGTATCATCACTGGATTCATGTTGCCTAGTTAAATTAAATGGTAAAATGCATGCTTCTGCTAGCTGAAAAATGTGACGCCCAGGTTTTTGTCTGTGTGAAGACCGTTACAAGTCCATGACGACCGTCATGCGTACAAATTTCGTGCACTCTGATTTTGATTTATTTTAAATATGCCTTGGGTAGAAATGGGGTGTTACATTAGTGGTATCAGAGCAGGTCGGTCCGTCCGGCCAAGTTGTCTAATGTTGTTGTTTAATCCCTGGTATGCGGCATGTGTGTGAAACACTGTCGGTACATGTTCGTTGTCTAGCCTTGTCTGCAGGAGTGAGAATGATTCAAGTGGGGGAGAAATTGGTATTTCTCCGGAATGCTGCAAGTGCACAGTGAAGGCTCAGTGTGTGGTTGAATGCTCTCATAGTTTGGCAAAGATGGTTTGTACCCCATCATGCTTTTCGGCTGCCTATTGACAAATTGAGGAACTGATCACCCTTAATCTCTTGTTAATAGTAAACGGGATTGTGTTGGATGGGATAGACGTGTCTTGCAAGCTTGGATGGCGTGAGAAGTGAATTGTTTGGAGTAGAGCTAAGTGCTCAAGAATTGTTTTGATGAGTCGGTCGATGTAAGAAGGTGCAGAGATGTGAATTTTGATTGGAATTTTCGAGAGAGTTGTCGACGACTCGTGTGTTGATTGTTACCAAACCCGACGGGACTAGTGGTGGTGTTTGGAGATGCTTTGTTGATATGATTTGGAGATATGTTAAAAGTAACTTCAGCGAGTTAGTTATGCTTTAAGGCCACTTGAAGTACGTAAGAAGAATTATCTGACCAGTGTTCAAGAGTTGGTCATTGTTGTAGTTGTGCCGGAGTTGGAGGCTGAAATTGCTTAATCTGAGATTTTGTGAGGAAGCGATGTTTTACAGACGAAAGCCGGAGTAGATTGCATAGTTGTGTCGGGTAACGTTAAGCCGTGATTGAGTATGCTTGTTTTATAAAATGTGGTTGATTTGGCAAGTTTTGGCATTTTGGAGATTTGAGGATCTAAGATTCGGATTGAAATCGGACGTCGTAGAAATTGCGTTTGATGGTTCTAATTCAATGCCATATGTTAGGGGAGTATGAGTATGTGTTTTTTTTGAAGAAATAAATTGAATCATTCGAATTTTCGGGCAAAAATGCAGAATTCCCGCAGCTGATTTTGGGCAAAATTCTGGTTTTTCGGAAAACTTCGAAAATTCATAACTCTTGAACCGTATGTCGGTTTTGACTCCCGTTCAAAGTGACGGGAAGCTAACGAGATGATCTTTATAAGAAAAATGGTTTTGGAGTCAGTGAATGAGCCAATTATAGCAGAATATTCGAAACGTGTCATTTTGGCAATTTTACCGTCGTGAACGGGTGCGGTTGATGTGTTATCATACTGTCTGTTTTCGGTATATAACGTGGTAGCTGATGCTTTGATTTGAAAACCTTACCGGTAACGATGATGATGGTGAAAAGAGTTAGAACCGATTGAGCAGTTTGGCGATACAAGTTTGGTCTGTGAAGAGACTTGTTATGGAGTTAAGTCGTGTGTGTTAGAACTTACTAGTAGTATTCTTGAGGAGATTCGAGAAGGTCAGAAAATCTGGTTTGAGTTGGTAGATTGGTTGAAGTTGATGAATCAAAGTCGAAGAGTTGATTTTCGGATTTGTGGAAGTGGTATCGCGATATGTCGTGATGGAGTTTGTGGTCGACTTAGTTACGGAAACTAGTCCGATATTGAGAACTCCACATTGTATGTCTATTTGGATGGTCGAGGAATTAATTTGATTGAGTGGTTTTGAGACTTGTGTTTGGGGCGTATTCTAAGGCAGCAGATTGTGAAGTCGAATAGAGGGTGGACAGTGATTTCTGGTGATTGTGAGAAGAGGTTGGGCGTGGAAAGCAATATTGGTGTACTTGAGGTTTAAAATATTTCAAGTTGAAACTGTGCCTAATGGTTTCCTAAGTGTAAAATTGTTGTTGTACGTCGAATTCTAAGATCGCAGCTTTTTACGGAATTGAAATCGGACATACGGAAGTTGTTTAACGGTCGAAAATAGAAATCCGGACTGTCATGTTCGCCGAGAGATTCGCCTAGCGAAGTGTCCTGGGCAGAAAAATGTTGTTGAGTGGAGTAAGAATACTCTTGAAGAAGTTCCTTGAGATAGATGGAGTATCCATCCAAGTGCCATGAGAATGCGACCGAATTTAAGGAAATTGTTTTGGTGGCCATAGATAGAGAGTCACAGGAGTAAGTTGAGTATTCATCCGGGAGCGACGAATATGTATAGTGATTTGAAGAATCTGTTTTGGTGGCCTGGTATGAAGCGTGATGTAACACGATTTGTGTATGCATGTTTGACTTGTCAGAAGTAGAAAGTTGAGCATCAGAAACCTGTTGGGTTGATGCAACCGTGAGAAACTCTAGAAGGATATTGGATAGTGTTTCCATGGGTTTTGTGACGGGTTTTCCAAAGAATTTGAAGGAATATGATTCGATTTGGTTGGTTATGAATGAATTGACAAGATTAACCCATTTCCTACCAATGAGGGAGAACCAGTCTATGCTGAAGCTAGCTGAGATGTGTATCGATGAAGTTGTGAAGTTGTATGAGGTGCCGTCGAATTTTGTGTCAGATGGGAACCTGAGTTCTTCATTGAGATTTTAGGAGAGTTTTGCAGACGTTTGAATGTCATGTCGAAGTTGGATTCTTTCTAGCATCCGTGGACAGATGGACAGACAGAGAGAACTATTCAGTATGTAGAGGATTTGTTGAGTTATGTTGATGTATGTCCGACGAGAGTGTTGTGCTCGGACATGAGCTCGGACATGAGATTGTGTAAGAGACGATTGAAAAGATTAAAAGGATCCAAGATAAGATGTGTTTTGAGAGTTATGATAGTAAATGGTGTTGGTCGAGCGTGAGGTCACAGAAATACCACTATGTTTTGTTTATCTGTATCAGAGTGGCGCAGCGGAAGCGTGGAGAAAGTAGCATGCTAGGCTGTTTTACCGCTGTCGCTTGTGGGAATTGCATGATGTGTTCATGTGTCCAAGCTGAGGAAGTACATTGATTCAGATGGATAGTGTACAAGTGAAGGATGATTTGATTGTTGAGGCATTGCTAGTTCAAGTTGATGGACGAGAAGCAACTTTGAGGTAAAAGGATTCTTTGGTAGAGGTAATTTGGAAGATTGGGATGCGAGAGTCGTATCCGGAGTTGGTTGAATCGAGGTAATTTCGAGGACGAAATTCTTTTAAGTGGGGGAGAGTTGTAACACCCGTTTTATTTCGATTAAATTTAATTGCGATTTTTGCCGTATCTCGTTGTGTCATAGTCGTACGAGGATGTCGGAAAAATTCTGGTTTTTCGGAAAAATTCTGGTTTTGTCGGAAAACTTCGAAAAATCATATCTCTTGATCCGTAAGTCGGATTTGACCCCCGTTCAAAGTGTTGGAAAGCTAAAAAGATGTTCTATCTGGAAAAAAATGAAATTTTGCTGCTATGACGACCGTCACACGAGCAAAAACTGCAGTTATGCAGAATTTGAACGTGTTCTGGTGGAATGAGATTTTGTAGCAAAAATATATTCCCGTAGACTCTTTTACCCTCAATTACATCATTTTTTTGGGAAAGGAAAGACGGGAAAGAGAAGTTACGCATTGAGAGAAGTGGAGAGCGAAGAATCATCCATCGGCGAATTCAGGAGATTTCTGCAGAAAAATCACCGTAGAGCAGAAGCGGAATCGGAAAGCGTGGAATTGGCCTCAATTCGAAGGTAAGGGTGGGGTTCAATTCTATAACTGGGAGTATGATCGAATTCATGTGGGGATCGAGTCATAGGTATAGTTTTCGTTAATCGATAAATGTTAAGGAAAAGGTTTCCCTAATGGGACCAGATTTCTATGTAGGAATGAATGTGTTATGTGGTTATTAGTGCGATGCTCTAAGGTTTTCCTTATGGGCAAATACGTAGAACGAATATGCTATACGGTTATTCGTACAACGCTCTAATGGTTTTCCCTAATGGGCGTCAAGATGGCCGAGTTGGTCTAAGGCGCCAGTTTCAGGTACTGGTCCCTAAAAGGACAGTTACCTGGTTGCGATTGATTTGTAATTAATTATGTGAGAAGATGCCGTAATGTTGTTATTACGATAAAATGTTAAAGATTAATTGTAGAACTGATGTTGATGTTATACCTGTATAGGAATAGCCGTTTTGTGTGAACACTTTGAGTTCCTATTTGTTGATACGATGTTGCAACGTTCCTTTACATGAACAGTCGTAAATGTTGAGATTATGTTGTTATTGTTCCCATATGTGAACGGGTAGAAAGTGATGGTTGTATGAGTGGTATGATGTTATGATGCTCTGTTATGGACATTCTGGTTGTAGGCATAATGCCTTGTTATATGGTTGCTATGGTTGTGTTGTAGTCCATAATAGATGCATTTCATGGCATAGCATTGGCCTGGATTAGCGACGGTTGTGCTTGTATTGGCGTTATTTGGAGTGTTGGATCCTAGATGGGTTCGGGGTGTTGGCCTTGTCCCGAGTTTTGGAGTGTTGGCTCCTAGATGGGTTCGGGGTGTTGGCCCTGTACCGAGTTGTGGAGAGTTGTCTCCCAAAATGGTACCACATGCATATGCACAGTTGAGTCGCATTGTTGAGTCGCATAAAGTCGCATAATTACGCTAGTTGTATGTTAATGTTGTTTATGTGAGATATGGATTACTCGCAGTTGTTGTCGATGATGTTTATGATTTCGAAACCTATAATGTTGTGATGAGTTCCGACATGTTTTCTATCATGCTCTATGTTATATTATTGATATCTCACCCTTTTCTGTTGTATGTTACCTCCTCTGGTGGTAATTTGCAGGTAGTCTAGAGCGTAGTTCCCGTAAGGTGTCGTTGGTCGCTCTGATACGTAGCACTCTTGGGGGGATGAACGATTGTTTATGTTATTTATTTGATGTTTTCTTGTTGCTGAATTTTACTAAGTATTTTAGTTGAATTGGTTGTTTTTTTGTTAATGCATCAAATGCTGGTTGTACGCACTAAGCCGAAGAATCGGTAGTGCTGAGTTTTGATGGAAAACTAGTTGTTTTAATGAATATATGCAAGCTGAAGTACTTGCTGAATTTTAATGGAGTTTTGGTTGTAATTTCTGGTATCACGTTGATTTTCATAAATGTTGAAAGTGCATTATGTTCCGCTGCAAATGAATATGTTGCTATGTAATTAAGATGTTATGTGAGTTGTTATTAGTTGTTCATCCAAGAGTATGTACTATGTATCATCACTGGATGCATGTTGCCTAGTTAAATTAAATGGTAAAATGCATGCTTCTGCTAGCTGAAAAATGTGACGCCCAGGTTTTTGTCTGTGTGACGACCGTCATGCGTACAAATTTCGTGCACTCTGATTTTGATTTATTTTAAATATGCCTTGGGTAGAAATGGGGTGTTACACGAGTCAATCCTAGCGCTTGTCTATTTTGTGGTTTTGGGTGTATATTGGTGTTATGCATGTACCTTAATGTTGTATATTATTGCATTTACTTCATTTTTACTTTCTGCACTTTATTATTGTTATCATATTATAATGTTATTGGGTGGGTTATTCCACTGAGAGATAAGCCCAATACCCAAGCTTGAGTATACATTTAGTATTAGTATGGAGAGTAGTACGGGCTTGCATGTTTGGCATGCACGAGCTCTCATGAAATTCGCGTCCAAACGAGGTTTTCTTTGAAGATATCCTATCCTGTGCATCTTGGATAGTTGAAGGGATGCTGGATCTGAAAACTAACGACTCTGGAGACCCTTCATTGGGAAGTCAGTTGAGACCTCCTTGATTGACCATGATGCCAAACCAGAAATCGCGAACGTATCATCGTTTCTCAACCTGAGATTCCGTGATACCGATGACCTGCATAGGATGCCGTGCCTTTTCAGAGACTAGGTCCTACCTACGAGTGGGAAGGGTTTTGTAGGAAACCATGACTTTCAACCAACCCGGTTTTCTATCAAAGCAGACTTTTGATCTTGAGTGTTCCGGTACTCTGGAGCGAAGTTCTGGTTTAACTCAATCAACAACAAAACAGTTTTGGATACCTTGGTCCCCTGTTTGCATTTGCATAATCATTTTGCATTAACATGTATGTGTGTTCTCAGGTTCTTATTTTCCTCTTTGATTCTAGTGATTTGATTGGTTGCTGAAATAGAGCTTGAATCGAAGAAGACTATCATCTACAAGTTTTTTCTACCAGAGTTAAGACCTTTATTTGATCTTATTTCCATGACTGGTTCTGGTGCCATGGTAGATTTCAAAAGATATTATGGGAAGATTCTGACTTTCATCCACAAAGTCACAAGTTATGAACAAGGATCTATTCATACCTTACTACAATTTTATGACCCTCAGCTGCGTTGTTTCACATTTTTTGATTATGTTCTAGTTCCTACTTTGGAAGAGTTTGTTTTTCTAATGGGAGTTCCAGTATTAGAAGAAATGCCTTTCTTTCATTCCGAGGAGGAACCTGATTTGGAGAGGTTGGCCAACGCTCTTTATTTGAGAAAGTCTGATTTGGTGGGTAATGTGGTTTGTAGAAGTGGAGCTTTTGGTTTTCCCTTGTCCTTCTTGGTGGGTAAGGCTCAGTATTTTTCTCAGGAAGGTTGTTGGATAATCTTCAATGCTATTCTGGCCTTGTGCATATATGGTATTGTTCTGTTTCTCAACATTCCAGATTTCGTTGATATGGACGCTTTCCGCATCTTTGCTTCCAAGAACCCTGCACCTATTCTCCTAGGAGATTTGTATCACTCAGTGCATTACAAAAATGAAAAGAGAAGAGGGAAAAATGTTTCTTGCTATGCATCACTTTTCCACAAATGGTTCATGGATCATCTTCCTCGTATTGGAGCTTTTGTTGATACAAAAGATACATCTGAGTGGTCAGAGAGGATTATGGACTTAACATCTAAGGATATCATCTGGTTTAATCGAGATCTACTTGGTGTGGAGATTATCTTTAGGTGT
This sequence comes from Lathyrus sativus, assembly GCA_963859935.3. NCBI lineage: Eukaryota > Viridiplantae > Streptophyta > Magnoliopsida > Fabales > Fabaceae > Lathyrus > Lathyrus sativus. Next base: position 299,544,394 of record OZ012736.1, on the reverse strand, counting down.
GGGAGTTTTCCTAATGTACCTCTGATAGGGAGAAAAGGTGGGATTAATTACAACCCTTCTCTTGCTGTCAAACAGTTTGGTTATGCCTTGAGGGCCCCCCCGAAGAAAGAAGAAGTGTAGGAATCTCTGTACTTCACAGGTGTAGCTGATTTTGATACTTTGGCTAGGATAAAGGAAGCTTGGGGAAGGGTTCATAGAAGATGGAAACTTTCTTTGGGTAAAAGTGATTGTAGAGCTTATGACCCTTATTTGGATTCGATCTAGAAGAGAGTGGAGAAAATGTTGTTGCCTTTTCCTATTAGAGAACCCCTATATCCTTTAGTCATTGAGAAGCCTACGATATTTGACATCCTGAGATATAACAAGCTTTGGGTAGAAAAGGAAGAATGCGTAAAGAGAATGAAGAGTTAAAACAGGAGATCAGCCAGTTGAAGCGTGACAAAGGAGAAGCTGTTTACTTGGCTAAGATGAAATCAGAGTCGTTAATCAACCTAGAGAAAGAGTTATCTGAGCACGTCAAAATGTGAGAGTGGATTGGTCAAGACCTAAAAAGTACCTGCATCATCTTGAAGCATAAGAAGGAGGATTTAGACATAGCTTATCTGGAGATATCCAAATTCAACCAACAACGGAATGCTACTTTGACTGCTAACAAAGGAAGAGAAGATCAACTTCGTATTCAGATTGATCGGTTAAAGACATAACTCAAAGTCAAGGAGAGAGAGATAGGGGTGGAGTCTTCCCGTAGATACAGGGTAGAGTAAAAGCTTCATGATACCTTATCAACCTTGGAGGAACTGGAGATTCAAGCAAAGATAAAAAGACCCAGGCTGGAAGATACTTTTGGTGAAGTTACTTGGGAGGATCTTTGACTTTATCTTAAGGAGTTGATATCCAGAAGGAGCGTCCTTATCAGAGAACTGGTTTCCAGACCATACCTCCCGGATACGAAAGCAATGCTTATGGAGGCCCTGGCCTTGAGCAAGGAGCATGATAGTTAGGGTTTATTGATACGGTGTTGTCGTTACTTTCTTGTATCTTGATCATCACCAGACTTGTTAGATGAGATCGGTGCTTCTATATTTGGATCTTTCTCATTGTTGCTTTGTATTGTCTCAACTTTATTTGATTTATGAGAATTGTTCGTGGTATTCTTGCCCATCTCAACATTTTCTTATTTTCTTGGAAACTAGTATCAAAGGGGAAATTTTCTTGTAAACACATGTACATGTTTGCATCTTTGCATCCTGCATTTTCATTTGCATGGCAGGTGTGCTTGGTGGCTCTTGTTCTTATTTCTGCTCGATTTTCAATAGTTACAGGATTGAAGAACCCAGTTTTCACAGGTATTAAACAAGGGGGAATAAAAAAAGGATCATGGATCAAATGCAAGCTGAGTTACAGGAGGTTAGGGCTCGTATGACCCAGTTCTTGGAATTAATGCAGAATGTCGCTAGTGGGCAGGAACAGTTGAGAACTATGGTCCAGCCGTTAATAGCACGGGTTGATGAAGAAGGAGTTGTGCATGGAGGGTCTAGTGTTATACCTACACATGTAGGTGGCTCTATTCTAGTAAGCGGTCCTACTATTGTTATTCCTCCGGGCGGAGGTGTCACAAATGAAAATGGTAATGTTGCGGGAGGTAATGTGTGTGCTATACATGGACCTAATGGTCCTCAATTCGAAGATAACCAAGATGACGTCTTTTCGGTGAAGGATATAGAATACGGTCTACCGTCTGAAACTGACAAGAGGTTTAAGTTAATTGAAGAGAAGATGAAGTCCTATGAAGTGCAAAACTCTTTGGGTCTAGATATGTATGATCTCGGCTTGGTTATAAGGGTTAAAGTTCCCCTCAAATTCAAAGTACTTGACTTCGATAACTACAAAGGGACAACCTGTCCTAAAGTACATATCCGGCCATATTACAGAAAAATGTCTGCTTATTCTGAGGATGAGAAGCTTTTGATGCACTTCTTCCAAGATAGTTTGGCCAGAGCGTCGCTAGAGTGGTATATGGGATTAGAAGGGACCCACATTCATAGTTGGAAGGAGCTGGCAGAGGCTTTTGTTCACCATTACCAATATAATAGTGACATGGCGCCAAACAGGGTGCAATTTCAAAGTTTATCACAAAGGAGCAATGAGAGTTTCAAGGAATACGCCTAGAGGTGGCGTGATCTGGCTGCAAGACTTCAACCTCCCATGGTAGATAGAGAACTAATTGATATGTTTATGGCTTCGTTACCAGGTGTGTACTTTGAGAGGTTGATAGGATGCATGACTGTTGGGTTTTTTTGATATAGCTATGGCTAGAGAACAGGTAGAGAGCAGAATCAAGTCCGGGAAAATCTCAAATGCTGGTGGATCTTCTGCAGGAGGAGAGAAGAAAGTATATTCTGCCAATCCCAAGATAAGAGAAGGGGATACAAACGGTGTTTCACACAAAGATAAGGGCAGAGCACAACAACGTTATAGTCAACAAGTTACTATTGTGGCTATTTCGGCCACACCGCAACAACGGGTTAATGCTCCATGTCCTTACGTGGCAAGATAGAGAATGGGCGACAGACAATTTGAAACTCCGCCCATGCCATATTCTCAATTACTACAATATTTGTTACAACTATAGTTGGTTCAAAAGAGGACTTTGGCGCTTCTTACTGGTGTGCCACCCCCGAGATATGATGCAAAAGCCAAGTGTCATTTCCATTCTGGTGCTCCGGGTCACAGTATTGAAAAATGCAAAGCTTTTAAGCACAAAGTACAGGATTTGCTTGATTCCAAAGCCATTAATTTTACCAATGAAGGTCCGAATATAAATCAAAACCCTATGCTGAACCACGGGGTAGCAAGGACTAATGCTATCATTGAAGGAGAAAAGCTAAATTTGATAACTGGCGTAGAGGAGTTGAAGACTCTATTGAGCTTTGTGAAGGTCAAATTGTTAAAAAGGGGGGGGGGGTGCTCCCAGGATGTTTTGTTAATTATTTAGAGTGTGAGGAAAGACCTGAGGGTTGCGTTTTGTTGAAGGAAGGGATTCAGAAGATGATCGATGAGGGTTATTTACAATTTGACAGGGTGATTGAAGAGAATGAAATGAATACTGAAGAGGACGAAGTTGCTACTATATCTATCCCATTCTGGAAGATCAATATTTCAGCGCCTGCAAGGCCAACACCAGTGATTATTACTACTCCTGGACCGGTACCTTATGAAAGCACCAAGGCCATTCCGTGGAATTACGGGGCTGAAGTATTTTGTAACGGTCAGAAGCAAGAATTGGTAAGTTCTTTTTATGGGGGTTCTTCGGTGGAAAACATAGTGGGTACTGGTGGCATCACAAGAAGTGACATGATCTTCTCCTTGCCACAGAATATTGTTGACAAGGGAAAGGGAAAGGTTGTGGTAGAGGAAGAAGTTCAACAACAAGGGGAGAAAGACTCTTTGACTAAAGAAACTAAAGAATTTATAAGGCTTATTTGTAAAAGTGACTACAAGATTGTAGATCACTTGCATCAGACACCTTATAAAATTTATATCCTATCATTTTTGTTATGCTCAGAGGTGCACATAAATGCTCTGTTGAAGATCTTGAATACATCATTTGTGCCACAGGAGATTTCTATTAATCAATTGGAAGGAGTAGTGGCCCATGTAAATGCGGGTAATGGGTTGGGCTTTACTGACTTGGACTTGACTCCTGCCAGGAGAAACCATAACCATGCTCTGCACATATCCATAGAGTGCAGGGGAGCTGTTTTATCCCATGTGCTAGTTGACACAGGATCCTCACTTAATGTATTGTCGAAGAAAGCACTAATGAAGTTAGATACTTGATCTGCTGTCGCGCACGGATCAAAAACGAGTATTTTTGAAAATAGTAGTAACAATAACGACAACTCGAGTATTGTTCTCACAAGGATTCTTGTATTATTTCAACCAACTAAAGAAAAGGTTTATGTGGGGTTTTAAGTTTTGATTTATAAAACAAGAGAAAAAGTGATTATCAATTAAGATAAAACAACTAATCTTACTGATTCAGATTCCGACTTATCATCGGCTATTATAACACAAATCCCTAAGCAGCTTCAATCCTATTTGATTATGATATTACTCAGACAAGCGCTTATCAAAATCATATGAATTATTTTCCTGTCACCGAATTAATAAAACGATTAAAAATATGACGAGTTAATGAATTAAGCAAACGATAACACGCAATTAAATTTAGGAACATGCATACAATCGAATTTAATAAATTCTATCGCATGAACATAATAGAATTAAGAAAACGATTGCAATAAAATTAAGCAAATTATTTCATAGAAAAGAATTGAACAAAAATCGAATTAAATTGGTATTATAATAACCTCAACGTGATGGAACTCGTAAGCAGCAGGATTTGCCTTGGGAATTAGTTTTCCATAAAAATTATGCAAAACACAATGAATTTGTAAAAAGAAGTTTAAGTGATAGTAGTACGGCTGCTAGGTATAAGAAAGCATCAACACTTCTAGTTTTATCCCAACTGGGTCGAAAAACATAAAAAACCCGGCCTAAAACTAAATATTTCAAACGACAGATTTCGGGTCCTGACTTCAACGAATTATTTGGACATGCTACATTCCGAATCATCCTTCGCCTCAAACATAAAAGTTTTAGCTCTTTGGCTTAGCTTTCCAACGCCTATTAGAACATGTAAATCCGATTCTCGCAGCTCCAATTATGATTCGAATAATGGACATATATCAAATAACCGCTAAAGCTGAAAATAAGCTGCGGAAATAAAATAAAGGTAAAAATAAACTTAAATATGAAAACACATTAAAATAGTAAAAGTACTCAAATAAATTGTAGGAATGCCTAAGTATAACAATGGAAGAATATGTATGAAGATGTACTGATCAATACTCAAGGCTTAATCTGCACGCCAAGTGATTTAGTGGTAAGTGCGTTTGATGGAACCAGGAGGTCAGTATTTGGTGAGATCACGTTACCAATTCAGGTGGGGCCAGAGATTTTTGATGCAGTCTTTTATATCATGGACATCCAGCCAACCTATAGCTGTTTGCTTGGCCGACCTTGAATACATGCTGCTTGAGTAGTCACCTCGACTTTGCATCAGAAGTTAAAGTATATGGTGGAAGGGAAGGTTGTTACGGTCTGCGGAGAGGGGGATATTATGATCAGTCATTTGTCATCATTTAAGTATGTGGAAGTAGATGGAGAGATTCATGAGACGTTGTGTCAGGCTTTTGAAACAGTGCAGATTCAGAAGAGGCCTCTTATAAAAGACAAAAGTCCAGAGATTTCAATATCCTCGTTTAGGAAGGCCCGTGCTATTGTAGAATTCGGTTCTTCGCAGAAGTGGGGCCAAGTTCTAAATGTTTCTAACAAGCAAGACAAGTTTGGTTTGGGTTATGAGCCATCCAGTTCTTCTCAAAGTACTCCAAGGTACAAAGGACCAGTACAATTCACCAGTGGTGGTGTTATTTACGACATGATCAATGATATTAGGGAGGAAAAAAGAGACAGTGATTGTGATATGGATGCTTGGATTCGTCCATGTGTCCCCAGGCAAGGGCTTTGCAACTGGTCTGTTGAGGAGGTCATACAAGTCACATCAGAAGCATAATTTTCCACCTTTTTTATTATGTTTGGTCCTGCGCTCTGCCCAAGGCGTAGTGACTTTGTTGTGGGGCTCTTTTCTTGGCATTTAACTTTATCATGAATAAAAAGACGTTCTTTTGCATTCAAATTTTGTGATCTTTATCTTTTTTGTTTTATTTTTATGCACTTTTATAAACAGAAAAATGGCAATGTGTTTTGTGTTTGTTTGCATATCATGATCAGCATAAAAAATCAATCATGCAGGTTGTACATCTCAGATACCATTAATCCTGATTCGGCTATGACTTTGTATGACTTTGATAATCCCATTTATCAAGTCGAAAAAGAGACTGATGAAGATTGTGACCCAACTGAGGAACCGGCCAGACTACTCAAACAAGAGGAAAGGATCATTTTGCCTCATCATGAGGATGTTAAAATTATCAATCTGGGTACCGAGGACGACGAGAAAGAAGTCAGAGTTGGGGCTGTATTGAAAGACGACGTCAAGAGAAGATTGGTAGAAATGCTCCGTGAGTATAGAGATATTTTCGCTTGGTCTTACTAAGACATGCCTGTGCTGGATACAGATATTGTGGTACACCGTCTACCTCTTCGAGAGGAATGCTCGTCTATGAAGAAAAAGTTGAGGAGAACCAGACCTGATATGGTAGTTAAGATCAAAGAGGTAGTTCAGAAGCAGTTAGATGTCGGTTTCCTTGCTGTTACCACTTACCCTCAATGGGTCGCTAACATTGTTCCTGTGCCTAAGAAAGATGGAAAGGTTATGATGTGCATTAATTATCGGGATTTTAATAGAGCGAGCCTAAAAGACAATTTTCCACTCCCTCATATTGATGTCCTGGTTGATAATACAACTCAATATTCAATATTTTTATTCATGGTTGGTTTCTCTGGGTATAACCAAATCAAAATGGCCCCAGAGGACATGGAGAAAAGCACTTTCGTCATACCATGGGGGAATTTTTGCAACAAAGTTATGCCTTTTGGATTGAAAAATGCAAGGGCAACTTATCAGCGGGCAATGGTGACTCTATTTCACGATATGATTCATCATGAGATCGAAGTGTATGTTGATGACATGATTGCAAAGTCACAGACGGAGGAAGGACATCTGGTCAATCTTTTGAAGCTATTTAAGAGGTTAAGGAAATTCAGGTTGAGGTTGAATCTAAATAAGTTCACTTTCGGAGTGAGGTTAGGAAAGCTATTGGGGTTCATTGTCAGTGAAAAAGGAATTAAGGTAGATTCTGCCAAAATAAAAACCATACAAGAAATGCCAGAGCCAAGAACAGAAAAAGAGGTTTGTGGTTTCCTGGGGAGATTGAACTATATTGCAAGGTTCATATCTCATCTTACAGCCACTTGTGAACCAATATTCAAATTGCTAAAGAAAGATCAAGTAGTCTTTGTAACGAAAACTATCAAAGAGCATTTAAGAAAATAAAAAGAATATGTGCAGGAACCTCCAATATTAATGCCTCCGGTTGCAGGGAGACCTCTGATAATCTATCTAACGGTTCTTGAGAGTTCAATGGGTTTTATGCTCGGTCAACACGACAAGACGGGTAGAAAAGAGCATGTTATCTATTACTTGAGTAAAAAGTTCACAGATTGTGAGTCGAGGTACTCAATGCTGGAGAAAACATGTTGCGCACTTGCTTGGGCGGCTAAGCGCTTGAGGTTGTACATGTTAAATCACACAACCATGTTGATTTCGAAGATGGATCCGACTAAATATGTGTTTGAGAAGCAGACACTTTCTGGAAGAATTGCTAGATGGCAGATGGTTCTGACAGAATACGACATTCAATATGTTTCCCAGAAAGCTATTAAGGGGATTGTATTGTCAGAGTACTTGGATGAACAGCCTATTGAGGATTTTCAACCTATGATATTTGAGTTTCTTGATGAAGATATGATGTTTTTTAGGATGAAGGATTGTGATGAGCCTCTACTAGATGAGGGTCCAGAAATTGGGTCTCAATGGAAATTGTTTTTTGATGGTGCTGTCAATTCGTACGGTAACGGAATCGGGGAAATTATTACAACTCCTCAAGGTTCGCACATACTGTTCATCGTCCATTTGACATTTGCTTGCACAAATAACGAAGTTGAATATGAAGCACGCATAATGGGTTTAGAGGAGGCTATCGATTTGAGAATCAAGAATCTGGATGTATATGGTGATTCAGCATTGGTCCTCAACCAAATTAAAGGAGAATGGGAGACTCGCCAGGCTAACCTGGTACCTTACAAGCAAGGAGATTGTTTCCTTTCTTTAATAGGGTTGAGTTTTATCATGTACCAAGGGATAAAAATCAGATGGCAGACGCTCTGGCTACATTATCATCCATGTATAAAGTGAATTTCTGGAATGAAGCTCCAAAAATCACTATCATGCGCCTTGACAGACTAGCCTTTGTATTTGCAGTAGAAAAAGCGTCAGATGGGAAGCCTTGGTATTTTGACATCCGACATTTCCTCAAAACTCAAGAGTATCCACCTGGGGCATCGAGCAAGAACAAGAAGACTCTGAGGAGGCTGTCGGGTAACTTTTATCTAAACAAGGATGATGTGTTATATAAAAGAAACTTCAATATGGTATTGCTGCATTGCATGGATGAAAATGAAGCAAGCTTGCTGATGGAAGAGGTCCACGAAGGTTCTTTTGGTACTCATGCCAGTGGTCATGCAATGTCTATAAAACTGTTGAGAGAAGGATATTACTAGATGACCATGGAGTCCGACTGTTTTAAGTATACCAGGAAATGCCATAAGTGTCAAATTAATACTGACAAAATGCATGTGCCACCGAATCCTCTTAATATTTTGACATTTCCTTGGCCCTTTGCTATGTGGGGCATTGACATGATTGGGAAGATTGAACCGACAACCTCCAACGGACATCGTTTCATTCTGGTTGCCATCGATTATTTCACCAAGTGGGTAGAAGCAGCTTCTTTTGCCAATGTCACGAAGCAGGTGGAAGCCCGCTTTATAAAGAAGGACCTCATCTGCTGATATGGGATACCAGAACGAATCATTACTGAAAATGGTTCGAATTTGAATAATAAGATGATGAAAGAATTGTGCCAGAGTTTTAAAATTGAACACCATAACTCTTCTCCATACCGTCCGAAGATGAATGGTGCTGTTGAGGCAGCAAATAAGAATATCAAGAGGATCGTGCAGAAAATGGTGGTGACTTATAGAGATTGTCACGAGATGTTGCCCTTTGCTTTACATGGTTATCACACTTCAGTGTGTACATCTACTAGGGCAACACATTTCTCGTTGGTATACGGTACGAAAGCTATTCTAAGATTAGAAGTCGAAATTCCTTCTTTGAGGATATTGTCCAATGTGAAGCTTGATGAATTAGAGTGGGTGAAGACCATATTGAATTAGTTGAACCTGATTGATGAAAAGAGATTGGTAGCTATCACCCATGGGAGACTATACCAGAGCAGAATGAAGAAGGCATTTGATCAGAAAGTACGCCTTCAGCACTTCCAGGTAGGTGACTTGGTGTTGAAAAGGATCCTCCCTCCACAAACAGATCACAGCAGAAAATGGACCCCCAACTATAAAGGTCCATACATGGTAAGAAAGGTTTTCTCTGATGGAGCCTTATTACTATCAACCATGGACGACGAAGATTTTACGTCCCCTGTGAACGCAGGCGTAGTTAAAAAATATTTTGCTTAAAAAAGACCCGCTGGACAAAAAAAAAAGTCCAGGCAAAAATGGGGCATCCCGATGAACCATAAAAAGAAAAGGTTCGGGAAAAAATTAGGGATACAAAAAAACAAAAAAAAAAACGAACCTGCGAAGTTGAAAACCTGAAAAGGCGACTTTGGCAAAAAAGGGTATCCTGGTGGATTGAAAACATGCAAGGGCGATCCGGGAAAAAGTTAGGGATTTAAAAGCAAGTGACTACGGTCTACGTCTGATCTAAAAACTTATTTTGGTGCATGGTCACTCTGAAGGTTAAAAGATCAGTCCAATCAGTCTTTTCAGAAGAAAAAGCATTGGTGAAGCATCGAGGACATATAGATCATAGCCGAATCGACACATGGTGGTTGTCTGTTTCCACATTGCCGACATTTATGTATTTTCTTATTTTTACTTTTTGCACAATTTCCTCTTTTCAAGGATTGCACCCACTTGTAATTTGCCTATTTACAGACCATTTTCAATTAATACAATACTATTCACTCAAAGAGCTTTTCATTTCTTTTCTTTACTTTTGCTGTTTTGTTTGCAAAAAGGGCGTCTATATTTTTGATAAACTTTACATGTGAAAAGGTTGGGGGCTCTACAAGACAAGTTTAAAATGAGAATTTAAGTGACTGATATCATGTATGGTAACTGAGGTAACCATTTTGCAGTCAGGATGCCCTATTTGTTTTTGTGTGCCTGCAGGTTGTCAAGGTTATTGCCTTAGTATTGCTTAACTCCTGTCGGAGAAGTTCCAGAAATGTTCGTATTTGTTGAAGTGTTGCTATGCAGTCAGATAGTGGTTCAGTAAGAGGCTCTTTGTCTCCCTATAGCAAAGTTTTTGTCATCCCCACAAAGTTTCGTTATCAGATCAGAAATGATGTCACCGGCAGTGGCATGCGGTTATCCCCAACAGGGTAAGGATGAAGGACGCTCTTCAACGGTAAGTTAAACCCTATGACATGGTTGATGTTTTATACTCTTCTCCCCAAGCATAGATTGTTGTTGATGGGTATCTAGCGGTGGTCGATATCTCCAGCAAAGTCCAATGGTCATTGTCACGTTCCAGAGGTAGTTTTAGGGTTATTCCCCCAACGAAGTTTGTCCTTAATTCCCCAACGGAGTGGTTTTCTGTCCTAAAGAGACCTTTGCTCGAGAAGGTCGTTCAGGGAATTCTTCTCAGCAGATGTTGGTTTGCAGTTTCTCTTTTCAACACTTTTTCTAGTGGTGTTCTCGTGCATTTTCATTTTGCATAACATCCTCCCAAACACGTAGCATTTCCATTTCGTATGGAGCATTATGCTATATTCAAACATATGCATCTGAAGCATAAGCCAAGTTCGGTATCGCTTTGGCCATACGTTTCTCCAGCTGATATTGATGTGACTTAAGATCTTGTTATCTTTAATTTGGCAATTCGTGGATAGAATTGTTCATTTCTATCCAGGCAGAATTATTTTGTTTAAACCGCTCCTTCCCCAGCAGAGCTCTTCGCCCAGGTTGTAAGTTGTTTGATTCTACTCCGTGTATACCCGTTCTGTCCTAAATCTTGGTTGGTAATCCCCGACGTGGTCATCTTTTCTTGTGAGGTTATTCCAACTATCAGTTGGTGCCCTTTTGATCTCCCCGCGGAGTCGCTTTTCCAACTCTTGGTTGGTTTTCAGTGGTTTCATTCCAACTTTTGGTTGGTAATATTTCTTTTTGGTGATCCTAACTTTTGGTTAGTAACTCTTGTTCCCACCTGTTGGTTGGTGTCTGTTGTTGGATGTTATCCCAACTCTTGATTGGTATTCCTTTCTTATTTCCTTGCAGGGTCGTTATCCCAACTTTTGGTTGGTAGTATTTGTTTTTCCTAGGCAAATTTGTTTCCCAACACTTGGTTGGTAGTCTTTTCCTTTCATTCCAACTTTTGGTTGGTACTCTCCCCAGTGAGGTCTTTATTCCTTGGAAACATCCCAACTTTTGGTTGGTGTCTGGTAACTGTTATTCCAACTTTTGGTTCTTATCCCAACTCTTGGTTGGTATCCCCAGTTTTTTATTCCAACTCTTGGTTGGTGCCCTGTGGGTGTTTCATCCCAACTTTTGGTTGGTAATCTTTGTTCCTATTAATCCTAACTCTTGGTTAGTAACCTGCATTCCAAATCTTGGTTGGTATCTTTTGGCTCCATCCCGACTTTTGGTTGGTATTCAATTTTTTCGTTTCAACTTTTGGTTGATAAATGGTTATTCTCCTTGGATTGTTATCCTCAGCGTGTTACATCCCAACTTTTGGTTGGTGTTCGTCTGTCTTACATCCCAACTTTTGGTTGGTATTCGCTATTTTGCATCCCCGCAGGTTGCAAATTTCTGGGTTCTTTTGGTATTCAATCATCTTTTACCTTTAATGTTTGAAAGCGGTTGCTCTTCATCCCTTCAGGTCCAAGTTGTTTGAATAGGGGAAGCTGTAGCACCCCAAAATTTGCTCATCTTTTCTTGTATTCTTGGCTTATCTTTCTTTGCATTATCATATTCATATTTGCATAACATTTTTTCTTGGCAGGGGATCAAGGTATCAAAATTTGTTTCTCAAGCAGGAAGGTTGTGTTTCTTCAAGTTCAAGCAAGGTGTTCTCTGTGACTTGGTGGTATTCTCAATCCTAGAAGTTCCTCATTGTTATACCCCAAATTTTGCCCCCTAGACCACATCATCATTCTAGGACATCAACATTGATTATCTAACCTTAACCTCTTTCAAGTTTGATCTTTGTCAAGATGTAGGTAAATTAGGGTTTCACACAGTCAGGAATCAGGGTTTCTATAGTTTGATCAGTCAAGGTATTGGGTTTATTCTCCATGTAGAAATTCTCTATATCATCAAAGATATCACATTGGATCAAGTATGAATCCAATTGGAGGTTGTTACCCAAGGAAGAAGAACAGTGCTATTCAAGAACCCAAATTAGGGTTTTTGATTGGAAAAGTCAACTATAGTTTGAATTTTGACTTAAAGAGGTCTCTAATGGTGGAACCATGGTCCATAAGGCTCATATAACTCAAATAAGTCTACACAAGAAGTTTCAAGGCCTCAGGAAACTCATAACATCAATAGCTGATCCAAAGGTTTTCGATCGTTCGGTTCGTCTGACTGAAAAGTCAACGCATTGACCAATAGGGTTTTGACCCAAAAATTGAAGCCAATCATATATGTTCCCAATGTTATGTCATATCTAATCATGAATTTTGGTGACCATTGGGTCAAGAATTGAGAAGTAACCGAAAATTCGGGAAATTAGGGTTTTGAAAAGGGCTAAGCCATAACTTCCTAACCACATGTCCAAATGGAGTGGTTCAAATATTGTTGGAAAGGTATTGAGAAGCCCTACAAAAGTGGCACATTGACCTATGATCAAAAAATGAATGGATTTTGAGTTATGAGCAAAGACAAGGCAAGAGGGGGAAAACACTTGGAAACATTTCATGTTTTTTGTGCTTGTAAGTCAATTTTTCAGCCAACTTCAAGGAAATTTTTGACATAGTTCCACTTGGAATTTGAACTTGAGCAAAACCTGAAAATTTTAGAGCATGTTTAGGGCTTTCCAAAAAGTACAAGAACTCCTTCATAGCCTTTGTGATCTAGGATTTTCGAAGAGATGAAGTTGAGGTCCAAAGCTTGAAATCCAAAGCTTCAACTTGTAATGACATGATGTAAAACCAATCTTTGGATGTCAATCTTGTTATTTCAGGTTGATTAGTTGCAAAATACTCTCTAAAAAAAGGTGTTACAAGAAAAATCAAAGAGTTACACAAGGATATAAGGCTTGAAACAAGAGAGAATTCCATTTATGGCATAAAGTGATCAATGCTATTTTGGTAAAGCATAACTTTTCCCTCAAAATATGCCTTGAGCCATTCCCCTAATATCCTTCTATACTCCAAAGTACATTTCAATCTCAAAAGCATGCCCCAAAGCCAAAAACCCTTATACTTGATCACTTGAATCAAGGAAAGTCATCATCACTAGCAAGTTGGTTCTCAAATGAACAAGTTGGCAAGAAACTTGAAATCTGACCAGATCATTGCTCTCTACTTTCCTTATAAATAGAGCATCAAAACTCAATCCAAAACATAAGAAAAGCAATCAACAAAACCTTTCAAAACTCCTTTTAAGCTTAGAATACCTTCTTCATGCAAAAGGAACAAAACTTGCAAGAACACTTCAAATTTGCAATTTGCTCGTGCACTTTCAAAAATAACTTCAGAAAACACTTATACACATCCATTAGAGTGTATCCAAACCATTGAAACACTTCTGTAACACCCCTAACACCACCTTTCATTCTCAAAACTCCATTAAAGCAGTTGGATCGGGTTTTGTTTCTCAAGCTTGTTCTAGACCAGCCAAGCACTCTAGCAAGTTTCAGAAACATCAAGGAAGCTCACTAGGGTATTTTCTTACAACTGTAAAGGCATTTGAAGAGGCCTTGGACTGTCTCCAAGAAGTAAGTTTCCTACCTTTTGAATCTTCATGTTCATGTACTATCATTGATACTTTTGTGAAGGAACCATGTAGATATAATCATGTATTAAACGTGTCAATCATTGTCTGCTTTGAATGAGTTGCATATGTAAAGTCTTGACATTTTTTGCTCTTGTTGTGTTGCAATGTTGTTAGATTCATATTGATCTTTGCTGTTAGAGTTAGTATAAACAAATCACATATTTGAATTCTCCTTGGAAAATACTCCAACTTTGATCTTTACATCTTGGAATTTGGTGGAGAGATGAGAGAGTTCTGATTTGACGAAATCCTAGTCACAAAATGAAGTTTAGGGCACGAGTAAGGGAGAGAAAGGTTGGAGAAGATGAAACTGATGTGGGAGTGACCTGGCGTGACATGGCGCTGAGGTGGCCATTTTAAGGCATCCTTGGTTTAAAACATTTTTGAGGCATGTACATATTGGATGAGAGCATAGCACCGCTGGTCAAGGAGGTTGCTTTGTGTGTTGTGTTGAGCGAAGGTTCTGGGGTTCGATTCCTCCCAGACCTTTTGTTTTTATTTCATGTGATTAGTTTGTTTGTTCTTATTTTATTTCATAAGTGCATTTATGTTTCACAAGACACACGTGGGTCAGATGGTTATAATTTAGGGTAGTCACCCTAAGGACGTGGGTTCAAATTCCTTTGAATGTATTTCAATTCTTTTTATCACATATTTTCTCACTTTGTCTTCAAAAATCAATTTTATCATAACTTGCTCATTTTTTATTATTTTTGAACCATTATTTTTGCAATTTATTCTTCATCATGTCTATTTTCAATAAGTGAGGAAATAATTCTAGGATTTTTATCCTAGAAAGACTTTGATCCACTTGAAAATTATGTGTTTTTAGGGTTTTTACCTTAATATTTTTGAACTTTCTCAACTTGAAACTTGATTCATCTTGTAAGAGTTGTCTTGTATGCTTCATATGTGTTTGTTAACATGTTTGAATAATCAAATTTGTTTGATTCAATGTCTTACCATGTTCATATTTGCTTTTGTGAGTGCATATATATGAAAGTAACCTATTGAACTTCATCTGTGAACTTTGTCATAATCCTTGATGTTGTAACATCTTGAGTATGTTCATCATGCCTCTTTCTACTTGTTTATGTGTCTTGTTAAAATCATAACATGCTAGGGCTTGATTATTGATTTGGTTGTTACCATGAATCTTTCTACCTCTTTCTACCCTAGGCATAACCAACCTTCGATCCTCGAATCTATTAGGGTTATTGTTACATCGCGCAAAAGATCTTTCTTTCTTTAACCTTTCCTTTGGATAAATCAAAGTCCGGTTGTGAATTTAAGGAATTAAGATTCAAGTTAATCAATAGCTTGACATCACAATTCTCATCGCAACACTCATCACCAAATGTGGTTAAAGGCAACATCATTCCAACATCATATTTGGTTCATCATGGCTTAAGGTGCAAGAAATTATCAAGAGATTCAAAGTTGTCTTGAGAAACTTGACTTAATTTGGGCAAATGGTGGATGCTATGATCAAATGAGCATAACTCCTTCAATTTTCAACATCTTGAGGTGGTTATTTTTCTAATGAACTCTTCTCATCATCCCTAACAAGTCCTATTTTCAAGGAAAGATCAAATTATGCTTAGAAGGTCATCAAAAGTTTGAAGAAATTACATGTCATTTTGAGTTTTGGAAGATTTTCTTAGTCAACTTCAATAGGGAATAACTTGGTCAATTTTTATCATTTAGAGCCTGTCGCTACTGCGAAAATCGGCGCCGGCTTGACAGGAGAGTCGCCACCGTGCGTTATTTATCCCTCAGAGCGGGAAAGGAAACGCTCGAAGTAAACCTCGCAAAGACGGGAAAAGGTATGGTCATCGCAACCATAGCCTGGATTCGGGAGTCGGTTACGCAAGGGGAAGGTATTAGCACCCCTCACGTCCATCGTACTCGATGGGATCCACGCTTGGTGTTTATAGGTAAAAGGGTGTATTATCTATCTACGCTAATGGCTGGTCTGAAAAGAAAATAAAAGGACAGGACTCGACAGAACATACGGTGTTCTGGGCCTACGTATTCCCTCGTGCAATGGGAAAGTCAGAGTCAACGTAGTTCGACTGCCTATGTCTAAACGGGGGAAAGGTTGCTCGCCAGGACATCGCGTCCTGTGCCTACGTACTTTCATCTGGAATAAAAGATCAGAGCAAGCGTAGTTCGGCTAACTACGGGTAAACAGGGGCTCTCACACAGCAGTGAGAAAACAAACTGGTCTCTAAGGCTCGGGAATCTACAACTATGATCTGGTCTCAAATGCGCTCGGGCAAGAGAAAAAAGGGATAACAATTAGTCGTTAGCGGGAAGGTCTCGATCGCACAGCCGCGAGAGAACAAAGGTTAGTTGTTAGTGTGCTCGCTAGGATATCGCATCCTATGCCTACATATCTTCGTCTGGAACGAAGAATCAGAGCAGCTGTAGTTCAGCTAACTACGGGTCAAGCTACTCAAAAGCTCCTACAGAAAGGAAAGGGAAACCCTAGAACTATAGCTGGAAAAGGGGAATCTACCTACTGCTATCACACCTGGTTGACCATCCTAATGTCTATCATAACGACTCCGCAGAGGAGAAGTCAGAGCTCCTAAGGGATCATGGCAACAGGATTAAACCACAAACAAGAAACTGCATAGCAAAGGAATACTGAAAATATGCATGAATGCAACAACTAGACAAACAAGGCACAGAGGCAAGGGAGCTCAGCTCTACCAAATACCAACAAGCAAAGCCACGCAATAACAAACAAGCAGAAGGAGGACCACCTCAACTTCTCATGCACACAAAGTCTACTTCTAAGATGCACCTATTCAGAACTATCTGGATGAATACCTAAGTCTAATGCAACATAACATCACACAAGTCAAACAATACAAGGAGACTAACCCTGAGCAGGGCCTCTAACAAACCTGAAACAAGCTCCTAATCTATCTCTAAACAAAACTTTATACAACACCCTAAGCAGGGATCTAAGCAACAACTCTAATCAAAACCCTAAGCAAGGATCTAAACAAACTCCTAGGCAAGAGGAATCAATCCCAGTCTCCAAGCTTCAGAACAAGCTTACCAGAGAAAGGAAGCTAAGCAGACAAGCTCATAGTGCTTTCCTCAGGAAAGTACCAGGAGGTTACTACTCAGGAGTCATATCCTATGCGGCTCGACAACTGTGATCAGTTTACATTCCTCCTCAGGAGAAATTAAACTCACATGAAGGCTCCGGCATCACGGGATACTTGAGAAAAAACCTATATGCACTAGGGGAACTAAGTGAACAGGCTCATAGGACCTTCCTCAGGAAAGTACTAGGAGGCTGACACTTAGGAATCGTATCCTACGTGGCTCAACAACTGTGATCAGTTTATATTCCTCCTCAGGAGGAATTAAACTCACAAGTCGGCTCCAACATCACTGGACACTTAAGAAATCCTAGATAAACTAATGGAGCTAAGTGAATAGACCCATAGGACCTTCCTCAGGAAAGTGCTAAGGGGCTTCCACTTAGGAATCGTATCCCATGTGGCTCAACGACAAGTGATCAGTTTATATTCCTCCTCAGGAGAAATTAAACTCACAAGTCGGCTCCGACATCATTGGATACTTACGAAAGAGGTGAGAAGAAAGAATGAAAGTCATTCATAGTGCCTTCCTCAGGAAAGTACCATAAACTCCCTTCAAACTTCAGGATCTCGAACCTCACAAACAGACAACAAGCTCCTAGACTAAGCCTCAGTCCAATGCATCTCTGCAAGCTCCCACAGGACCTCAATCAGCTCCCACCTTCAAGAAGAATCCACAGGCCAACAAACCACAGGAGACTATCTCTGAAGTTCAACCGCAGTTGAACTTCAAAGTCAGAAGTCACCAAGACTTCTCCTATCTTCAGGCTCAGACAAATCCTATCAGAAAGTCCTACAAAAATCTATCAAAAATCTAATGGGAGACCTACATGGCTCTAGGACAACATACTGAAAAATCAAAACAAAATTCAATACCAGATGAAAGAAATAAAATCAGCAACACAGACATATCCACAGACCAATTATTCAACATCAATAACAGTGAAAAATGCAATTAAAATGAAAATACATGATTGAGCTAATATTTCTGCACTATAAAATTCTACACTGAATTACGAGTCTACAGAAAAAAGAACGGAATTATTTGACCAAGTCTACCATTTTTTATTAATTTTCTAATGATATGCATGCATTAAAATATAAAAAGCAATCAATTAAAAATGGAAAATATGCACAAAAATAGGAAATAAAAATAAAATGCCATTTTTATTTTGATTTAATTTTCTTAACATTTTTTATGAAATGGATGAAAAAAGAATTATTAAAAAACATTTATTTACAATTTATTCATGAATTATTTAATATGCAAAGAAAAATATAAAAGAAAAAAATAAAAGAAATAACATGGGAGGTTTAAACAGCAAGAGACTTATGAAGGATTTCTAGCTGGGCCCTGATTGGGGGGTGCCAACAGCAGTTGGGCGCAGGGCCCAGGACTTAATATCAAACAATCAGAAAACAAAACAGCTGGGGGGTACAGACTAGTAAATTCTCAGTTTATTTCATTACTGGGCTTACGCCCAGGGGTGTCATTAGCAATTTGGGGCCTGAGGCCCAACTCCAGTTACTCAGACTCACATGCCAGGGGGGGGGGGGGGGGTAACGAGCAGTTTGGGTGTAGCGTTCAGTAGTACGCTTGGGCCTAAGCCCAATCCCAACAAACCCTGATCCAGTACCAAACCTAACCAAAACTATCTTCCCCCTAACCTCTCTCTGGCACTGTTCACCAAGCGCCGTCTTCCTCTCGTCTTCCCCAACTATTCACTCTCTGCAACTCTCAAACATTCTTATGCATCTCAAACACAACAACACCAACACGCCACAATGTCACCATTATCCCTCTCAATCCAAGCCTCACACACGATTAAACCCTAAACGAAACTAACACTCAATCGAATCAACACAGAAGCATCATCATACAGAAGAAACACGCAACCAGAGTGAGATGACGTGTACCTGTAGCGAAGAGTTCTTGACACTCGGTGGAGAAAGAGTTCTCAGAATCTCAACGAACCTCCCAACAGCTCTCACACAAAATCTATTCTCAAATTTCTGGGCGAAGCAAGAACAAGATAAAGGATTCTGGATGTTCGCTGAAATGTCTTGAAGCGCGAAGTTCTTTGAACGCTGATGAAGATCTACAAATTTTCTGAGAAGAACTGGAGAGTTCTTGGATACCGAAGCCAGACGATTGAAGATCCTGGAGCTTTTCTGGTACTCTTGATGAAGATTGTTTTGAAAGGACGGACGAAGTTGATGGAAGAAGATGGAGGTTGTCGATTTCTGGAAATTAATGATGAAGATGATGAATGTCTGGAAAAAATTAGATGAAGATCTGTTGTTGAACGAAGGTTGATGGAGGAGGATGATGATTCTGGAAAATTGATGCAGACGATGAAGGTTCTGTTTCTGGAAAAAAGATTGATGAAGATGATAGCGATTTGAATGGAGATCTGATGGTTGAACGAAGGTTGGAGGAGGAAGACGGTTTCTGGAGTTCTTTGAAGTTTCCGGTGATGCACCGATGAGGGTAGACGGAGGAGGTCTGGGGAGAAAGAAGAAGATAGGAGGTTTCTGATGATTTTCTGGTGTTTGCAGATTCCGGTGGTGGCCGGAGTTGGTTGGGTCGCCGGCGGTTGGTTGCTAGGGCGTTTGCATGCCCGGCGGTAAGGGGGCTCCGGCGGGGACGAGAGGAAGCCAGGTGGCGCGCATGCGCAGGGAGAGAGAGTGGTGGGGACAGGTGGCAAACGCGTGGAGGATTCTGGGAGTGGGTGGTGGCGCGATGATTGAGAAACGCGTGGGGCCCTGCATGGCCAACACGTGGCGCCTTTATACCCTTGGAGTTCGCTGGAATTCTCTAGAACATTCCAGGCTGCGCTGGACTCTTGGACACATCTGGACCATCATTTTTTGGACATGCTGAGTAATTCCTGGACAAAAAAGCCATACTGGGCCTCCCCAATTGGGCCCAACGAACTGAATAACAAAAAAACTGTAAAAACTGAATGATAAAAAACAATTAACTAAACCTAATTAACTCTAATCAATTATTAAAAGTCTAATTAACTCTAAATCATCTAATTAAATCTAAAACATGATTAACCTAATTAAAACTCTAAAAAGTCATTAACCTATTTAATTCTGAAAAATTCAATTAATCCTAATTAAACTCTAAAAATGATTAAAAATCTAATTAATTCTATATTATCCTAATTTTCTATTAAAATTCTAAAAATGATTTAAAAACAATTAAACCTATTATTAATAAAAGAAAACTATATTATTTTCTATAGAAAAATTCCTAAAAATGATTTAAAAGAAAAACCATATTATTCTAAAATGATAAAACTATTTAAAATCTTATTTATATTCTAAAATTCTATTTAAAATATTCTATAAAATTCTAAAAAAGAGAATTAAGCTATTAAAATATTCTAAAACCCTATTTAAATTCCAGAAAAATCTATAAAGCCTGTTAAAAACTCACAAAAAGTCTATAAAAATCCTAAAAATGCAGATGAATGCAAATGACTCCCATAAAAGCGCACGAGACCAGATTGAATCGAACGGAGATCCCCGGGCATCAGAATATCCCAAAATCACTGAAAAATCACCGAGGAGCGCACAATTTCCCGAAAATAAAACCCCGATAATCTGGACTGGGTCTGCCATATCTGATAGACAAAAATCAAGCTGTAAACTCTGATATCCCCTGCTTTTGCACAAAAATCATACATCTGAGCTGCGAATATGAAATTAAACCATGAGTCAAATGGGGGAACCGGTTGGTCAAATTTTAGGGTGCAACAGCTGCCCCTATTCAAGCGACTTGGACCTGAAGGGTTTGAAGAGCGCTCAGCCTTCAAACATTCAGAGGTACGAGACGGTGGAATACAATTAAAACCCGAAAATTTGCCAACTGCGAGCATATACTGTAAACTGCTTGGAGAATAAAGTCCAGAAAACCGAGTCCAGTCATTATGGCACCAAACTGATTAATCATCTGATAAAGAACTCCTGATTTGAATACCCGTTGCTTGTGATACCCCATATAACAAACCCTGAGGTCTACAACAAAACACCTGATCCTTTCACATTGCCTACTGATAGGCAGGAAGAAATATACTCACATCGCCCAAAGATGGACGGGAAGACACCCTGATTGGATACTCACCTCGTCTAATGATAGACGGGAAGACAACATTATTGAATACTCACCTCGTCTAATGATAGACGGGAAGACAACATTAATCTCCAAATTCACATCGCCTAAGGACAGACGGAAAGTCACCATAATGACAAATCAATTCACATCGTCTAAGGATAGACGGAAAGACACCCTGATTGATGAACAGATCGATATTCACATCGTCTAAGGGTAGACGGAATCATCCTGATTGATGAAACAACTCATTATTCTCATCGTCTAAGGGTAGACGGGAATCATCCTGATTGATGAAACAACTCATTATTCTCATCGTCTAAGGGTAGACGGGAACATCCTGAACGCCTACTCACATCGTCTAAGGATAGACGGAAACAAAGCCTGAACGCATACTCACATCGTCTAAGGATAGACGGAAAGGAATACTCTCCAAATTCACATCGTCTACTGATAGACGGAAAGACACCATTACGCAATTCAACACCATCCTTTGAATTTCAGAATCCTTCTGTCTACGGGAATTGATGGAAAGATCAATATCCTTGAAGGGGCCACATCGTCAGTATGGACTGACGGGAAGAAAAACCACCTTTTAAAGAATCATGTCGTCAATAAGAATCAACGATCACGCAAACTGAACATTCTTCGAAGAGCCTCGTCATCAATAGGGATTGATGGTCAGAAAAGTCCCTCTTAAACGTCATCTCATCCAATAACCAGAAAGAGAACCGATATTCAAAATCATTTTGAAACCCCTCAACAACTAAGGATAGCCGGAGAAGACTCGCTGGGGAAACACCTCATCATATGTATGATCTGGCAATAAGAAACCCGCTGAACAATAGCTCGAAACTTCACATCGTCTGCTGACAGACGGAAAGGAAAGCTACTTATTAGAACAGTTCTATTTTGAGCTCCATTGAAAATCAACCCAAAACTTCACATCGTCTACTGATAGACGGTAAGAAAAGCACATCATGGGGGAACACATTCTTGAAGCCTCACTGCGATCACCCGCAACTTCACATCGTCTATGGATAGACGGAAAGAAAACCACATTCATACTCAAGACGTCTAATGCTAGACGGAGAAATCCACTTATTGGGGGAACACATCGCCAATATGAATTGACGGGAAGAAAAGCTTGTCAACATCAGATGACTGACTGATCAAAGCATAATTGCTGCCTGATCTGATACAAATAACCTGCTGAACTGTCTGAATACTGCTGCTGAATAAATGTCCCTGAACTGATCACAGAGTAATTCACGCGCCATATGAGGTTGACAGAAACCTGACTTATGCTTTGTATGCTTATGCAAATGCTTTAGTCTTTCTATGGCGTAATGCTCCATTTGGGATGGAAATGCTACACATTCTGGAAATGTCATGCAGGTATGATGCAAATATGATGCATGCAATATGTTAGCAGGCTCGAGCTGTTGGAGAGGCCGGGTACAGAAAACCACTTCAGCAAAATAAATGCTGAAGGCGAGGCCAACTTCGCTGGGGGTAAACCCGGATATCACTGAATCGTCCTAGCAAAATAAATGCTGGGAGAGGGAAATCAACCCTGCTGGGGCTACCGGGAACTTAACCGAACACCCTGACGAAGTAATACCCTGCTGGGGAATATAACTCCGTTGTAAAATAGCAGACGTGCTGAATATGATTAGACTCCTCTGGGAATAGCTTACCCATACCAATGACCAATTTGACTTTGCTGTAGAAAATGGAGGGAGTCTTCCTGCGCTCTGATGAAGCTCGGATCTGGAAATCGATGTGCCAACACGGATGGGCTTCACAGTAATCGCAAACTTGGATTTGAGCTCTTAAGCCATCTTACTGGGTCAGGTACACCTGACGCTGGAAAATATTCTTCCTGAATACACAGCCTTGAAGGGTCAAGGGATAATGACACAACTTCCCGCATTCATCTCGCTCTCGAAAATCGACTGCATCTGCTCGAATAACTCTGAATGGCCTTGCTGATACAGAGAATAACAGTCCTTTCGCTTCTGATATGCCTCAGCCTACGGGACCTCTGTGGGGATAGCCCTTGAAAGAGAATCTGCAAATTTGTTCCTTGATGGTCTGATATAACATGCCTCAGCGTTCTGGACTTCTGAGAGATACTTCACCTCGAATGCTTTTCGAGTAACTTTTGCGTGCTTAAGATGGTCTGCTCCTGACTGCAATGACCTTGCCCCGATTATCTGATTCAGAGTAGTACCTCCTGACTGCGGCGTATTTCACCAGACCTCAACCTGATTGCCCCAGGATAACTGACTTCGAAAAAATGACCTGACTGGGGATCACAATAAAGCTTGCCCCTGTTCTCGGAATCTTCGGGCGTTCTGCATTCTATCTTGACCATACTTTCCATCGTAGGAAGCTTTTCTGCTGTCAAGCGCTTACTCGCAAGTAAAACAAGTTGTTATGCATAAAAGATGTATTAATGCAACACATATGACAGCTTTGACATCCAATCTGTTCACTGGGAAAAAGGAAAAACAGTTGATGGCATATGATGCACAAAACATTTATCAACATCAGTATCAACATGGTAAGAGGAACCTTTTAGGAGTCAGAATCGACACGACCTTTACCGGAGTATGCTTTCGAAACACCCTGCTTCAATTAGGTCTTTTGAAGGTTGTAACGTGGTCGGGTTCATGGTTTCGAAAGAAAGGATAAAGGCTCAAGGTTTGCTTTAACCCACCCGTTCTCCTTGATGTTCTCCCATCCTACGTTCAGCTAATTCGACCTTAGCGCTCACCTCTCAGAGGTCGAAAGAAAATAGGAATGATAGTTCGAGAAACTTTTGGATTTTGGAATGACGGCCACTCACTTTTCGTCTTTGACACTTGAGGTCACACGACTCGTATTTCCTTCGAGGATTTTTCTTTTGATCCTTTTCACTTTTTCTTTTCATATCCCTAACTTTTGCCTGGACTGACTCCTTTTGAGTATCTTTTGATTTTTTAAGTCCAGCGGGATGCCCTAATTTTTGCCTAAGTCATTTGTTTTGAAGTTTTCTTGACTTAGCGGACTTTTGATTCTTTTTTCATCATTTTTTCGAATAGGTCGTGCGACACTGGTTGTTTGACTCTTCGGGAAATGATGTGGCTGTCCCACTCTTGATTGAACCATTGTGGTCTTTTAGGCACGACCTCTAGGGGTGTGATTGATCCTCGAACGGACACTCCTTTTGCAATTTGGACGCTCGGTCAAATTAGCTAACACCTACCCTGCCCCAGGTTAAGATTGAGGGTTTTTTCGTTCACAGAAAGAAACTCCTACTACAAGGCTCAAAGGGGTTGACAAGGGATTATCTTCCTTATATCTCCGGTGTTTAAGGATTTGAAACAATGCCTGTACATCATCAACAGGTTCTATTTCAAAAGCATACAATATCGGTAGTTGCATGTCGGTCATTTTCGTCATCCTCCCTAAATTCTTCTTAACCAAGCGTTGGACATTTGCAAAACAGTTAGTGAACACGAATGGATTCAATCAAAACATGCACATTTATTTCATTATCATCAATTTGACTGAAAACAACAAGTTTTACAAACAAGTTTACAAATTCAAACAGGAAAGCAACTACAAATGCAAAGGAATGACAAGCTAAAACAAAGAAAATATGCTAGCTTCTGAGAATCGGGCTCTCACATCTGCCCTGCTGCTGAACCAGCTATCTTTATTAGAGGTAACCCGATGCTGTCTTGATCTGCTTTCAATCGACTCAAACAAATTATAGAGCCCTTTCTCCTTCATTCAGATGATTTGGGGACCTCTCTGCCCGAAGCTGATTGCTGCACTGTCAAGCAAATCCTGCACTTTGTGCTTAAAAGCATGGCAACCTTCTATATCGTGACCCGGGGCTCCAGAATGAAACTCACAGTGCTTGCTTGCGTCATAACCAAACGGGGGAGTTCCCGTTATTGGTGCCAGAGTTCTTGTCTCTACCAGATTCAATCTCAACAATGTCTGCAACAACTCGGCATATGTTGAGGGAGGCTTCTCAAACACTCTTCTCGACTTGCCGCCCTGGAATCTTCTTTGAGTTTGCTGTGCCCCCTGCTGAGGCTGCTGCTGCTGGTATCGGGTTGACCCTTGAACACCCTTTGTATCAAATGCAACATTGGTTTCTTGACCTTCAATATACTGAACACTCTCCTTATGCTTAACCATTTTCTTTCTTAGATCTGCCCCAGGAATAGGCAACAGTTGTGGGCCTGGAGATTCTGACACCATGGAATCCAGGATACGCTTCTGACCCACTGCAGCTTTGGAAACATCTGTCATCTTAGCATCGACTGAGACAGGAGCAATATGCACAGCTACGCCGCCCGGCGTGAATTCAATATCGTGCGAGTCAATCAGGTCTTGAACATTGTGCTTGAAAGCATGACAACCCTCGATGTCATGTCCGAATGCCCCGGAATGAAATTCACATTGTTTACTGGCATCGTATCCTTGAGGAAACGCTTTCGTTGGTTGTGTCAACGCTCTTTTCTCCACCAGATTAAACCTCAGTAAGATCTGCAAGAGTTCAGCATAGGTCATAGGTGGTGCTTCAAATATTCTCCTTGGCTTTCCTTCCTGGATCCTCCGCTGAACCGGCTGTATCTTCTGTTGCTGCTGCTCAGGTTCCACATGCACAGGTGGCGCGAGCTTCTTCATTGCGGCTTCAAATAGCTGATCGTCTTCTTTCCTAAGCACATTCTTGACTACTTCCATGATCAAGCTCATTTGGGTCTTCAGCTGACTGTTCTCCTCTTTGAGAATCTTCTGCTCTAGACGCATCTCTTGCATGTCTCTCATCATCTGCCCCAGCTGGCTTTGGACTTCGATCAATTCAACCTGATTCTGTTCCATATCTCTGAAGGAATTCCTGCAACAAACTGGATGCTGAAGAAATAAGACCCACGGTTCTGATATACCTGTTAAAAAATAATGCAATGCGTAGCAAACAAACACACATTCATAACGCGACAAAGAGAAACTCAAACTATAAACACACAGACGAATATCTCCCACACATGTACAACCAACAAAATCAGCAAGTAAGCACAACTGAGTCTGAATATAACGACCCCAGCCAACAATCCTGGTGGTGGTCGACAAATACTGATGCACGAAAGCTAAACGGGTTAGGCAGAGAAACAGACGCGACACCCGGCATAGAAACTTCTAGAAACTTTCCCCATATTCAACTGAACTCTCTGATTGACAATCCTCGGAGCACACACTTCCT
Source organism: Lathyrus sativus (assembly GCA_963859935.3). NCBI lineage: Eukaryota > Viridiplantae > Streptophyta > Magnoliopsida > Fabales > Fabaceae > Lathyrus > Lathyrus sativus. The sequence continues at coordinate 299,517,990 of OZ012736.1, read as the reverse complement.
GCGGAGTCTTCCATGACATTAACTGACGAACCCCCACAACTGGAAGATGGAAAATCATTAATCTGAACACAACCCTGAGGCGTGATGCAAATACGGCTAGAGTCTAACAGATCCTGAACCTGACTTCTAAGCACTTTACAATCATTGGTTGAATGCCCCTGTGCCCCAACATGGTACTCACAGCGGGCGCTGGTGTCAAAACCTGGAGGATACGGTGGAATCACCGGCTTAGCCTCTTTCGGCACTATCAATCTACTTCTGACCAGATCTGGCAACAACTGGCTGTACGACACCGGTAGCTGAGTAAACTGCCTTTCAGGCTTCCTTGGTCTTCGTGGAGCATGCTGACGCGATCGGCGATAGGATGACCGTTGACTTGAAGTGTCTGAAAACTGATCTTGAGATGCTAGAGATTCTGAGGTGGCATCATCTCCTTCCCACTTTTCTTGAGAACTGACAACTGACTCAATCTTATCAACTGGGACGTAAGGAACACCTCGAAACTTTCCACTCCTGAGTCCTCGCTCAACAATCTCTCCCAGCCTCATCAGGCCCACAAAGTTTGTGCAACTGAACAATTTGTCAAAATAATGGCCTTTCAGAGTACCCAAGAAGATGTCAACTAGTTCCCTTTCCGGAAGCGGTGGCTGAACACTAGCAGACAATTCCTTCCATCTTCGCAAATACGCTCTGAATGATTCATTCTCCGCTTGAGACAATTCTTGCAGATCTACGAGACTAGGAGTCAAATCCAAGTTATAATCATACTGCTTCATGAAAGCTCTGGCTAAATCCACCCATGATCGAATCTGGTTACTTTCCAATTGCACATACCATCTCAACGATGCCCCAGTCAGGCTATACTGAAAGCAATGGATCATCAATTTGTCATTTCGCACCAACGAAGTCATCCTTCGGCAGAACATCATCAAATGCAGCTTTGGACAGCTATCTCCTGTATATTTTTCAAATTCCGGCATTTTGAACTTGTGCGGCAACACCAGGTCAGGAACCAAACACATGGCTACAGCATCCAGGTTAACGGCATCTTTCGCTTCCAAGGCTTTCATTTGCTCCTCCAACACTCGGAGTCTTCTACCATAGTCAAGAGCTCTTGGATCTACTAACCCGGTCATTGGAATATCTCTCCGGTAATTCATCGCAGGGAAAGCAACACATTGATTGTTAACAGGAGGATAACGTTCATTCTGGGCAAGAAACTGCTCATGCTGATCTTGGTTCTCAACAGTTGGCTGCACAACTTGGTCTGCAGTTAGATTGTTCGCTTGCGGGAAGCCTTCCATAGAATCATACTGATGGTTGGACGCCACAGTAAACCCTGCCAAGGTGTTAGGGGACTGGAAATTGCCTTCAGACATAGCCACCAATTACCGGTAACTGATTACACTGCTTGATTCTGCTCAAATCTGCTTCAGCCCCTTGGTCGTCTTCAACACTCCACTCTTGCCTCAAATAATTCCCCGAGAATCACTTTCTGGTGAAAACAAAGGCTGGATAAGTGCTCTGACCTGCTAGAGAAATGCTATGCAGTATGATTTATGCAAACAGAAATACAAAAATGCTAACGTGCATGTGTGCATTGGAGACATTTTCCCTCCAATTCCAGTGTCAGTGGTAGCAAGACGAGATAAACCATAGAGGCAATATTTGGAAAAACCCTCATATATTGAATAGAATAACAGTCTGGTTCAGAAGTTACACAACTATGCTCCATACAGCTGATATGACAAAGAAGATCCCAGCCAACATGCCTGGTGGTGATCTCAACATACAGAATACAAGAGAAATCAAATACGGGTACGGTTGCGGAAGTCCTCGACCATCTTCTTTGTCTCTGCGTGATCTGGTTGATAAATCAAACCTTCTATCAGTCGATCCCTCTTCCTGACTGTCCCCTGGATGTCTCTGACAAAGTCTTCCCAAGCTTTATCATTAGCACCATCCCCAGGTTTGGGTCTCTTGGCATCTGCTCTATGCTGGAGATCTTCCAAATTCTTCATGGCATCTGTCAACTTGCGCTCGGCCTCGTATCGGCGACAGGCTTCTTCTTCAAGCTCTTCGTTCTTCACTTTGACCTGTTCTTCTAACTGAGCAATCCGTGTCTTCAGCCCTTCTTCTCGCTCCTTGCGCTTGGTCATAGTGAGATCCCAGTGTTCTCTGAACTTGGCTAGCTTTGTATAGGCCCTTTCCAGCTCTTGCTTCTTGGTGGCCAACACACTACTAACTGAGTCTACATCTAACTCTAGACGCTTCTTGGTTTCAGTCAATTCCAATAGCGTAGTCTTCAGATGTTTCAGAGTTTCAGCCTGTTGCTTAGAAATATATCCTGTTTCAATATTTTCATGCCGAAGCTGGGCATTCTCCTGCTCTAAAGCCTCCTTAACCCTTGCTAGCTCTTCTTTCTCCGCCATCAACTGTTTGTAAACCTGAATGTCCACAGTGGTAGGTTCCTCTACTGGAGGAGGATGCAATGGCTTAACTGCTGGATACGGCATAAGGAACTTCACAGCTCGCTCACGAATCCATTCTTCATATGGGCTAGGACCTCGAGTATCCCCTCTGCTACCTGAAAGCTTCCCTCTCTTGTGCAAGTTTTTCCAGGCTTTCTCAAGTTTGGTCAGCATTTCTTTCCCTATTGCCCCAGTGAGATACAGAGATTCCTGTATCTCCTCGGGCTTTGGTGCTCCTTGAGGTATGTACCCAAATTGCTTGATCAATAAGGACGGGTTATAGTTGACACAACCTTTCCTTCCTATTAACGGAACATTCGGGAATCCTTCGCCTTTGAGTATGACTTCAGCTCCAAATACCTCTTTAATGACCCATACCACGTTCTCAGCAGTTAATCCCATTAAGCGCTCGGGCCATCCTAGAGAATTGATAGAGGTGACAAAAGGACCTGACTTAGGCATATGACTGGTGAACCACCTGCATAGGAGAGGTACGCAGCAAGACACATTCCTTCCTCGTCGCTTTTCATTCTGATAGTGAGTTGAATGGTGGATATCTCCTAGCAAAGTAGGAACTGGGTTTCCCGCAGCCAAAATATAGAAGGCATCTGAATCAACAAAATCAGGAATGTTCGGGAATAACACGATGCCATACACACATACAGCAAGAATGACGTCAAAAACATCCCATTTACTCTTCTGGGCATATTCTCGAGCCTTCTCCACTAAAACATCCAACGGAAATCCCCATACGTCTCCTCTTCTGATCATTCTCCCAGACAGCTCAGACTCTTTCAAGCACAGGATAGCAGAAAGCTCAGCCAGCTTAGGCTCAGCGTCCGGACGATAAAAAGGCATTTGCTCACGGATCGGTATATCCAGAAGTGCAGAGTACTCCTCCAGGGTAGGAGCCAAAACGAAGTCGGGAAATACAAAACACCTGAGCTCCGCGTCGTAAAACTGTAACAGAGTGTAGATGCCGCTGGTTTCGTAGGCAGATGGCTGATAAACGTATGTCAGAATCCTCCCATATCTCTTTCTGAAGTCACCCATTCCTCTCTTCTTGGCAATAGCAATCAATTCTAACAATGGACTGATATTCGGCGACGGAAACTTATAGGGCAATACTCTCTTCAGGTTATCCATGTCTTGCTAGGAACAAACACCAGAACTGGAAGGGAAAATATGTACCTGCAATACACACACGTTAGTTGAATGCAGATGGTAATGCAATGATGCGATATGATAAATAATGCAATCTGCGAACATAGGGCTATGCTGTAGCCTGAAGAGGAATATCTCTGTGATCAAGAACAGAAAACCAACACGGTCATCAGAACCTCATGCCATTAACTACCATCTGACACTCAAAATATCAATCCCCTGGTAAGAAAACCATTTGAACCTCTGTATCTGACGAGAATACCATCTGATAATAGCCTCAACCTCAGATAAGAAACCCATCTGACCCAGACAACACACCTGGAGATGAATCAAGAACACCATCTGATAAAGATACTGAATCATGGTTTCTGAAGGCCAGTTTTCCTGCAATAACCCAGTCCCTCTCACAGGTAGGATAAACCTAATCCACGGACAAAGGTACGGCATCCTAGGCGGTTGTCAGCGTCACAGACTTTCATGAGTGACGATACGATTCCCAGAAGGAGTGGCATCATCAAGTCATGAAGAGGCCTCACTTAGCTGACTTCCAAATGATCGGTCCCCAGAGTCGACAACCCTCACGTCTGGACTCCCCTCAGATCCTCAGGACCGGAAAGGAGCACCTCTGCAAGAATCTCGTCTGAGCGCAGATTTTCGTAGGGAACTGTGCCTGCTCAGCAGACAGGTTCGTCTACTACTTCTCCACAACTATATCTAGGTGTGTACTCAAGCCCAGGTCCGGCTTTCCACTCACAGTAACCTCCCTTTGCCCACAGCAATAATCATGATAATATAATGCTGGAAAATAAATGCGGAGAGGTAAAGGTACAGAAAAGTAAAGTGCAGAAAAGTAAAATACAATATGCACAACACCCAACCAATAAACATCCAAGCGCTAGGATTGACTCGCGTAGGGGATGGGAAACGGTCCCAGCATAAGGGATGGGAAAAGTCCCTAGATGCTTATTATCCCCAGCAGAGTCGCCAGCTGTCGCTACTGCGAAAATCGGCGCCGGCTTGACAGGAGAGTCGCCACCGTGCGTTATTTATCCCTCAGAGCGGGAAAGGAAACGCTCGAAGTAAACCTCGCAAAGACGGGAAAAGGTATGGTCATCGCAACCATAGCCTGGATTCGGGAGTCGGTTACGCAAGGGGAAGGTATTAGCACCCCTCACGTCCATCGTACTCGATGGGATCCACGCTTGGTGTTTATAGGTAAAAGGGTGTATTATCTATCTACGCTAATGGCTGGTCTGAAAAGAAAATAAAAGGACAGGACTCGACAGAACATACGGTGTTCTGGGCCTACGTATTCCCTCGTGCAATGGGAAAGTCAGAGTCAACGTAGTTCGACTGCCTATGTCTAAACGGGGGAAAGGTTGCTCGCCAGGACATCGCGTCCTGTGCCTACGTACTTTCATCTGGAATAAAAGATCAGAGCAAGCGTAGTTCGGCTAACTACGGGTAAACAGGGGCTCTCACACAGCAGTGAGAAAACAAACTGGTCTCTAAGGCTCGGGAATCTACAACTATGATCTGGTCTCAAATGCGCTCGGGCAAGAGAAAAAAGGGATAACAATTAGTCGTTAGCGGGAAGGTCTCGATCGCACAGCCGCGAGAGAACAAAGGTTAGTTGTTAGTGTGCTCGCTAGGATATCGCATCCTATGCCTACATATCTTCGTCTGGAACGAAGAATCAGAGCAGCTGTAGTTCAGCTAACTACGGGTCAAGCTACTCAAAAGCTCCTACAGAAAGGAAAGGGAAACCCTAGAACTATAGCTGGAAAAGGGGAATCTACCTACTGCTATCACACCTGGTTGACCATCCTAATGTCTATCATAACGACTCCGCAGAGGAGAAGTCAGAGCTCCTAAGGGATCATGGCAACAGGATTAAACCACAAACAAGAAACTGCATAGCAAAGGAATACTGAAAATATGCATGAATGCAACAACTAGACAAACAAGGCACAGAGGCAAGGGAGCTCAGCTCTACCAAATACCAACAAGCAAAGCCACGCAATAACAAACAAGCAGAAGGAGGACCACCTCAACTTCTCATGCACACAAAGTCTACTTCTAAGATGCACCTATTCAGAACTATCTGGATGAATACCTAAGTCTAATGCAACATAACATCACACAAGTCAAACAATACAAGGAGACTAACCCTGAGCAGGGCCTCTAACAAACCTGAAACAAGCTCCTAATCTATCTCTAAACAAAACTTTATACAACACCCTAAGCAGGGATCTAAGCAACAACTCTAATCAAAACCCTAAGCAAGGATCTAAACAAACTCCTAGGCAAGAGGAATCAATCCCAGTCTCCAAGCTTCAGAACAAGCTTACCAGAGAAAGGAAGCTAAGCAGACAAGCTCATAGTGCTTTCCTCAGGAAAGTACCAGGAGGTTACTACTCAGGAGTCATATCCTATGCGGCTCGACAACTGTGATCAGTTTACATTCCTCCTCAGGAGAAATTAAACTCACATGAAGGCTCCGGCATCACGGGATACTTGAGAAAAAACCTATATGCACTAGGGGAACTAAGTGAACAGGCTCATAGGACCTTCCTCAGGAAAGTACTAGGAGGCTGACACTTAGGAATCGTATCCTACGTGGCTCAACAACTGTGATCAGTTTATATTCCTCCTCAGGAGGAATTAAACTCACAAGTCGGCTCCAACATCACTGGACACTTAAGAAATCCTAGATAAACTAATGGAGCTAAGTGAATAGACCCATAGGACCTTCCTCAGGAAAGTGCTAAGGGGCTTCCACTTAGGAATCGTATCCCATGTGGCTCAACGACAAGTGATCAGTTTATATTCCTCCTCAGGAGAAATTAAACTCACAAGTCGGCTCCGACATCATTGGATACTTACGAAAGAGGTGAGAAGAAAGAATGAAAGTCATTCATAGTGCCTTCCTCAGGAAAGTACCATAAACTCCCTTCAAACTTCAGGATCTCGAACCTCACAAACAGACAACAAGCTCCTAGACTAAGCCTCAGTCCAATGCATCTCTGCAAGCTCCCACAGGACCTCAATCAGCTCCCACCTTCAAGAAGAATCCACAGGCCAACAAACCACAGGAGACTATCTCTGAAGTTCAACCGCAGTTGAACTTCAAAGTCAGAAGTCACCAAGACTTCTCCTATCTTCAGGCTCAGACAAATCCTATCAGAAAGTCCTACAAAAATCTATCAAAAATCTAATGGGAGACCTACATGGCTCTAGGACAACATACTGAAAAATCAAAACAAAATTCAATACCAGATGAAAGAAATAAAATCAGCAACACAGACATATCCACAGACCAATTATTCAACATCAATAACAGTGAAAAATGCAATTAAAATGAAAATACATGATTGAGCTAATATTTCTGCACTATAAAATTCTACACTGAATTACGAGTCTACAGAAAAAAGAACGGAATTATTTGACCAAGTCTACCATTTTTTATTAATTTTCTAATGATATGCATGCATTAAAATATAAAAAGCAATCAATTAAAAATGGAAAATATGCACAAAAATAGGAAATAAAAATAAAATGCCATTTTTATTTTGATTTAATTTTCTTAACATTTTTTATGAAATGGATGAAAAAAGAATTATTAAAAAACATTTATTTACAATTTATTCATGAATTATTTAATATGCAAAGAAAAATATAAAAGAAAAAAATAAAAGAAATAACATGGGAGGTTTAAACAGCAAGAGACTTATGAAGGATTTCTAGCTGGGCCCTGATTGGGGGGTGCCAACAGCAGTTGGGCGCAGGGCCCAGGACTTAATATCAAACAATCAGAAAACAAAACAGCTGGGGGGTACAGACTAGTAAATTCTCAGTTTATTTCATTACTGGGCTTACGCCCAGGGGTGTCATTAGCAATTTGGGGCCTGAGGCCCAACTCCAGTTACTCAGACTCACATGCCAGGGGGGGGGGGGGTAACGAGCAGTTTGGGTGTAGCGTTCAGTAGTACGCTTGGGCCTAAGCCCAATCCCAACAAACCCTGATCCAGTACCAAACCTAACCAAAACTATCTTCCCCCTAACCTCTCTCTGGCACTGTTCACCAAGCGCCGTCTTCCTCTCGTCTTCCCCAACTATTCACTCTCTGCAACTCTCAAACATTCTTATGCATCTCAAACACAACAACACCAACACGCCACAATGTCACCATTATCCCTCTCAATCCAAGCCTCACACACGATTAAACCCTAAACGAAACTAACACTCAATCGAATCAACACAGAAGCATCATCATACAGAAGAAACACGCAACCAGAGTGAGATGACGTGTACCTGTAGCGAAGAGTTCTTGACACTCGGTGGAGAAAGAGTTCTCAGAATCTCAACGAACCTCCCAACAGCTCTCACACAAAATCTATTCTCAAATTTCTGGGCGAAGCAAGAACAAGATAAAGGATTCTGGATGTTCGCTGAAATGTCTTGAAGCGCGAAGTTCTTTGAACGCTGATGAAGATCTACAAATTTTCTGAGAAGAACTGGAGAGTTCTTGGATACCGAAGCCAGACGATTGAAGATCCTGGAGCTTTTCTGGTACTCTTGATGAAGATTGTTTTGAAAGGACGGACGAAGTTGATGGAAGAAGATGGAGGTTGTCGATTTCTGGAAATTAATGATGAAGATGATGAATGTCTGGAAAAAATTAGATGAAGATCTGTTGTTGAACGAAGGTTGATGGAGGAGGATGATGATTCTGGAAAATTGATGCAGACGATGAAGGTTCTGTTTCTGGAAAAAAGATTGATGAAGATGATAGCGATTTGAATGGAGATCTGATGGTTGAACGAAGGTTGGAGGAGGAAGACGGTTTCTGGAGTTCTTTGAAGTTTCCGGTGATGCACCGATGAGGGTAGACGGAGGAGGTCTGGGGAGAAAGAAGAAGATAGGAGGTTTCTGATGATTTTCTGGTGTTTGCAGATTCCGGTGGTGGCCGGAGTTGGTTGGGTCGCCGGCGGTTGGTTGCTAGGGCGTTTGCATGCCCGGCGGTAAGGGGGCTCCGGCGGGGACGAGAGGAAGCCAGGTGGCGCGCATGCGCAGGGAGAGAGAGTGGTGGGGACAGGTGGCAAACGCGTGGAGGATTCTGGGAGTGGGTGGTGGCGCGATGATTGAGAAACGCGTGGGGCCCTGCATGGCCAACACGTGGCGCCTTTATACCCTTGGAGTTCGCTGGAATTCTCTAGAACATTCCAGGCTGCGCTGGACTCTTGGACACATCTGGACCATCATTTTTTGGACATGCTGAGTAATTCCTGGACAAAAAAGCCATACTGGGCCTCCCCAATTGGGCCCAACGAACTGAATAACAAAAAAACTGTAAAAACTGAATGATAAAAAACAATTAACTAAACCTAATTAACTCTAATCAATTATTAAAAGTCTAATTAACTCTAAATCATCTAATTAAATCTAAAACATGATTAACCTAATTAAAACTCTAAAAAGTCATTAACCTATTTAATTCTGAAAAATTCAATTAATCCTAATTAAACTCTAAAAATGATTAAAAATCTAATTAATTCTATATTATCCTAATTTTCTATTAAAATTCTAAAAATGATTTAAAAACAATTAAACCTATTATTAATAAAAGAAAACTATATTATTTTCTATAGAAAAATTCCTAAAAATGATTTAAAAGAAAAACCATATTATTCTAAAATGATAAAACTATTTAAAATCTTATTTATATTCTAAAATTCTATTTAAAATATTCTATAAAATTCTAAAAAAGAGAATTAAGCTATTAAAATATTCTAAAACCCTATTTAAATTCCAGAAAAATCTATAAAGCCTGTTAAAAACTCACAAAAAGTCTATAAAAATCCTAAAAATGCAGATGAATGCAAATGACTCCCATAAAAGCGCACGAGACCAGATTGAATCGAACGGAGATCCCCGGGCATCAGAATATCCCAAAATCACTGAAAAATCACCGAGGAGCGCACAATTTCCCGAAAATAAAACCCCGATAATCTGGACTGGGTCTGCCATATCTGATAGACAAAAATCAAGCTGTAAACTCTGATATCCCCTGCTTTTGCACAAAAATCATACATCTGAGCTGCGAATATGAAATTAAACCATGAGTCAAATGGGGGAACCGGTTGGTCAAATTTTAGGGTGCAACAGAGCCCATTAATTTTCTAGAATAAACTTAAGGATGTCCTCTACAAATTTGATTCAACATGGAAGAGCTAAAAACCCATGGAAAGTCTTGGTTTTCATCAAAACATTATAGGTCATTTTTAGTCCCTAAAAGACTTGAAAATTTTCTAAGTGTTTTATAATCTTGCACTCTTTCATGGAGGTTACTTTGAAAGATTGTATCTCTCAATTCAAGCTGCCAAATCAATACTTTCTTTTCACATTTCAAAGATTTCATCTCCCTCTATCCCATACAAGAAGAATCACCTCATAAAGCCTCCTACATTGTGAGAACCATGGCTGCAAAAATTGAATTTCAAAGATGGACTTTCACTCCAAGTCAGATTTGAATTTAATTGAAATGGCTTCTAATCACCAAATTAGTGCATAGATTTCACTTAAACATGTTTAACAAACTTACCTGAAGTGATTAACACCTTGAAACGCAGGATTTGAGTGAGTTTTGACAGCTTGCAAGTCACACTTTGCTCATGCTTCAAGTGTGCATGAATTCCATCCAAACTGCCTCATTCACCCTTTTGATTTAGAAAGCTTCTCCTATACATAGGGAATGATTTTCACCCATTTCCACAAGCTTTTGATAGCCAAAACCACTCTGCAAAAATCCCATTTGAACTCTTAAGGTTGAACTTTGAATTTCCATTTCCACACCTCAATCACTCAAATTTTCCACTCAGTTAGCTTCACCAACATTCATTGAAGCTAACCAGATCAACAACTTGAAGAATCATGGCTTGAATCAAGCTAGGGAACTCCATTTTCAGAGCTTCAAGGTTGAGCTTCAACAGGTATAATTCTCAACCATTTTGATTCAAATTTGTTGCTAAAATGTAGCCATTGACATGCTGATGCTGTTTGTAAAGTTAGTTTTTAGTTGTAGTTGAGTTTTTTTGTTGAATTTTCAAATTCGTGTTTGAATCTTGTTCTTTTTTTTTTCAAATCGAGTAAGCTGTGGTTTAAAGAAATTTGGCGCGATGATATGGTTGAGATCATCTCGAAAAGATGCATCAAATGAAACCACTATGAGCTCCATTGGTTATTGTTTGAGAGATGCACGATTTTCTGCAAATCTCTGGTTATTTCAAGTGGCTGGAGGTTAAAGATGATAATCTCACCATCCATCATGCCATTTGTTCTAATCTGGTGCTTTTGACTTTGTTTGGATCTGTGTGGATGAGCTAACTAGTGTCCATCGTGGATGCACGCTCTCTGATCCTTGGATCAGCCACATCATTTAATGAAATGAAATCCAACGCGTTGTGTTTTTCTTGTTTTATTTTCTTTTTCTAAATTGTTTTTAATTCCTTTTTATTTTCAGAAATTCATAAAAAATTCATTTTTAATCAGAAAAATACCAAAATATTTTCTAAATTTCTCTTTTATTTTTCCCTTTCTGATTTATATTTTTGTGCATTTTTATTTTGTATTTTTGTATTTTTCATGATTTTTATTTGTTTTGGCTAATTTTAATTGGTTTAAAAATACTTTTGAGCCATTTAAAATTATGGATTTTTTTATATGACCCTATGATGGTTTTGAACCTATAGTAATTTTCTTGGTTTTTTATTTTTTGTTTTAGTTATTTTCATGTATTTTTGTTTTATTTCCTTGTTTTTAATTAGTTTAAAATTATTTTTGGGCATTTAAAAATGATGGAGAAATTTTCATGTGATCCTATGATGGTCCTAGACCTATGGTGATGTCCTTGGGTCTTCACTCATGCCTTGGTCTCCTCTTTCTCTCTTTTAGGGTTTTTCATTCTTTTTTTTTGTGTTTTTTTTTTATTTAAATTGCCAATGAGTGAACAAATGATTTTGATCCATCGTGGGGTGATATTCTGATTTCTACTCAAGTCATTTGGATCTTTGATGTTTGCTTGAGTGTGATCACTCAGATGTGGATGTTGATGATGGTTGATTCGCTTTGAAGAGAATTTGCTAGCTTTGTCAAGTTGGGCTCTGCTTCAGAATGGTAGAAAGGCATTTGTTCTAGAACTGGGACACCTAACAGCATGGCAAATTCTTCCAAAGTTGGCACCAGCACATATCCTGGGAAGGTGAAACATCACAGCTGAGGGTCATAGAACTGAAGCAATGTATGAAGACCTCCTAACTCAAACATTTAAGCTTTCTTGAAATCCTCCATCACACTGTGATCAGTTGTAGAAATCAAACTGAGCAAGGACCCTATATCTAGTGTTGGAAACTTGTACACTACTGTTCTCTTCAAACTGGGCTTCATGCTAACAGTGGATTAGATTACTAGAATGAAGAAGAAAATATGCACCTGAAACACAAATACATGTCAATGTTAAAATGCAAATGAGTATGCAAATGCAACAGGGGATTAAGATTGTTGTGTTGCTGACTGAGATGAACCAACACTTCGCATTGGTGAGAAAATAACACAACACTGATATAAGGAACCCCACTGTACCAAGGACCAAAAGTCCACACTGACGAGAAAACCGGGTAGGTTGAAGGCCAAAGTTTCCTGCATAACCCTCCCCACTCACAGGTATGAACCTATCTCTGACAAGGTCTGACATCCTATGCGGTCGTCAGCGTCACAGACTTTCGAGAAATGATGATATGTTCACCATCTATGGTTTGGAATCATAGTCAAATGAAGCGGCCTCACTTAGCTGACTCCCAAGTGAACGGTCCCCAGAGTCGACAATCCTCAGATCCAACAACCTCTCAATTGTCCGAAACATATTGAAAAGGTAGTCATCAAGGAGAATCTCGTCTGAGTGCGAATTTCATGAGGACTAGTGCATGCCAAACATACAGGTCCATCACTACTTTCCACTTCTAATGCTAAGGTTATTTATACTCAAGCCTGGGTTTTGGCTTATCACACAATGGAACAATCCCACCCAACAACACAGCAATATGATAATAATGTGCGGAAAGTAAAATGCAAAATGCAGTAAAGTAAAAATGCAACACATATACACATATACACACCCAAAGACAAAACACACAAGCGCTAGGAATGACTCGCATAGGGGAGGGGAAGATCCCCAGCAGAGTCGCCAGCTGTCGCACCGCTGCAAAAAGGGGACCGACAAAGACAAAAGAGTCACCACTGTTCGTTATTTATCCCAAAGAGGTGGAAAGGAAACGATCAGAGAAAACCTACGAGAAAGGGAAAAGACAGGTCATCGCAACCAAATCTAGGGTTCGGGAGTCGGTTACGCAAGGGGAAGGTATGAGCACCCCTCACGTCCGTTGTACTCAACGGGATCCACGCTTGTTATCTAATCTAAAAGGGTGTTGATCTATCAAAAGGTTGGCTCACAAGGACAAAAGAAAACAAAAGAGACTCGATAGAGCATCGTCGCTCTATGCCTACATATTCCCTCGTGCAATGAGAAAGTCATAGTCAATGTAGTTCAGAAAACTATGGGTGAAGGTGGGGAAGGTTGCTCGCTAAGACATCTCCGTCTTGTGCCTACGTATCCTCATCTAGTATGAGAAACCAGAGCAAATGTAGTTCAGGATGACACGACCACTGGTTGGTTCAAGTGTCTTAACTGAGTAGGGTTAAATAGTGGTTCCAGCAGTTAGGGACGATGCCTGTTTGCAGTAGATGTAACACCCATTTTAATTATTTAGTCTTTTTGGTGTGTCCTTGTGTGGGGAGTGTGTCTAAGCGCGTTGGTGGGTGCCCTTAATTGATAAGGATTATTTTATTAAGTCATAGAGTTAATATTAATATAATATAATGAATAATGATAATAATTTAATAAATAATAGTAATATTGTATTTGTATTATTATTATTATTATTATTATTATTATTATTATTATTATTGGAGTAAGTATTAAAAGGGGATTTTGGGGAGAAGGAGGAGAAAACACGATGAAACCAATTTGGGAGAGAGATGGAAGAGAAAGAACAAGGAGGAAGAACAAGAGGAAGAGAAGAAGGCTAGGGCTGTCATAGTTTGGGGGATTCTTCAACAATCGAAGCAATTAATCGAGGTAAGGGGGGAGAAACAGGTTAAGATTGGTAAATTGCATGAACAGGGCAGAGGGGATTCCTTAACCCCGTAGGAGTTTGGTGAATATGAATGATATACTGAAATGTTGATGATTGTTGTTGTTCTTATGATGAAATTGGTGTGCATGTTGATGTATTTATGATTGTGGTTGCCATTGGTGACCTTGGGTATGTGTTGTTGGGAGATTGGTGAAGTTCTGAGTAACTTCTGTAGTTCTGATGATGAACATAGGTGTGGGTTCTGGAGTTAAAGTTGATAGGAAATGATAGATTAGTGTTTATTGGTTGTAGTATTGATAGGACTGAAGATAGAAGTAGAATGATAGGCTTGAATTGGAGCAAGACAACAGTTCTGGACTGTGAGGGTTTTGAGAGATTGCAGAACTCGCTAAGCGAGTAGCTAGCGAGTAGCTAGCGAGCGATTCGCTAGGTAGTTCGCTAGGCGAGCTAGTAGCGAGTGTTCGCTAAGACTTTTCTAGACGATATGGGTAGCGAAGGCTTCCAGTAGCCACTTTCTGCCTTCGCTAGGGAGTTTGCTAGGCGAGCAGCTAGCGAGCATTCACTAGTGCTTCGCTAAGCGAATGAGCCAGCAAGCATGACAACAAATTGTGATTTTGTACGGTGAGGGTGGTTCTGTTGTTTTGTAGTATTCCTTGAGTTGTGACCAGCATAAATATGGTGATTATTGGTGAAGCGCGTATACTTGAAATTAAAAGGTGAAATTATGTAGTGATCGAAGTTAATTGGAATAAGTAGATTGAGTTGTGAGATATGTATGGTGTTTAGGGGTGAAGAGCGTATACTTGGTGTTGAAAGGTGAAGTTATGAAATATTGAATTTAATTGATATAATTAATTGGTGGGTAAGACATATATATGTATTTATATGATGCATAGTGAGGTGATCGGGAGGATCATGGGTACTCGGTGGTCAAATGTAGATTTCCCTATTATTTAATTTGATTAACATAATTGATTGGTGTGTAATATGTGTATGATGGATGGTGATGGGATTAGGGGGATCGTGTGACTTTAATTAAAATAATTAAATGATGAACAATACGTATGTATGATGTTTGGTGATGTGATCAGAGGATTGTGTGCACTTAGTGTGCTTGAGTTATTTGTTGTGCATTTGGTGTTATGCATATCATGGTGTTTGGTGGGACGAATCATTGCTCAAGAGGAGTGTATGTGATTAAGAGCTCTGGCTAGCTGGAGAAATGACATGCAAAAATGATGCAAAGATGCTTATGCAAATGCAATGCAAGATGCAACAAACACGAGATCACAACCCCCACAAAGCTCTGAATATTGCTGCGCTGCTGACTGAGTAAGTTCGCTCTGAAGAGAAAACCAAAATATCGGGTTGGCTGGAAGTCAAGTTTCCTGCAAAAACCCTCCCACTCGCGGGTATGGACCTAAACTGACAAGGTACGACATCCTATGCGTTCGTCAGCGTCACAGGCTTTCAAGAAATGGTGATACGTTCACCATTTCTGGTTTGGCATCATCATCTCCTGAAGAGGCCTCACTTAGCTAACTCACAAATGATCGGTTCCCATAGTCGACAACCCTCAGATCCAACATCCCGTCGAGTCCTAAGGGCCAGAGGAGAAGTCATCAAAGAGAATCTCGTCTGAGCGTGAATTTCATGGGAAAATGTACCTGCTAAGCAAGCAAGCCCCCCACTAATCTACGCTACTAATGCTAGGTGTGTATTAAAGCCTGGGTTTTGGCTTATCTCTCAAAGGAACAACGGCCCAACAGCACAACAACAACAGATAATAATATAGTGTGGAAAATGTAAATACAATAATATACAAAATACAATACACAAATATACACACCCAAAGACATACAAACAAGCGCTAGGATTGACTCGCATAGGGGATATTCCTGTCCCCAGCAGAGTCGCCAGCTGTCGCAACTGCAAAAAACACCCGGCGGAAAACAGAAGAGTCGCCACCTTCTGTTATTTATCCCAAGGAGAGGGAAAGGAAACGATCGGAAAAACCTAACGAAGAAGTGAAAGGCAAGGTCATCGCAACCAAGTCTGGATACGGGAGTCGGTTACGCAAGGGGAAGGTATAAGCACCCCTCACGTCCGTCGTACTCGACGGGATCCACGCTTGGGTTGTCTAGTCTATGGGTGAAAAACAATATAATCTACGGATGCTAAAGCTAAACGAAAAGAACTGACTAGATAGAGCATCTTCGATCTATGCCTACGTATTCCCTCGTGCAATGGGAAAGTCAGAGTCAACGTAGTTCGGGAAACTATGGGGGAATTGCTCGCCAAGACATCGCGTCTCATACCTACGTATTCTCATCTGGCATGAGAAATCAGAGTAAAACATAGTTCAGGCTAACTACAGGACGAAAGGGTGTTCTCGATTACATGAGGGTGAGAGAAGAGGTAGGCGATACTAGCGTACGCATTCTAGCAGTTAGGTGTATGCTGCTCGACCATTGGAGAGTTAGGCGTTACCTGTTTGCGATAGAACGGACGTAGTATGTCATTGGTTTAAAGGTGCGGGGACCTACGGGTTCTACGACTACGGTCTGGTCTCAATTGCGCTAGGGAAAGAGATAGAGAAAGATTAGTCGTCAGTGGGAAAGTCTCGATCGCACGGAAGCGAGAGAATAGAGAAGTTAGTTGTTAATGTGCTCGCTAGGATATTGCATCCTATGCCTACATATTCTCAACAGGTATGAGAGATCAGAGCAGCCGTAGTTTGGCTAACTACGGAAAACGGTCTCGATTGCACGGGGGCAAGAGAAGGGAGCTCAATCGCCAGGATGCGAGAGAAAAGGGAGAAGTCTCAATCGCCAGGACGCGAGAGAAAAGGGAGAAGTCTCAATCTCCAGGACGCGAGAGAAAAGGTCCGGAATGGGACGCACACGCGAAGTCCTAAGACGTAGGAGCGAATGCGTCGCATATCACCCTAAGGGTGTATACTAAACACTCTAGACAAGTGAGAGGCGGCCGTCCATTCATCATTTCCCACGTATCTAAATGAATACTCACAACACTTGACGGTTGCATAAAAGAGATGAAAGAGATGAAATAAAAACAATGTTACCGAACGAAGTGGTTCTGTTGACCCTTGACTTTTGTGTGCAAGCTCCATTCTAAGCTTTTCCTCTTTTTGATCCTTGATGATGACATTTCGAATCAGAACCAATGTGACGCTGAACCATCATAATTCGACTTATAAATGAAGTCAAACCCCAAGAGGTAGCGTATTGATATCCGTGTCAAAGACAAGATAGAGAAATGTTATTGAGAATCATTCTTCAATTGAATCATGTCACACAGAACAACATAGAAGAAAGCCAAAATAAAATCAGAAGAAGAAGAGAAATGAGGAGGAAAAAAGTGGTCTCAGATCCTACATTATCCATCAACAAGTCGATTAATAACGATTTACAGAAATGTCGTCATCGACCTAAACGAAATGAAAAGCCTAATAACAAATGGAAAGAAGAATCAACTCTAAAATTGAAATATAATTTCTAAAAAGAGAATAAATTCTAATTGAAATATAAAACAAATAGGTATATAAAATAGAAAATAAAATATAGAATATAAAATTATATATTTATAATATACATATAATATTTCAAAAGAAAATAAAACTATGATTCTAAAAGAAAAATAGTAATATATACATTTATTTAAAAAAGAACATAATACATAATAAAACCCAAAAAGAAATGGAAACAGGGGGGTTTACAATCCAGAACAGGGGGTTTATTCCAGAAAAAACCGGTTGGGCTGTGTCGCTTCCGTGAAAATAAGGTGCCGGCAAAACAGAAGAGTCGCCACCTTTCGTTATTTATCCCTCAGAACGGGAAAGGAAACGATCGGAAAAACCTGACGAAAAGGTATAAGACAAGGTCATCGCAACCATTGTCTGGGTTCGGGAATCGGTTACGCAAGGGGAAGGTATTAGCACCCCTCACGTCCGTCGTACTCGACGGGATCCACGCTTGTTGTGTTTACTGGACGGGTTTGTTTATCTATCTACCTATCAAGGCTGGTCTGAAAACAAAATAGAATGACTCGGCAAAGCGTCGCGCTTTATGCCTACGTATTCTCATCAGAGAATGAGAAATCAGAGTCAACGTAGTTCGTCCTACTACGGGTTACGGGGAAGGTGGCTCGCCAATACATCAGTATTGTGCCTACATACTCTCAAAAGGCTTGAGAGATCAAAGCTTACGTAGTTCGGGATACTACGGATTACGGGGATTCAGATTCATCTGTTTTACCGAGTAGGGTTAAACAGCAGCTCCAACAGTTAGGGACAAAGCCTGTTTGCAGTGGCGCTGAAGTTTAACGACACTCTTTTCTTCAGAAAAGCTTTCCTTTGAATTATGGGCCCACGGGGCAAAAAGGTTTGAAGTTTGTTTTCTGTCTTTTACGGAAGAACTGTTTTTTATTGTGTTTGCAATTTCAATCGCACTAAAGACTATGACCTGAGAGTGAATGCGTCGCATGTCACCCAAAGGGTGTCATACTAAACATCCAGACTGTTGGAAATAAACTCTTCAACAATCCTTTCTCAGATAGCTTAAGGCTCGTAACGTACGACATAAATCATTCATGATTACTGTATCTTAAGCTGTTTTGAGATGAGAAGAGAGAAAGGCTCAACTACAGGAGACTATCAAGTCCTACTGTTGTCATGCCAAGGATTCATCCTATAGTTGAGGTTTGAAACAGGGAACTCCTAGAAGTTATCATGCATAGGTTTCAACCTAAAGTTCTCTCATCACTTCCTTATCAAAGGAAGTGAGAGTCCTAAGGGATCATGTCAATGATACACAGAAACAGATAAAGCATCAGCTTAAACAGTAAACAGATATGCAGTAAAATGCATGCAATGCAAGTGAGGGAGGAAATGTGTGTGGGGCAGCAGCCTCCACAAGCTCATCTCAACCTCAAGCCAGAATGAATAACAGCAATCATACAGAAAGATAAAACATGCTATCAAGCAAAATATAAGAGACTGTAATCATACAGAAGAAAATGAAATGCTATCAAGCAAAATAAACCACATGGGCAAGGGAGATGGGCTCTACCGAATACCCGCAAGCAAAGCCATACAGTAACAATACAAGCAGAAGGAGCAACTCAACCTCTAGTGCAATCATGCTCCTAGATTAAAGTCAGTCTAATCATGGACTTATTCTAATGCATCAAGCAAGTCACACAAGGCACATCAATACAGAAAAGGAAACAAACAAGAAAGAAGATCAACAACTCCCTCAATTCCATGCTTCAGCTCTTCTAACAACAATCCAGTCTTCAGACCTCAACCACCCTTCAAGGCTATCATCTTTCATGACAAGTATCAACTTGTTTCTCCAGGGTCTCAATCCACCAAACATAAGTTTCAACTTATCCTCCTTCTTCAAGCTTCAGCTCCTTAGTCAATTCCACCCTCAGGCTCCACTCTTAACTACAAGTACTAACTTGATTCCTTCAGGCTCTCCACTCAATCTCAATTGAATCCTCTTCATAAGTATCAACTTAGTTCTCAAGCTTCAGCTCTCTTTGCTTTACCAGTATCAACTTGGTCTTCTCTCTTCATCTACAAGCTTCAGCTGCTCAGGGTAATCTTCAATCACATAGAAGTGTCAACTTCATCCTTCAATCTTCTTTTCCAAGCCTCAGCTCTTCACTCAATATCCATTGGGTCTTCAAGTATCAACCTGTTCTTCTTGCTCTTCAAGCTTCAGATGCAATGGCAATGCTCAAGGAATCATCCTCTTCCACACTCTTCAATGAAGTCCTCATCTTCACACTCAAGTCCAACATCTCTCAAGATACTCAAATCAGAAGACAATTGATTTAACAGGATGAGAGGAAATGATAAACAGCTTACTGACAACCAAAGGAAGCCTGTAAGGGTTCATCATTATGAGAGACTGGTTCCCTCAAAGTTCTACTTCCCAGATAAAGCCACTCATCCCTCCAAAGGAGGTATGTGAATATCTTATAAGGACTTTTAGTCATTGGGAGGAATGGAAGCAGAAGATGCTTTCCATATTTATGAAAGAAATCATTCTAACTACAAGGCTCTCCCTATGTTTCCTATCTCTTAAATCTTCATCAGACACCTTCAGGCACCAACAAATCCAAAGCTCCAAGCAACTTCAAGCAACTTCAAGCATCCTCACCTTGTCTTCAACTTGTCTTCGATCTCAAACAAAGGCAAACCAAGCAAAAACCCTAATCTAAGGGGACTAAAGCAGTTAAACTAGTGGAATTAGTGAGTTAGGATCACCTAAAACCTAGTACTAAAGTTAGTCCTAACTAAAATACTAAAACCAATTTTAAAATCCTACAAAAATTACTATGGGAACCTATGTCAATCATGACTCTACCACATTAATTTCAGAGATCAAATCATCAAATTGGGCCTAGAACTAAATTCTACATTACAAGGTATCCACCCTAAA
Organism: Lathyrus sativus; assembly: GCA_963859935.3. Classification (NCBI taxonomy): domain Eukaryota; kingdom Viridiplantae; phylum Streptophyta; class Magnoliopsida; order Fabales; family Fabaceae; genus Lathyrus; species Lathyrus sativus. The sequence goes on along the minus strand of OZ012736.1, from coordinate 299,497,671 downwards.
ACCCTAAAAGGAAGCATCTAAATATCAATCTAGAAAGCACACCTATTTTTATCACAAAAATGTGAGAAAAATTCTATGGGATCATACATGTCTAACCTAACCACACACAAAAAATTAGGCTCAAAATCATCACCAAGTGATCACACTAAATTCCACAAAAATATGTATCAAACATAACCATTTTAATATCAATTAAAATATAAAATTCCCATTAAATCAGAAATTACATGAAATGAAAATATTTTTTCTCTAAAAAATACTAGACTCAATCATGAGTAAAATGCAAAAAGAATGGGTTTAATTGGATTAATTTTCAATTTATTATGAATTTTTCAAGAACCATGAATAAAATGAGAAAATAAAGAAAATTCAATTAAAAGAATAAATGCACGGTGTGGATAGCAACTAAACACAGTTCAAACTATGGGTTGGGCCTTCAGGGGGGTGTGAATAGCACTTAATTCATTAAGCCCAAAACACTGAATAAATGAAACGGTGCGTTTCATTTCTTCAGATCCTTCACAAATCAAATTTAAAATGTGGCCGTTGGATGAGCTCCTAGTCAAAGGTCAAACCAAGATCCAAGGGTGTTCTGATCGTCTCCTACCTTTTGAACATCAGAGCTTCGCGCCCAGCTCCGGCCACCACCGGTGGTGCTCCGGTCGTCTTCCCCAACCCTAGTTCTCTCTACAGGCCTCCATTGCAAATGGTCAAAACATGAAACTCATCCCAAATCTTGCCACGAATTCAACCATACCCTTAGCTTCCTCTGAAACCTCAAGATTCATCATATCCCAATCTCAACCGAAAATGTTAATTCACCTATTTTGTCTCTAATTCTCCAATTAACTATCTGAGATCCATCCTACACCATTCTACAATGAATCTAACACCTTAATTCAACTTAATTCTACCTAAATCATGCTAGGGGAAGAAAGTTACCAACCTGAAAATCTTGGATGAACAGATTCCCTAAACCTCCAATTCAAGCTCTACAATCTTGCAGACACGATCAATGAACCTCCTCCTTGCTTCTGTATGCAAAAGAACCAGTTGAAAGTGCTTGAATCTTGAAACCCGATGGGGAGTTGCAGGTGGAAAATTCTGACTTCAAGAGCACCAATTAGCCACGAATCCTTCTTGATAATGATCTAGAATCACTCCTTGACATCCATGGAAGAAGTTTCAATCAAGGAAAAGGATGGAAAATGAAGAATTTGGTGAAATCGATTGCACTTGCAAGCTATGAAATTTCAATCTCAATCTATGCTCTCTCCTTCAATCATCACCAACCTCTTCAATGGATCATCTCTACTCAATATATAGATGATGTTTGGATGATCTAGAACCCTCTAGATCCTTCTAATGAGAGTTTCCACTTCTCATGTCATGAGATTTTCAATCACATCTCATGCTATGTGTAATTCTGTTTGCAGCTTGAAAACCATCCCAATCTCTTTAAATTTCTCCCCTAGTGACATTTTGGAAGAGTTTAGCTTGCCAAGGGCCTTGCTCATGCCTTGATTTTGAGTTTTGCAAATGTTACTTAATATGCAAGTAACCACTTTCCAAAGCAAGTCCCCAAATTGAATCTCAACTCAAAAATGTGGCTAAACCAATGTTCTTAAAATGTTTTCTAGAGTCAAAATGATATATTACATGCCATGGTTTGGATGTGTAGGTTGAAAATATCAATTTCCAACTTTGGTTTATTTAACTTATACCCTTATTTTAGGTCATTTTTGCAACTTTGAGCTACAAGCCTTTCCATCACCTCATGACCTCCTTACTAGCCTTAAAACATCATTTTGAACAAGTTTGATGTTGAAGATTTTCCATTTGAAGCTTGGAAATAGGAGTTATGGCCTTATGCTTGAAATGGCCTGTAATCTCCAAATGACCAAAATGCCCTTGACTTGTCAAAGCCATAACTTGAGTTCTGCAAATCCTATCAAAGACTTCTAGTACTCTCTAGAAAGCTAAGAGGATAAGGAACAACATTCATGTTGACCAAAAGTTTATAGGAATCATCCTTCTTGGGCAAAAGTTTGATGCAAGTTGGGTAACTTTCAAGGCCCCAGATTCACATACCTCAGATGACCTGTAACTTGTCAAAGTCATAACTTGAGCTCTACAAATCCTATCAAGGACTTCTAGTACTCAAATTAAAGCTAAGAACAAGCTCTACAACAATCATATTGGGGGTAAGATGAGATGACAATCAAATCTTGGGCTAAACTGCCTTGAAGATAGGGGTCAAACTAGGGGATTTTACACTGTCAAGCCTTAGAAACCCTAGCTTGAAACTTCTCAAACTCTTCAATCATGATGAGTTGAACTTGGAATCATCCTTATAGCATCTCAATGCATAAATCCATGATCACATGGCTCTTGGATTAGGTCTCAACCTTCCTCAAATCATCAGTTGACCTAGGGTTGACCCAGTCAAACACTAATTACACCACTCATGGCTGAGTATTCTTATTCTTGCACAATGACCTGTCTAGGCTTCATGATGGCTTTCAAGACATCTCATAAGCTCTCTCAAGGCTTCAAGTTTACATTCATGGCTTTAGAATCATCTGAGGAGTTCCCACAACTCTCAAGTTAGGAGGCACACACTCTTGGTTTCAACCATTTCTCTGAGGATCTTTTAACTTCTCTGACAAGGATATCAACCCTTGAACACTTGAATAATCTTCTTGGCTAGCTTCATAGTCTTGTATAGCCCTTGATTGGTAATCATACCTCTTGATCTCCTGCATACATGTCAATGAAATGTAAATGATAATGCTAATGTGAATGAAATGAAACACAAGCTAGGTAAAGAAATGTTGGTCAAATTTTAGGGTGCAACAGGCTGAGCCCAACTTCACAAACAGACAGCAAGCAAAATAAGGGGGAGGCGCAAAGAGGAATATAGGGGGTATAATCCGAATTAAACAAATGAGCCGAAGCCCACTAACCCAACAGCGACCAAACAACAAAACCATAAGCCTTTCTTCTTCTTCCCCTTTTCGAAACCCTAGCTCCGCCGATTACAAACCTTAACTCCCTCTTCTTCAACCTTACCGTCTTCCCAGCCTTGTTCCATCATTGTTCGCAGCTCAAACCAACAAAACCTCTAACAACCCAAAGCCTTAACGAAACTCTCTCCCTCTCAGCTTAGATTCAATTCCTTCGAACATCACCATCACCGATGCATAACCTGAAAAAAATGATGAATCAGCAGTGAAATTAGTGTTGTTTTGTTGTTGTTTCACAGAGTAAAACAAAGGTGGAAATCTGGATTGTGAATGAACTTCGTCGAAGTTGTTTGCAAATACTGATTGATCGTGGTTGGAGCTTGGATCTGGAAACTCGAAGGTTAATGATGATGGTGTTTGAAGGAATAATGAGGGTTAACGACGTTTGAGACAGATCAGAGATTGCATGTTGAAGATTCGGAGTTTGTTTGAGATGTAGATCTGGGAACAATTTTGTGAGGATGGTGATGAAGGTATTTCATGAGGATCTGAAATAATTTTCGTGGAAAATGAGTTTCCGAAAAAAAAATGGATGAAGGTTTGAATGCGTTTGAAGATTTGTGATGAAGATAATGGAGGTAGATTGTGGTTTGTTTGTTTTAGATCTGGAGTTAGTTGATGAATCTGGAGATTTGAAGATTGGATGAATGTTCATACATGGATGAAGACATGAAGTTAGATCTGGAAAAGAGTTTTTGTTGGTTTGATAATCCGGAGATTCGATGAAGTTAAGACGAATCTGATGAAGGTTGATGGAGAAATCTGGGAAAAACGGTGGAGTTATGATGATCGTGATGTAGATATTTGAATGTTTTTGGAGAAATAGTTTGAACAGGATGAACACAATGAATGTTCTTGTGGAAATCTGGAAAATTAATTAACACGGATGAACATTTTGAAGGTTTCTGGGAAAAGTTTGAAGGAGGTGTATGAACATGATGAAGGTTTCTGGAAAATAAATATGAACAAGGATGAACGTGTATGAACTCGTGATGAATTTTCGGTGACGCTATGAGTTTTCCGGCGAGGGTTTTGGCCGTGTTGGACGCCGCTGATTTCGCCGGTGAGTGTCTCCGGTGTTTGCATGGGATGACGATGAGGTGGCGCCTAGTGGGGTCGCGTGTCAGTCATTAATGATGAGAGAGAGTACTGCATGCATCTTATATAGGGACAAGTGGCATGGATTGATGAGAGTGGGCCTGAAGAGTGGACACCTGGCCTGTGGATTTGGACTTATTGGGCTTCACTTAATGACTAATGACTGATTAACATGGATTCAATTAAAGACTAAAATTAATGATAATGATGGAAAACGAAAATGATTAAAGCTAATTAACAATTAATGGAAATGAAAAATAATGCTAATAAAAGCTGCTTAATAAAACCTGATTAATAAAAGCTAAAACTAATTAAAATCTATATTAAAACTATTAAAATGTTAAAACTAATAAAAATCTAAAAAGAGTTAATTTTATAAAAACTATCTAAAATCTATTAAAATCTAATAACATTCTAGAAACAAATGAAATTCTAATAAACTCTAAAAATAGGAAAAACTATTAACAGTCTATTAACCTCTAATAAAATATTCTAAACTGGAAAATTAAATCTAAAAAAACATTTAAGATCTAAATTCTATGCTAAAAATTAGGAGATAAAATCTAGAAAATGCAACGGAACAACCGGTAAAAATACGGACACCAAAATATCCTCAAAAACAACAGCATAAGCTGAAAACACCGGGAAGAGCGCAAATTCCAAAATAAACCTCCGTGTTCGAAATGATTTGAATCGCCTGAAAAGCGAGAAGAGGGCTGTAATCCCGATAAAATCAATCCTTCTGAAAAAATGCATGGTATGCGATATGTAGATGTAAAATGCAAAAATGAATCGAAACATAAGCCAAATTACGAGAAACGGTTGGTCAAATTTTGGGGTACAACAGCTGCCCCTATTCAAACGGCTTGGACCTGAAGGGTTGAAAAGCGAACGACTTTTAAACATTCAAAGGTGAAAGACAGTTGAATACCAAAGAACCCGGAAATTTGCCAACCGCAAAAACAAAACTATAAACTCTGATTGGGACAAAGATCTCTGGAGATAACTGAAATAAACACAAGAATAATCTGCTGGGGAAGTACACTGACCAAGAATCAGTACTAACCACAAACTACCAACCAAAAGTTGGGGTCACCGGAATACCGAACAAAGTCAAATCCACACTATCAACCAAAAGTTGAAATCACCAGACAACCACAAGCTACCAACCAAAAGTTGGGATAACACTCCACAAGAGAAACCAAAGACTACCAACCAAAAGTTAGGATCGCGCCCACAAAATCTTACCAACCCAAAAGCTGAAATTAAACAAAGCTACCAACCAAAAGTTGGAATTGAAGTAAAGGATACCAACCAAAAGTTGGAATTAAATAAAGCTACCAACCAAAAGTTGGAATAAAGCATCTGACATCGCCGTCAGAAATCTGCAAGGGATAAAAAATTTTGACATCGTCGCCAGACAAACGGAAAACATCTGACATCGTCGCCAGGCAGACAAAACACTGATAAACATCTCACATCGCCGCCAGATATAGGATACCACAATCATCAGACCCGCAGATAAAGACCTTTGACATCGCCTTCAGGCATTCGCTAAATAAAAGCGAGCAATCAAACCCGAAGGTAAGGACATCTGGCATCGCCGCCAGGCATTCTCTAAATAAAAGCGAGCATCGAACCCGAAGGCTGGATCAACCGAAGCTGATAAAATTTGATAATTCACAATAATACTCCGCTGGGGAAGAGAGAAACTTAACCAAGCAACTCTGGCAGGGAGAAAGGAGAGACTTAACCAAGTAACTCTGTTGGGGAAACACAATAAGATGAACTCGTCCATCAAAAATATGTATCGTGGTCTGGATACCATCTGGATTGAAGGATGACATTCCAAGTTGTCCGAATTTGGATATTCAATGAGAAAGAGGCGGAGCCTGGATGCTCAATGTAAAAGTCAGAGTCTGGATACTCAACAAAGTTTACCGGAGTCTGGTTACTCCACAAAGGCGACCGGTGTTTGGATACTCAACGGACTAGGCAAAATATCACAAATATATTCATCAGGGTCTGGACACCCAACTGCCTTTACCGGAGTCTGGATACTCGACGGACAAAGCACAATAACAACAATTACCGTTGTCTGGATACCACAAGGAGATCTTTACCGTGGTCTAGATACTCAATGGAGAAAGAAAAATACCATCACTCGGGAACGACCGAAGTCTGGATACTCGAAGGAAGAAGGATTTCAATCACAAATTTTACCGTGGTTTGGATACCGCAAAGAAATTGACCGGAGTCTGGATACTCGACGGAAAAAACCATCTGATGCTGCCATGGTCTGGATACCACACGGGCTAACGGAAACTGCCATGGTCTGGATACCATTCGGGCAATAAATAACCACCAACTTGCCATGGTCTAAACACCATGCGGGCAAAGATATCAGTCATCTGCTGGAGATACACATGAGAACAGAGAGGTAACAACCTGGCTTATGTTTCACATGCATATGTTTGAAAATGGCGTAATGCTCCATACGAAATGGAAATGCTACGCATTTGGATAGATGATATGTACAATGCAAAGTGCAAGGGAACCCCTCCAACAAAATAAATGCTAGAGAGAAGAAAGCCAAATCCGCTGGGGATCAAAATCAAACCCTGCTGAGGAAAACACCCTGGATGGCCCACCAGAATACAACTCTTCTGGGAAACAAATGCTTTGGCCGAGGGAAACACAACCACTCTACTGAGGAATCAACGACTCTGCAGAGGAAACAAAATCAACCGCTGAAATTGAATTTCGCTTCACCGAGGAAAACAGCCCTGAACGGCCTCCTAGGGCACCAAAGTCCTTCTAAGGTACAAAATACTCATCTGAAAGTGGCAACTTCACTGGGGAAGAATCAAAATCCACCCTGCCGGGGATACTCAGCTGGGGAATAATCTACCTTCGCTATAGGTTACTTACCTCTTGAATACTTCCAAAGCAAGATCTTGATGCTAAGCTTCCTAGTTTAATGAGAATGAATTGAATGATTGCTCTACACTCCCAATGCAAAATCCAAGCAGCTCAGGTTCTTTTCAAGCTAGTTTTATGCAAGACAGAGTTGCTTCCACTTGAAGCAACAATGAACTCTTTGTGACAGATCCACCAAATGATGGTGCAATGGATCTTTGGTGATTTAGATAGAAAATATACTTTAAATCCAAGATATTTGAGGTGTCATGAGGGTTAGAATAAGCCTGAGCAGAGAGTGTTGCTAGGTTATGCAGAAAGTCAAAGTTCTTTAGGGTTGAAGGTTGACTTTTGGAAATATGTGGTTTTTGAATGGTGCAATGGCTGGAATAGCTTTAGAACATTATTTGTAGGTTGTGTGAAGTGTCAATGATGAGTTTCAAGGTTTAGAAAGGGATCTGGTATGAAATCTATTCAAGACAGATTTTAGAGTTTTTGATGAGTTTGCTTCACTAGCAAGAAAATGCAAGACAAAGGTGGATAGGTTGTTTTCTTCTTTATTTGAGGCTTGTTCTTGTGTTTGATGCATATAGGATTTCTCTATTTATAGAGTGTACAAGGGAGCCAAGGGTTTGGACAGATTTGAACAAAATGTGAAATGTCTTGCTTTTAGAGGGAAGGAAAGGTAAATCTTCTTGTGATCTTCTTCTGCAGATTTTGAGCTGGTTTCCAACGCATCTTAGCATCAAAAAATATGTGATTAAGCTGTAGGAAGTTACTAGAGGGATGGGAAGAGAATAATCTTCATGCAGCAGCAGATTTCACTCTTAAAGTTTCTCTTTCATCATGTACTTTTGTACTTTCTTGGATTTTAATAATACTCTTTAACCAAACCCTTGGCTTTGCTTATAGATTCTTCTGGAATTTTCACTCATCACACCTCTAGAAATCATATCAATGGTTAAACAAATGGTTAAGAATCAATTGGCTGGTTGGTGTATTGGTTCATGTCAAGTTGAAGTTGCTCATTTCAAGTTCTTGGACCCAAACTTCCCTCCTTCGAAAATCCTAGCTCACAAATGCTATGGAGGATTTATTGTACTTTTTGGAAATCCCTCATTATGCTCTACAACTTTCATGTTTTAAGATTTTTCAAATTCCAAGTGGAACTAGGTCAAACATTCTCTTGAAGTTGGCTGAAAGCATGAATTAAAAGTGCCAAAATCCTGAAATTTCACCATGTGTTTTTCCCTCTTGACTTGTTTTTGATCATAACTCAAAATCTATTCATTTTTTCATATAGTTCACTTTTTCACTTTTTTAAGACTTCGCAATACCTTTCCAACAAGCTTTGAACCAATCCATTTGGATGTGTGGTTAGGAAGTTATGGTCTTGCCCCTTTCAAAACCCTAATTTCCCGATTTTTCGATTACTTCTCAATTCTTAATCCAAAGGTCACCAAAATTCAAGATTAGATATGATATAACACTAGGAACATAATTGTCTTCAATTTTGGGTCAAAACCCTGTTGGTCAATGAGTTGACTTTTCAGTCAGACGAACCGAACGATCGAAAACCTCTGAATCGACTGTTAGTGTTTTGGATTCTCTGAGGTCTTGAAATTTATAGAGGGGACTTTAATAAGTCATATAAGGTTCATGGACCATGATTCCACCATTGTAATTCCAATTAAATCAAAATCCAAACCACAGTTGACTTTTCCTAATCAGAAACCTTAATCGGGGGTCCTGGACTGCACTGCTCTTTTCCTTGGGTGACAACCTCAAATTGGATTCATACTTGATCCAATATAGTATTATTTGATGACATAGGGGGTTGCTTCATGGAGAATCAATCTAAGACATTGACTGATCAAACCAAAGAAAACCCTGATTCCTGACTCTGTGGAACCCTAATTCATTTGTATCTTGACAAAGACAAACTTGAAATAGGTTAAGGTTAGATAAACAATAATGATGCTCCTAGAATGAAGATGGAATCTAGGGGTCAAAATTCGGGTACAACAGTTGCCCCTATTTAAATATCTTCACCAGATGGCAATGAGAGATGACAATCTCCATAGAATCATGGTGAAAGGTATTTAAATATAGCAAACAGAAAATTTTGTCCCTTAGATACGGTGGTTAGAAGCATGAAAATGGTCAGGAGGCTGCGAGACGGGAATTTTGACTTAATGATTAATAATCAAGTATTCCCGAATTTTATTCTTCCAAACCCAACTAGCACACACATCCGTAACCAAAATAGTTATTGTTATGTTGAAAATCCAGTCCTCGCGCACGTTCCAGAGAATTTTGCTGCTGGCGGGGACAATGCTGACAAACTTCCACATATTGCACGTGTCACTTCTGAAAATATTGCAGGTACATCCTCGAGGAGCAGACTCATAAGAAGAAGTGAAGACACACCCGACACTCTCGATTACATATATGATAAGATGATGTGACAGAGTGAATTAGATGCTCAGCGCGATCAAAGAATTTAGAGTATCGAAGCTCAGCAAGCCAAGATGATGCAGATGTTAGAACACAGATTGGTTCTTAATAATATCTCTATGTTTTGATGATAACTATTATGAAATTTTGTAATTAAGAATTATATACTCTAAAATTTGCTTGAGAATTTTTACTGCAGATAGTAAAGAAATAAACTCTCCAGAAGCAAATCAGAATTGAACATAAGAAATTTGCAAGACTCTGAAGCGCCAGATGCATCCATTAGAAGATTCTGATTGCTGCCAACAGAAGATCCTGAGCGTAGCCTCCAGAAGATTCTGAAGCAGAAGCTCTAGAAGGATCTGAAGCAGAAGCTCCAGAAGGATCTGAAGCAGAAGCTCCAGAAGAATCTGAAGCAAGTCAGAAGCATCTGAACCAAAGAAGAATTCTGTATGAAGAGTTTTTCAAAGCATAGTTACTACAGAAGATTCTGAAAGTACTAAAGCTGCCAGTACTAAAGATCTGTCTCAAATATGCTCTGATCTTAAACACGCTAAAAGCACACCTACTGCAGAAGACTCTGATTCAGCAAAACTCTGATCATCATCAGAAGGCTCTGATCAATTTAGACTCTGATGAATTTGCTGAAAACTGAAGAAGAATTATTCAAAGTTTATATCCGTTGGAATGATCCAAACGACTCTTTCCTTATTTATGCTAGACACAAGAACACAGACAAAAAGGATTTTTCTGTGCTTTCTTCTTCTAGAAAAGGTCACTTGATGTAAAGACAAAAAAAGGCTCAGACCTTTTGGACACTCTTCTCAACGTGAAGCTCACCTTGGATCAGCTGCCTATAAAAGCAAGACTTCACCCAATTTCTTCAGTTGACGTTTTATCCAAAAAGAAATCAACATTCAAGCTCTCATACTATTCATATTCTTTCTAAGAATTAATTTCTTTGTTCTAAATAGTTAAGTGAAAAATCACAGTTGTGATAAAGCTTTATAGAAGCAATCTTAAACACTTGTATTTGTATTACATTTGATTGTAAACCTTAAGAAGATCCAGTTAGGATCAGTAGTTCTTGAGAAGACTTTGAACAGTTGTTCTAAGTGCTTACTATTGTAATCAGTTGATTAAATAGTGGATTAAGTCCTTGATTGAGAAAGGCAAATCACTCTAGGAAGGGTGGACTGGAGTAGTTGAGTTCAACGAACCAGGATAAAAATACTTGAGTTTTTATTTCTAAGTTTTAATCTTCATACTTATTCAACCCCCCCTTCTAAGTATTTTCTCACCTTCAGTTGGCATCAGAGCTCCGGTTCTGTGTGTGCTACCACTTAATAGTGACAGTAAAGATCCAGAGAGAAATACTTTGATATATATTTGGTTGTTACTATGGCTGATAATACAATGTCTAACATTAACAACAAATATGAAGAAAGGGACAGAATCAGCACCAAACCCCCTATGTTTGATGGGGAGAAATTTGATTATTGGAAAGACAGGATTGAAAGTTTTTTCCTTGGATATGATGCTGATTTACGGGATCTGGTCATAGATGGATATGTTCATCCCACTGATGTGAATGGCAAGAAAATAGACAGAAAATCTATGACAGATGCTCAGAAGAAAGAATTTAGAAATCACCACAAGGCTAGAACAATATTGTTGAATGCAATATCTCACACTGAGTATGAAAAAATTACAAATAGGGAAACTACATTTGACATGTTTGAATCCTTAAAGATGACTCATGAGGGAAACTCTCAAGTCAAGGAAACAAAGGCTCTGGTTCTGATCCAGAAGTATAAAGCCTTCAAGATGCAAGACTCTGAATCTGTTGAAGCTATGTTCTCCAGATTTCAAATACTTACAGCTGGATTAAAGGTTCTGGACAAAGGATACTCTACTGCTGATCATGTGAAAAAGATCATCAGAAGCTTACCTACCAGATGGAGACCTATGGTGACAGCGTTGAAGATGGCTAAAGATTTGAACAAGATCTCCTTGGAGGAACTGATCAGTTCTCTAAGAAGTCATGAAATTGAACTTGAGGAAGATGAACCTCAAAAGAAAGGTAAATCTGTTGCTTTAAAATCTAATTAATCTGCTAAAGCATTGCAGGTAATAGAGGAAAGCTCTGAAGAATCCTCATCTGAAGATGAAGATGAACTATCCATGTTGTCCAGAAGAATAAACAAACTCTGGAAGCATAAAGGAAAGAAGTTCAGAAACTTCTGGAAGCCTGACCAAAGAAAAGAATCTTCTGGACACAGAAGATCTGACAAAAAGGAGGTTGTATGTTATGAATGTAAAGAACCTGGACATTACAAAAATGAATGTCCAAAGGTGCTGAAAGAAAAGCCTAAAAGAAAATTTGATAAGAAGAAAAAGGTTCTGATGGCCACCTGGGATGATTCAGATACATCTGAATCTGAAACGGAGTCAGAAGAAGAATGTGCCAATGTAGCTTTGATGGCAGACATAGAAGATCAGGAGGAAGGAACTTCAGGATCTGAATCTGACTCTGGATCTGACTCTGACGCTAAAGAGGTAATGGCTAAACTCACTAAAGAAGAACTTATCAAAGTGTTATCAGAAGTTCTGAAAAGCTATAACAATATTAAGCTCAAATACAAGAAGCGTCAAAGCAATCTTGTATCTGAGAATAATATTCTCAAATCAGAAGTAGCTGAGCTAAATGAAAAGAACTTAAAATTGAAAAATGATTCTGAATTAGCTCAACAAAACTCTGATTCTGAAACTGAATCTGAATGCAAAAATATTTTGGAAAAATATGATTATAGCTTTCAGAAGTTTCTTGCTAAAAGCATAGACAGAAGCAAAATGGCTTCTATGATCTATGGAGTTAGCAGGAATAACAGAAAAGGAATTGGATATGAATCCTCCTCTGGAAAGGATTTAAATCCAAAACCTGTTGATAAAATTATCATCAAGAAAACTCCTTTATATTCACACTTTAAATTTGGTCACTTGAATGATATTGAACAAACACGCTCTGAAAAGAATATTCATGTGTTTAAATCTAAGGCTAGTCAGAATAAACCTTATGTTGAAAAACAGAAGTTTAGACAAACCTTCAGAGCAACTAACCCTAAACGACCCAAGAAGATCTGGGTACCTAAAAGTAAAATAATTCCTGTTGCAGATGTTCTTAGCAGCAAGGTCAGGACGCCAATCATGGTACCTGGACTCTGGATGCTCACGACACATGATAGGAGAAAGGTCTATGTTCCAAAGCATGGAGCTTAGATCTGGAGGTGATGTGAAATTTGGAGGGAACCAGAAGGGTAAGATCATTGGATCTGGCACCATTGGAAATGGTAAACTTCCCTCTATTACTAATGTTTTACTTGTTGAAGGGTTAAAGCATAACTTATTGTCCATAAGTCAATTAAGTGACAATGGTTATGATATTACCTTTAATAAAAAATGTTGTAAAGCTATTAGTAAAAAAGATGGCTCTATCCTATTTAGTGGTAAGAGGAAAAACAACATTTATAAAATAAACCTTTCAGAACTTAAGGTTCAGAATGTTAAATGCCTCTTGTCTGTTAATGAAGAGCAATGGGTCTGGCACAGAAGATTGGGGCATATTAATATGAGACGTATATCTCAGATTAATAAACTTAATCTTGTTAGAGGATTTCCTAATCTGAAGTTCACCTCAGATGCTCTTTGTGAAGCATGCCAAAAAGGGAAGTTTTCAAAATCATCTTTTAAATCAAAAAATGTTGTTTCTACTTCCAGACCACTAGAATTACTTCATATTGATTTGTTTGGACCAGTGAAAACTGCATCCATCAGAGGCAAGAAGTATGGATTAGTCATTGTTGATGACTATAGTAGATGGACATGGGTTAATGACTGGATACACAAATGACACTATGTACAAGTAGGATAAATTTGGGGTATGACAGATGCCCCTATCTAATTGGCTTAAACCAAGTAAGATGAATTGCTGCATCATTCATTCTTTCGAGGTAGAGTACAATTAGATATGAAGAAGACCCTGAATTTGTCCGAAAAGAAAAGGAATGCCCGAGAATTGAAATGCTGGATGAGGTATATCTCTGAGCAAACTGTGGAACACTAGAAAAAGGTCGCCATCACCAAAAGGATGATAGAGCAAACACGCTCACGCAATCTAACACCAGACGAGATGACAGACCTCCCACCAAAAGGATGACGGAGCAAAACTCACACCGGCCACTACCACCAAAAGGATGATAGGACAAACACTATCGCACAATCTGACATCAATAAGATGACAGACCCCCCACCAAAAGGATGACATAGCGAAACTCACACCGACCACTTCCACCAAAAGGATGATAGGACAAACACTATCGCACAATCTGACATCAATAAGATGACAGACCCCCCACCAAAAGGATGACGGAGTGAAACTCACACTAGCCACTACCACCAAAAGGATGATAGGACAAACACAACCGAACAATCTGACACCAATCCAGATGACAGACCCCCAACCAAAAGGATGACAGAGCGAAATACTCACCGGTCACTACCACCAAAAGGATGATAGGACAAACACTATCGCACAATCTGACATCAACAAGATGACAGACCCCCCACCAAAAGGATGACGGAGCGAAACTCACACCGGCCACTACCACCAAAAGGATGATAGGACAAACACTATCGCACAATATGACATCAATCCAGATGACAGACCCCCCACCAAAAGGATGATGGAGCGAAACTCACACCGACCACTACCACCAAAAGGATGATAGGACAAACACTATCGCACAATCTGACACCAACAAGATGACAGACCCCTCACCAAAAGGATGACGAAGCGAAACTCACACCGGCCACTACCACTAAAAGGATGATAGGACAAACACTATCGCACAATCTACCATCAACTAGATAACAGACCCCCCACCAAAAGGATGACGGAGTGAAACTGACACACACAGGTTGCTATCACCAAAAGGATGATAGAACGACACAAATTGAAGGTTACCAACACCTAAAGGATGCAAGCTAGGTTGAACCGAAGAAGTTCAGCTACGCAAGGCAATTGACAATGGTCATGCTTGCTGAATACAAGTCATTGGGGAACACCCAGGAGGAAGATTTGCTTGAAATGAATCAACAGGGTACGCCCACCGTCTTGTTTGGAGGTCACAACTTTATTGAAATGATTTCATGAGGAACGACCATGAACTTTTGAAGAGGACGCCCCTGTCTGGGCTGAATTTGTCTTGGGGTCTTGTCTTGGTCAACAAAAGGCTTAACAACTTCGTGAGGAACTGTTGCACCCCAAAATTTGCCTAACCTTTTCTTACTTGGTTTATGTTTCATTGCATTAGCATATCATTGATCTAACATTTGCATAGCATAACATTGTTCATTTGTGCAGGGGATCAAGTGTGGTTTATATCCAGAGGAGCCTATCTAGATGTCTTATTCAAGCTTGAGAAGTCACCATAGTCATCAGGAAGAGGGTTGGGTTCTTGAGGAGCTTAGTTGTTTGTATGTGGTTAATCTCCTAATCTAGGGACCAATTGAAGATCATTAGTGGATTGTGAGGCCTTGATCAAGGAGAGAGTGTGTGGATAGAGCTCATAGAGTGTCTTGAGGATCATGGTGGAGCTCAATCAAGTCATTGTGTAAAGTGTAAAGAGCCACAGTTGAGGGTGCTGCAATTAGGGTTTTCATCTGAGCAATCCTAAGTCAATTGTGCAATTGAAGAGGATCAAAGCTCATTTTTGAGTCTTTGTAATCTTGGACAGTTGCATTGAGATACATGAGATGATATTCCAAGATCTATTCAAGAAGAATTCAGAGTGTAAGGAGTTGCTAAATTAGGGTTCTCAGGGTAAAATCCCCTATTTAGTGCCTAACTTCAAGACCACTTATCTCAAGATGAAAGTTTCATCTCCACTTTTGGCCAACATGAAACTTGTAGATCATGATCTTAGCTTTAATTTGAGTACTAGAAGTCCTCCATTAGATTTATAAAACTCAAGTTATGGTCCAGATAAGTTATAGGTCATCTGAGGAATGGAAATTTGTATGTGAAAGTTCACCAAATTCCAAGGAACTTTTGACCTAGAAGGGTGTTTTTCTTGACCTTTTGGCCAACATGAAAGTTGTAGGTATTGATCTTAGCTTTCCAAATTGTATTAGAAGTCTTCCATCGGATTTGCAGAACTCAAGTTATGAGGTTTATAAGTTAGGGGTATTTTGGGAAAGTAAGATTATAGGTCATTTGGCATTATAGGTCATTTTCTCCATCTTGCAAGCTTCAAATGCAATTTGTTTCAACACAAAACTTGCTCCAAATGATGTTTTTAGGTTAAACATGTCCTCATGATGAATTGATTTGGCTTAGGGTGAGACTTGATTTGATAAATTTTGCAAAAGGAAGAATTTAAAGGCATTTAATGAAAAATCCATGATTAATTCATTTGTGTTCAAAATAGGCCATATGAATACTCATTTTAATCAGAAAAACCATTCTAAACACATTGGCAATATTGGATTTTTGATTTGAGGTCTTTTTCATAGCTTTATGGCTTGTTACTTCACAAGTAAGCAACACTTCACAATTTGTTCACATGATGAATTCAAGCATTCTAATCACTTTAGACTCCCTCAACAAACCAGAAGGAGTTGATTGAAAGCTTCTAAGGGAAGATTTGAGCCAGAAATCGTGTTCACCATTGTTGGTTTTTTGGAAGAAAATTGAAAAGTGGATTTTCTGAGTTGGGCCTCAATTGGACCTCAAAAGCCCACAAATCATTTCTATTTAAGTTCTGTGAGTGATTTAGAACAATTTTGGTGATCATTTCGTACCAGAACCAAGGATTGAAGTTGGAGTTTCAAGAGGAGAGTTGAAAATTGTGATTTCCATTTCAAGCCATTTCAAAGCAAATTGAAGTTACCAACGCATTCATCATCAAGCATTGAGTAGATCTGCACCATTTGAAGCTGAAAATCGTGTTCTAGATACTTCAATTCGAAGCTCAAAGTCAGGTATGTAACTTTCAAATTTCCACTGATTCTAGCACGATCTAGGCATGGTTAGTATGTGGATAGGCTGTGGATTGAAACATAGATGAAATCTGGATAAGAATTTGGTTGATTAGAGACAAAATAGAATGTGATGTAATTTCTGTTGAGAGTTAGTTTAGCATGATCTTGAGGTTTCAACGTGATCTATTTAGTTGAGGATGATCAGTGTGACAAGAGGAGTAGATCTATGATTTTAGTTTGAGGAATGGTGAAGATATAGAATTATGCATATTTTGAGATCTTCTTCGTGTTTTAGTTTCTGGTGAGAATTAGAGAATTTGGAGGTCATATTTGAGATCAGGAGGAAAAATGGAGCGGAATCATGTAAGGTTTGATGAGTTTTGATCACCTGTAATTGTTAGCTCGCCGGAGAAGACGGCTGAGGACCACCAGACCACCGTGACTGAGACTTTCCCTCCAACTGCCTTTCAAATGGAGAAGATGATGTTTCCACCCTTGGATCTAGCCTGAGACTTGCCTTTGTCATTAAATCGTGTGGCTGTGTTTTAACTTCAGAAGTTGAGTTTGTGGATTGAAACGCGGTCGTTCCATTTATTTGCTGGCATCCTGAGAGCCTTCAGATGCATTGACGGAGTCCACCATCCAACGCCTCCCATTTATTCTTGCATTTTAATTCTTTTATTTGATTTTCTTTTTATTTTAATTTCATTTTCTTTCTTTAATTCATATTAAATCCAATATTTGTCAGAAAAATAATATAAAAATATGTCCATGCTCCTCTCTTAATTTGTGATTTTTCTGTGCTCTTGCATTTTATTTTTGCTTATTTTTTATTTTAATGTGATTTTCTCCATTTTATTATTTTCTTTAATTTTGTATGTTTGATACATGATTTTGTTGATTTTTGTTCTTGCAATTGGTATTGAATCTTGGGCTGATTTTTTGCTAGCTGGTTGATTAGAGATGCATGATCCCCTATGATTTAATTTAGATTTTTTAGATAACAATAGGTTCTGTTTTGGATTAGGATCATTAGACTTTCCATTTTAGGGTTTTAGTTTGGTACCTCATGATCTAAGTTTTCTTTAGGTGACTTCCCTTTAGATTAAGGTTCTGACCCTTTGTCCATAGGTCCATAACATGTTTAGGTTCTCTTAGAAATTTTCTTAGGATTTTAGAAGGTGTTTTAGTATTTTAAGTTTATTTAATACTTAGGCTAGTTTTAGTTGCTTTCAACATAGCACTTGCCTTAGATTGACCCTAATGGTTGCCTTTAGTACATGTTAAGCTTTCTAATCTTCTTTGATAGTGCTTTAGACATGTTTAAGATTCTGTTTGCTTGGTGGTGATGTTTGATTTGGTGTTTAGGCCTCCCTTTAGAAGCTTTCTTTGAGCTTGTTCAATTAGGGTTAGGAAGAGCTTAGTTGTTTTCTTTTTTCTTCACACTAAACATGGATTGCTTTGATTGCTTTCCATTCTCATCCTATGATTCAAGGTCCATATGTGAAAGTCTCATCTTTCCTTTGGAAGGATGTGTGGCATTTTACAGTAGGTAGAACCTTTGAGGATGCCTTTCTCAGATGACTGGTTGAGTGTCAGGAGGGATTCCTTTGGTTTCCTTCCTGCTTCTCATCATCAATCCAATATTCTTGATGTTATTTCTTTTCTCTGGTGTTGGCGCTTGTGGGAGCATGGAGATGAAGACTTCTCTTGAAGATTGCTTGAAGTTGTTTGCTTGCAGCTGTTTGATTGTTTGCTGTTTGTCTGATTTGCTGTTGAGTTGTTTGTCTGCTAGTTTGTCTGTTGTATTTCTCTGGCTGCTCTGCTCTACTTGTGTGACTAATTGAATGTGTGTTGCATTAGACTAGGTTTCTCATATAGTGATATATGCTTAAGAGCATCATATACTGATTGACTGCTCTGTCACACAAGAAACCACTTTGTTAAAACTTCTCAAATTTGGATTTTCAACAACTCAAGCCATTCTCAACCATTGGATTATGTTTCAATATGATATTTAGAGGGAATCATGAAGGGAAAACCAGAAGAGTGAAGGATTTGAGAGCTTGACAAGATTTGCAAGCAAGTGGCTAATATTTTAATCAAAAATGCAAAGGAGGAAAGAGAAACTTTTCCACAAAATCTGGAGCAGCAGCCTCTCCTATCCATCTAGCCTCATATCATTCACCTCATACATCTTATTCCACTTGATTTTTGCTTGCTTAGAGCCCAAGAACATGATGTTTGCAGCTGCCACAAGATCATATGTAAGATTTCCTTCCAAAACTCCCTCCAAAACCAAAACCTCAAATCTGCCCCAAACCTCTTCATGGACTATAAATAGAGGCTTCATCTCATTGAATTCCACACACCAGAACCATCCTAAACACAAGGAATACATATCTCTCCTTCTTTCTCCCTTTACTTGTAAGTGAAGAAAAATCACAAAACCACCAAAAAGTGTCATTTTGCATTTTTCAGACCAGCCTTTGTTTCCAATCCAAAAACACTTCAAAGACCATATACACACCCTTAAAATGACCCTCTAAAGCTGTTCCCACCTTTGGTTTTCTCAAAAAATCAAAAGATCAAAAAGTCAACTGTCTACACACTCAAGTTTGATTTTTGTGTGAAAGTACGTAGGCACAAGATGCGATATCTTGGCGGGCAACCTTTCCCCGTAGTTAGGCGAACTACGTTGACTCTGATTTCTCGTTCTAGACGGGAATAGTAGGCATAAAGTGCGATGCTTTGCCGAGTCATTTTCTTTTCTTTTCAGACCGGACCTTTAGTTAGATAGATGTAACAAACCTATCAGATAAACACAACAAGCGTGGATCCCATCGAGTACGATGGACGTGAGGGGTGCTAGTACCTTCCCCTTGCGTAACCGACTCCCGAATCCAGACAATGGTTGCGATGAACTTGTCTTATGCCTTTGCGTCAGGTTTTTCCGATCGTTTCCTTTCCCGTTCTGAGGGATAAATAACGAAAGGTGGTGACTCTTCTATCTTGCCGACACCTCATTTTCGCAGTAGCGATAGGAACGCTCATGGATTTGCTAAAGATACCCCTGTTCGGGCTGAATCTTGCATTGAACTTCTTGAATTTGCTCATCAAAAGGTTGAACAACTTCGTGGGAACGCCCACGGTCTTGAATGATGTGCCCCTGGTTGGGCCAAATGTTGTCTTGAAAATTCGATCAACCACGAGGTTGAAATATGTCATGGAAAACACCCATGGTCTTGAAAGAGATGCCCCTGACTGGGCTGAATCTTGCTTTGAATATCGTTGAATCTCATGGGGGAAACCCACGGTCTTGCAAAAATGTCCCTAACTGGGCTGATGATTACTTTGAAGCCCTTGAATTTCGTGGAAGAAACCCACAACTTATGGAAAATGCCCTTGACTGGGCTGCAGATTGCTTTGAAGCTCTTGAATTTGTCCACCCATAAGGTGAACAACTTTGTAGGGGACGCCCACGGTCTTGCGGAGAATGCCTCTGACTGGGCTGATGATGGTCTTGGAAATCTTCGAAATTGATCCTGGACCTTGACTTGCATATGCGAATGTTTGATGACATGAGGTTCCATAATGAATGGAAATGCAAATGCTGACGCGCGGAGGTGCAAGAGTCGGGGAAGCATTATATGATTGGGTATGCATATGATGCAAGATGCTTATGATAACAAATGCAATGCGTATGATGCAAATGATGCATACAAGTGATTGGAAATGCAGGTGGATACGCCTGTGGGGTGGACTTTTGGTAGTTTCTAATACGGATTAGACTTCGAGTGGTGGGAGGGATTGACTTCCTCGACACGCAGTTCGCTGAAGACGCCATGACTGGAGCAGAAGATGTCCTTGATGCCCCAAGTATGGGATATTTGGTGACTGTGAATTTTCTTTAGAGAAGGTTGCAACTTTGCTTGATGATCAGGACAACTTGATTTTGCTCCGGTTTGAACATGGTAATGATCTGCCCCTGATTAACCAGTTCTGAGGTTGAAGCTGAAGTTTGATGACTTGTCCCTGGTCAAGCTATTGAATAATTTGCCCCAGCCTGTGGTTTTTGAGGTTGCCTTGCTTCGTATTAGCCACTGAGATTCAAGTTCCTCTTTGATTTCCCCTTATTGAAATGTTTTTGAATACCTAGCACTGTTTTGCAATTAAAATTGTACATTCACAAATGGTAATCTTAATGCAGAGCTCAACGCAAGTTTTGAAAAAGTGTCGTGATAGTGTGAGACGAATGGACCGTTAGCCCAGACGTTGTGCTATTTTGATTGGTGTGAAAGATATAGCAAGGATAATGACACCAATGCGGATGATTAGCAATTACGTGAGGAGTCAGGTTACGTAACCTTGCGATAGTATGCTTTCAGAATAAACCTCGTCTCAATTAGGTCTTTCGAGGGTTGTAATGTGGTCTGGTTCAAGGTTATAAAACAAAGGATATTAGGCTCAAAGTATAATTTGTACCCACCCCTTCTTCTTAATAATCTCCAGTCCTACATTCAGTTAACTCCACACTTGTCTTGACGGTGTAGACTTGATGATTCAAGGTTTTCTCAATGTGGCAGTCACCTTACTTTGGTTTTGATGGATGTCAGTGACCCTATTTGAATGAACACTGAATCTTATTTTGTTTTTGTTGAGGGTTTCAGGGTCCTCTTTTGCTTTTGTTTTTGATCCCTAACTTTTGCATTGATTGACTTTGCTTGTTAGATCCATCGGGATTGCCTTGATTTTGCCTAAGTCGCCTTTGAGGTGTTTGACTTAGCAGGCTATATATTTTTTGGATTTTGTTGGAGGATAGTGACTTCCATGTCATGAGTCGTTAATGAACAACCGTCTTCTGGATTTTTCTTTGTTGACCCGAGTGCGAGATTGGATTAACTAAATACTACCCTGCCCCAAGTTGAGTGTAAAAGGTTTGAATATCCGAAGGAAACTGCTACTTCTAGGCTCGAAGTGGTTTACTAGGGATTAACTCCTTATATCTCCGGTGTTTGGGGAATTGAAACAATGCCTGTACATCATTGACGAGATTCTGTCTGAAAGCATACAATTTGCAACTATGGGTATTTCGTTTTCATCACCCTCCCTCAAATCATGCTAAACAACAGTTGATAACGTGAAGTGAAAATGTGTCAGTGATTGTGATAAAAATGAGTGGATACGACATAACTAATTTAAAACATGCATAAACAATACATTAATGAAAACCAGATACGAATGACAATTATTCAAAGCATATATCACTTAAACAAACAAAGACAAAATACGAGGAATGCGAAATATGAAATAACAACATGACTGCCTTCTTCGGGGATGAACTTGACTTGACTTGATTTGATGTTGACACTAGCTGGTTGGAGGCATCGGGTTGTTGATGACACTGAGATACTTCCCATCAAAGATAAGAGATTCCTCATCGACCAAGTCTTGAATTTTGTGTTTGAAAGCTCTGCAATTCTCGATGTTGTGACCTGGAGCGCCCTTATCAAAATCACAACAAGCATTTGCATCATAATCGGCAGGAATGACAGTTGGGGGAGCCAAATCTCCCGGAACGAAAACCTTTTTCTCCATCAACTGAGCAAAGATAATAGCATATGTCATTGGTAGGAGATCAAATACCCTATCTGGCCTCCATGTCCTCTGTTGGTTTCGCCGACGCGGTCGTTGAGCGGCTCGCTGCTCTGATCCCTTTTCGGTTATGGCAAGGGCTTCAAAGATTTGATCAATCTTTCGGTTGAGGGATTCCAACTCCTTTTTGATGGCCACTTGTTCTCGCTGAATCTGCTCCATCTAGTATTGGCTTCTAATTGCGTACTGGTGTCGAGGAATCAGCTTGATTTACTGGATAGGAAGGAAAGAGAAACATGAGAAACCACCGAAGGATAGAAAATGCAATATGCACAACAAATGAGATGCAATGCAAATGATATGCAATGCAAGATGCAAGATCCAGGATCACAGGATCACAAATTCAAACAGTTCTGAGATTAGCCGGGTGAACGGATAAAGGACCACAGTCACTACTCAAAGAGACCCCAAGGGTAAGACTCTAAAACGGGTAAGTGCCTAGAGTCAGGGATATCTTTCAAAGATATTACAGCCATGACAAAGCCTCATCACGATAATAATATTCTCAAAAGAATCTCATCTAGGTGAGGTTCTCGTATCTTCTACACGAGAAAGACTTCTCGGAGGTGTCAACTACACAACCATCGACACACGGGTTCTAGAAAAGGATCTCAGAGTCATAGATCAAGGTTGAAAATATCACTGTAAGGAAGCAATACGTTCAAGGGATCTCATCTGATTGGGGCGTTCGTATCAATCCACAGAAAATTAACACTACCAACCACCATGAATAAAATGGTTAATGGTCCTTGGGATCAACGATTCAAGCTCGAAAACGTTATTATCATGGCAAAGACTTACCATGCCAACAACATCTCCAAGAGAATCTACTCCAAGCGGGGTTTTTGCTTCAACTCGACGTGAAAGACTCCACGCAAGTCTCCACTACACAACCACCATCCTAATCCTAGGGTTTTACTCGGACTCGGGTGTAGAGCCATCTCACAAAGTACCCATAAGCATAACAACCTAACAATGCCACAAGCACAAGTGACCAAGATAAGGATACAAATAAATAAGCGAGAAAAAACAAAACCAAAAAGCTAACAACAAGAACTAAGATAGGCTTGACTCTCTCTTGCATGGAGCAATGTTCCGCAGCAGAGTCGCCTGCTATCGCACCTCGAAAAATTTCTTTTTCGAACATACGACCCTCGTGCAAAAGGCGCGGAATGCGGTTCGACAGAGTCGTCACCAAACTTTATTTTTTCCGAATAAACGGGAGAGGAAAATATCGAGAAAACCTCTTAAAATGCGGAAGGAACATGACCGTCGCAACCATATTCCTGGGTTCGGGAGTCGGTTACGCGAGGGGAAGGTATTAGCACCCCTCACGTTCGTTGTACTCAATGGGAACCTCTTAATTCGAGTTGTGATGAAAGTTAGCTAAGCTTAATTCTTCTCTTCTCAATACTAAATACTAAAATGATACTATAAAGGGATAAAGGCGCTAGGGGAAAGTGGATGGTTAGAGGATAGGGTGCTCGCCAAGGATTGCGGCCCTTGTGCCTACGTATGCTCATTCAGACGAGAATGAGAAATCAGAGCGTCGTAGTTTGACTAAGGGAAAGGATGGGGGAAACAGAAGATGGTGGGGATTGTGCTCGCCAAGATCATCGCAATGTTGTGCCTACGTATCTTCATTCGGACGAGAATGAAGAATCAGAGCAGTCGTAGTTCGTGGTAACAACCACGAAGAGAAATGGGATTGAATTGGTTTGAAGGTGGTTACGGATGACGATTACTCGAAGCTTAAGAAAGACTTCTCGGACCCAAGTAATCAGGAGAGTGAACCAAAGACTTGGAACTCTCTCTTTTTCATCTTGAAGATAAGGTTGTACTTGAAAGGGTGAGTTTGAACTGATGACGACTACTTGAAGCTTAAGAAAGACTTCTCGGACCCAAGTAATCGGGAGAGCGAACCAAAGACTTGGAATTCTCTCTTTTTCATCTCAAAAGAAGTTGTGTTTGAAAGATGAGGTTGATCAGATGATGACTACTTGAAGCTTAAGAAAGACTTCTCGGACCCAAGTAGTCGGGAGAGTGAACCAAAGACTTGTAACTCTCTCTTTTTCATCACAAAAGAAAATTGTTTGAATTTGAAATGGTGCTTGAATAAGTGGTTGGGCGATGGTTGAACGTGGTCGGGTTGTTAATGTTATTTAAAGGCGTCAATTGCTCATACACGAATAAGATAACTTGCATCCAAACAACCGAAAGCAAGATCAAAGACATGAACCCACTCTTTACACCTTGAAAAGAATTAAGTAGTTGTTAATTGATTGATGGTTTATTACGAAAATCCGCTTGACGTTGGATCAAGGGTTTGACTTATTATCGCGTGCAAAGCGTGTAATGGACATGGTTTGAGAAACGGGACCGACTTGACTTATGCATCAAGGGTCGAATTGTGTGCAATAGGTTGATGGCAAATGTGTATGAGTTTTTACCTTGATAAACCTCCAATGAAACTCACTTTGGTCTAATTTAGACTTACAAAATCCTGGATTTAGGCCACATATATGTTTTTTTGAATTTTTTGAATAAAGGTTAATGACTGAATGCACAGATGACACTACAAGTAGGACAAATTTGGGGTGTGACACATACATACATACATACATACATACATACATACATACATACATACATACATACATACATACATACATACATACATACATACATACATAGTAAGAGGACTGGTGAATCAAATCAAGATGTGTGTAAAAGGGTTGACATCAAAATCAATAGTTGCAAAGAGGTCATTACTTCCAAAGTTCGATCATGTGGTAGTAGCCATAGAAGAATCGAAGGATTTGTCAAGCATTACAACATAAGAGCTTCAAGGGACGCTTGAATCTCATAAACAAAGAATGGCTGAAAGATATGCAAACAAGATAAATAGTGATGTGGATCTTCAGTCACAGTTAGCTAAAGATAATAAAGGCAAAGGAAAATGGAATGATAGTAAAGGTAGATGAGGCTAGAAAAATTCAAATGGTAGAGGAAACCAACTAGATGGTAGTTCATCATTTCAGAGACAATCCTCAAGATAAAGCAATCATAGAGGTGGTGCTGCAAGCAGAAGAAGATGTAATGGAAGAAAACTTGACAAAAGTCATATTTAGTGTTACAATTGTTAAAAATACGAACATTATGCAAGTCAATGTCGAGGAGTCAAGAAAGAAAGTCAATAAAGTGATGCAATACTTTCAAAACAAGAAGATGATGAAGTATCGTTAATGGTCAAAACAAAAGAAGAAGAAAGATTCAAAGATCAATAGTATCTCGACTCAGGCTGCTCATCACACATGACTGGAAGAAGAGATTGGTTCATTAATATCAGTCATTCAATGAATAATAAGGTGAAATTTACTAATTAAAATACCCTAGTACCGAAGGTACTGGTGATGTTTTGATCATGAGTAAGGATGGAAAGCAATCAGTGACATACCTGACATGAAAATTAATATGCTCTGTATATTTTAGTTGATCGAGACAAATTAAAAGGTGGTGATCAAAGATAAGATGATGAGAGTATTATACTCAAATGACAAGTTAATCTTGAAGGCACTTATGTCTCATAATAGAATGTTCATAGTTAAACTTGATGTGTTAGAAAACAAAAGAGAAAAAAAATGGTCTCAAGATTAAGACAAATCCATATTCCATGCAAATTGTGTGAAGAATGTGTTCAGGCAAAACAACACAAGAATAGCTTCAGCAGTGATGCAAGAAGAAATTTAAAACCCACCATTGAAGTGATTAACTCAGATGTGTGTGGTTCTCTCCAAGTAGATTTAATTGGAAGTAAAAAATACTTTATTACATTTATAGATTACAATAGAAAGATGTGAACCTACTTGATCAAAAAAGAAGTGATGTGATTTATGTCTTCACCAAGTTCAAAGATTTCGACACACTATGTGAAAAGGAAGTAATTTTACATGAGGTGGTGCCACCATACACTCCTCAACAAAATGGTACTGCTCAAAGGAAGAATAAAACCATTATGAATATTTCGAGAAGTATGTTAAAAGGCAAGCACTTACCAAACGAGTTATGGAGTGAGGTTGTCTCCACTACACCTATATACTAGATAGATGTCCAACAAAGAGGCTATAAGGTATCACACTAGAAGAATGTTAGTCTGGTGTCGAACTGTTAGCTCCTAAATTCGACGCCTCAGCTAGAGAGAAGGTATCCAAGACAAAAGTTTGGAGAATAACTTGAATGCAAGAAAATGGCCGAAAGAAGAAAAAGAGCCAAGTCGAAGGACTCACCTGGAGGCCAAGGGTTCGACCGCCTGCTGATACGAATGGTGTGTCAAAGTATTTGAAATTTGAATGTTGGAGGGAACGGTTTTGCTTGTGGAAAATTGAGGGAGACACGTGTCACCTTATGAATAAAGGAACCATGCATTTGAGACAAGTCGCGGAAGGAGATTATGGTGGAAGTTATGAGAGGTTATTTTTTGTTACTGTAAATAGAGTGTCTTAGACATATCCAAAGTGTGTTGTAATTTACTATTGTACAAATTATTCTTGAAATTACTCCAAGTATCCGAGTGTAGAGAAAGCGAGTACTGTAAGAGAATGTACGTGATGTAAACACACCATCTTTTAATTTAATGCAATTTACTTGTTTTTACTTTAAGTTTTACAAAGTCTTTGATTGTCTTTATTGTCTTTACCCCTTTTCCTCCTTACCTTATTTCTCTCATTCCTATGCAATTCCTTTCTCTTCGTCCTCAATCTAACTTCACCTTTACCAACAAACTTTATTCTCTTTTATTAGAAGCCTTACTTTACCTTTAAAATAACCCGTAGTCGAATAGATGTTCTTTTAGGATTCTGTTTATCCCAACCCTGTTCGAGTGTGGAACTTGAATAAATTCTTAAAACCAAAAATAATTCTTTTAGCACATGTCCTAGGATCAATCTGATCGATCCTGTGAGTCACCAAAGTTAGATTTGGAAGATCAGCGGTTGTTTTCCGATTTTCAAGGGAAACAAAATGGCACACTTGGTGGGACAGTGCTAGAGAATCTATTTTTATAAAACTAAACTTATAAAAATTCTGCAGTTATACTGGTCCCTTTTCGCAAGAAGGTACATTTTTATGTTACTAAGAAGTGGTAAAATTACCGCTATAAACGAAGAGACGTGATCAAGACGAAGCAGTAAAAACATGGCTACGGATACAAACCAGCCAGATAACTCCAACCAACAAGGAGACGGTTCCATTGAAGGAATAAGAAACGAGGGAGTTCCCCCTCCGACGCCGTCGACTGGAGAACAAATGGTGCTTCCTGTGAGGCCAGTGCCGACGCCTTTAGTACTTGGGGTAGGATCGACAGTGATAAGGCCTTATACTCAGCCAGTGTTGGAATACACCGGTCACCAAACATCGAATCCTCAGATTGTGTTAGGAGGGAGTTCGACGTCCAGGAAGTTTGTGCCTCCTGGTTTTTCACAATCACCTAGAAACCCCTCATATGGGATGCCCACTGCTATGATGCAAGGGCTCCAAAGTGCACCCCCTGTATTCTCAGATCAGGCGATGGCTTCGCCACTACAAGGGTCAGGGTCGGGTGTGAACATGGGTCGAAACCCCCAGAGTTTAGGGTATTCGACACAAGGCCCTAATTTGACCAACACCTCAGTTGCTTGTTTGAGGCAGCAGATGGATGAAAGCAACCTACAGATGGTTCAGACTTTGTCACAAACTATGGGTGAAATATTTCAACCATTAATCCAAAATACAACCCAGACCAATCAACAATTGGTAGTACAATTAACAAGATTGGCTGAATTCATGGGGGTACCTCCCTTAACCAGAAACCAAGCCGCAGTAGCGGATGCCCCGTGAGATAACCTGGCGAATATGATAGAAGTCGACGTAGGATACCAAGGAAGGATAGTCCATCCGGTAGTCGAAGAGCTTAGGGAAGAGCCTTTGCAAAACCAACCCCGTGGCTTGGGAGAAAGAAATCCAGGAGTGGTGGTTGTGAATCGAAACCAAGACGCAGATAATGTAGTCCAGCGTGTTCGTCGAAACAACATAGCCGTAGACAATAATCTAGCGGCCATGGTCGAGAGAATTATGGCCAGAAATGGGTTAAACACCGGTTTTACTAGGCCAAATTACACTTCACCTATAGTAGACTATATCCTTCAGGCGGAGTTACCTCCTAGGAAGAAAGTACCTAAATTCACTAAATTTTTAGGAGATACGACAGAATCCACCGTCGAACATGTGGCTCGTTACTTAATTGAGGCTGGAGAGATAGCGAACGATGAAAGCCTTAGGATAAAATACTTCCTAAGTTCTCTTACTAAGAACACCTTCACCTGGTTCACGATGCTTCCCCCTAACACGATATGTAACTGGACCCAGTTAGAGCGTTTGTTTCATGAATAGTTCTATATGGGTCAGACTAAAATTAGCTTGAAGGAACTAGCTAGTGTGAAGCGTAAGTTCTCTGAACCAATAGAGGAGTACCTTAATAGGTTCCATTTGCTCAAGGCCAGATGCTTCACGCAGGTCCCTGAACATGAGTTGGTCGAAATGGCCGCTGGTGGTCTCGACTACTCTATTAGGAAAAAGTTGGACACCCAGTACCTAAGGGACATGGCACAATTAGCCGATCGGGTTTGGCAACTCGAAAGACTCAAAGACGAAAAGGCTAAGTTTAATAAAAATAAAAAGATAGCTTTTGTCGAATTTAATGATAACGTCGAAGGTCTGTGTGACGAGTCCATGAGTTTCGACGATGGTGAAGTGGATCTTGCTGAAGTCAAGCAAGGACCACCTTATTTATGCAAAGTATTAGCTCCCCCACAAGGGAAGAGTTATGTCGAATCTGAAAAGAATGATAGGTTCCCAAAGAAAACATATACCTTCGACATCACAAAGTGTGATGAAATCTTTGATTTGTTAGTTAAAGATGGACAAATAATAGTGCCTCCTGGCGCCAAAATGCCGTCCCTAGAGCAAAGGAAGAAAAAAGGGTTTTGTAAATATCATAACTTCTTGGGTCATAAAACATCTCAATGTTTTCTTTTCAGGGACCTCGTTCAGAATGTGATCCAAGAAGGACGTCTAAAGTTCGGAGAGAAAGTTGGTGGCAAAATGAAGGTCGACTCAGATCCTCTGCAAACGGCAGACGCAAATTACACAGAGCTAGTCGAGGCTAATATGATTGAAGTTGTCAGCGGTTACGACTTCTCAATCGAAGTAACAGAGGCTGCTGGAAATCCCATAGACGAAGCTGTAATGGCGAAAGTTACCATCAGTTTCGGACAAGAGAGCTGTGTCGAAATGGAAGTTGATGGCTGTGACCAGAGGGGTGAAACCAAAGGCCCAAGCAACAGGGACAATCTGGGTTGGGAGATAGTGACCAAGGAAACAACTGATGACTTCTTTAAGATTGATGAAGCCACCAAAGGCGTGGAGTTAAGCTTGAAGAAGCTTAACCTGGCCAAATAAATTGAGATTAACATGGTTCAAATCACTCAACATGAGGAGGTAGCGGATAGTGAGTCAAACTACCAGGAAACGCACACAAGGGAAGCCTACCCAGAGCAGGAGGAATCCATCGTTTCTTTCCTTCACCGCTGCCAGGAGAGGGGTTCTAGTGTGATGCTCTGTCCCCGATGCAGCGCCATATTCGACAAGAAGGCTGCACAAAAGTTGGAAGGGACACGAAGGTTGGAGCAAGAAAGCAAAAGGCCAAGATTCGACCCTCGAAGAGGCCTTCAGCAGAGATCTGACCCTCACATAAGGCCTCCGATGAACAAGCCCACTAGCTTTAAGCCCAATGCTGAGGCCACTGATGGAAAGTGGACGAGGCCCAATGAGAACAAGCAGCAAGGGCAGAAAAGATGGAAGAATTTCGAAGTACAACGGGGATCTTCGTTAAGCTATCGAAAAGAATTTCAGTCTTCGAAGGTTGCTCATGTGTCAGAAAACTACAAAGGGAAAAATCCCATGTCTCGATCCCAATGGAGACGTGAGCAGAGAAGAAGGAAAGCACATAGAGAAGGTGCACATAAAGACCAACCACAATCCAGCACCAATATTCCCACAAAACATGAGGGTCGAATAGAGGCTTTTGGGAAGTCACCTGTAGGTAGAAAGTTGTTTCCAACACGGATTGAAGAACAAATAAAGTCGGTTGACGATGAAATGACCGATAACTTTGATGAAGATTCTGATGATACGTTGGATATTCTGGTCAACGTAGTATGAGTAATGCCCAGGGAGTTCGACAAGGTTTCATTAGTCGAGAACTCACACGCCTTTACGGACTGGGAAATAACGGCTCATAGGTTGGTATGCTATTATGTAATGAACAACGGCTGTGTTGAGGAGCAAAAATGCTTTCTTTGAACGGCCAACGGAGGCGATGAAAAACCATCTGAAGCCTCTTTATATTACAGCACAAATAGAGAAGGTCCCAGTCAACAAAATAATGGTGGACTTCGGTGCTACGGTGAACTTGATGCCGCATTTCTTGCTGAATAAAATTGGGAAAAGTGAGACAGACAGCAAGCCACACAACATGGTGTTATCAAACTATGAAGGGAAGGTGGGTTCGACTATGGGGGTGATTCAGGTGAATGTCACGGTCGGAACCATCACCCGTCCGACTGTCTTCATGGTGGTGGAGACCACTGCCAATTATAACCTATTACTTGGAAGAGAATGGATCCATGGAGTGGGGCAGTACCATCGTCGATGCATCAGAGGATCGCTATCTGGAGACCAGATGGTATTGTTGAAAACATCGAAGCGGATCAGGGATACTTTAAAGCGCCTATAAATCAAATTGATAGAGGACAATTTGACAAACATTTGGCTAGTATAGGTCCATGTGAACCTGCAGACTTCGACTTTACACCTAATGACGAAGTGTATTGCTCGTTATACCTGCATCCCGTCGAGGGTTTCCGATGGGACAAGGAAGTTCCAGGAGAAAGGTTACCATACCTTGGCGAACTTCCCGTAGACCCCACTGGCTGGGGAAGTGAGTTCGATGATGATGACTGAAGCCGCAGCGCTTCAAAGGATTTTGGCCTACGTGGCCGAGACTAAACTACAAACGGCCTTGGAGGCCGCTAATAACAAAATGGCTGAAGGAGCCAATGAAAAATCAAAACAAACAGGTCCAATTAGGTATTTTGATCCTAAGATTCAAGACGAGGGGCAGAGACTCGACGTCATATATGACGATGAGCCTTTGGGTTTCGAAAAGGATCCTTTGGCCATCGATGTCAAAATGTTGGCGCAAGATCCACTGGAGGAAGTTGACCTGGGAGATGGAGCAATCAAAAGGCCAACTTATATCAGCGCCAGCCTCGACCCCTAACTTAGGGTCGAAACCATTCAGTTGCTACGAGAGTACATGGATTGTTTTGCTTGGGACTACGATGAAATGCCAGGTCTAAAGAGAGATCTAGTCGAGCATAGGCTACCAATCAAGCCTGGCAAAAAACCAGTCAAGCAGAATCCAAGGCGCTTCGCCCCTGAGATCCTCTCAAAAATAAAGGAAGAAATCGAAAGACTCCTCCGATGCAAATTCATTCGTACGATCAGGTATGTCGAATGGCTAGCAAATATTGTACCAGTCATAAAGAAAAACAGATCGTTAAGGGTCTGTATAGATATTAGGGATTTGAATTCAGCAACCCCTAAAGATGAGTATACGATGCTAGTGGCAGAAATGTTAGTCGATTCAGCTGCTGGCCACGAATACCTTAGCATGCTGGATGGATATTCTGGTTACAACCAGATTTTCATTGCTGATGATGACGTTCCTAAAACAGCGTTCTGTTGCCCAGGGGCCTTAGGCACTTAAGGATGGGTAGTGATGCCTTTTGGCCTAAAGAATGCCGGGGCAACATACCAGCGGGCGATGAATTCGATTTTTCATGACTACATTGAGTCCTTTATGCAAATTTACATTGATGACATTGTGATAAAATCTGTGTCAGGAAAGGCTCATGTGGAACACCTGCGCAAATCCTTCATGAGAATGAGGAAATTTGGACTCAAGATGAATCCCCTCAAGTGTGCATTCTGTGTGCAAGCAGGAGACTTTTTGGGTTTCGTAGTCCATAAGAAGGGGATCGAAATCAACCAAAACAAAACGAAGGCCATCATGGAAGCGAAAGCGCCATCCAACAAGAAGGAACTTCAGTCCTTGCTGGGCAAAATAAATTTCCTAAGAAGGTTCATATCGAATCTCAGCGGAAAAACACAAGCCTTTTCGCCATTGCTTCGAGCCACTAAGGAGAAGTTCGAATGGACGAAAGATCAGCAAGAGGCCTTCGACAAGATCAAAGACTACTTGACTCATCCTCCAGTCCTTGCACCTCCATGTCGAAACAAAAACATGAGATTGTAAATAGCAGCATTAGACAAAAATTTAGGGAGCATGCTTGCTCAAGAGGATGAGAGTGGCGTCAAAAGAGCCATTTACTACCTTAGTAGAGTTTTAAATGATGCAAAAACTAGGTATAATGAAATAGAGAAATTATGCTTATGTTTGTATTTCTCATGTATGAAGTTGAAGCAATATATAAAACCAGTTGATGTTTACGTGTCTTCATATTTTGATGTTATTAAGCACATGTTGTCCAAACCTATTTTGCATAGTCGAATCGGTAAATGGGCATTAGCATTAACTGAGTATTCATTGACTTATAGACCGTTGAAAGCGGTCAAAGGGCAAATAGTGGCAGACTTTATTGTCGACCACTCCATAAATGAAAATACCCTGAACTTTATTGAACTAGAGCCTTTGAAGCTATACTTTGATGGGTCTAGTCACAAGAACGGGACATGCATAGGTCTATTGATCATTTCGCCTGACAAAATTCCAACAAAATTCAAGTATAGGGTCGAGGGCCTATGTTCTAATAATGAGGCTGAATACGAAGCTTTGATCGCCGGACTTGAAATTTTGTTAGAATTGGGGGCAACCCGAGTCAAAATAATGGGAGATTCAGAGTTGGTTGTAAAAGAGCTAACAAAGGAATACAAATGCGTTAAAGAAAATATAATCATGTATTCCGTAATAGCTAACAGACTGCTCACAAAATTTGAAGTCTGTACCATTCGACACATACCACGAATACACAATCAGATAGCCAACGACCTGGCGCAAGTTGCCTCAGGATACAGGGTCTCGAAGGAGAACTTACAAGAGGCAATCGAGGCCAAAGGTAAGGTGGTGTCCGTGGGCTTGAGACCATCAGACTTGGAGGTCACGAAATTTGGCTACGCCGACGAGGAAACCTTTGAGATTTTTACAGTCGAAGGTTTAACAAACATAGATTGGAGGAAACCTCTGGTCGAATACCTTCAGAACCCTTCATCGACTATAGAATGAAAGATAAAATACCAAGCACTGAGCTACGTCCTGTTGGGGAACGAGTTATTTAAGAAAACTTCTGAGGGAGTTTTGCTTAAATGCCTCAGTGAATCTGAAGCATACTTGGCATTGTCCTCAGTCCATGGTGGGACATGCGGAGCACACCAAGTAGGCCATAAGATGAAATGGTTGTTGTTTCGCCAGGGGATGTACTAGCCTACGATGCTGAAAGATTGCATCAAGTTCGCCAAAGGTTGTCAAGAATGCCAAATTCATGCTGGCATACAGCATGTCCCAGCAAGCGAGTTGCATTCCATAGTCAAGCCATGGCCATTCAGAGGTTGGGCTTTAGACCTTATAGGAGAGATCCGACCAGCGTCTTCCAAAAACCAGAAATACATTCTGGTAGGGATAGACTACTTTAACAAGTGGATCGAGGCTATACCTCTACCAAAGGTAGACCAAGAAGATGCTATCGAATTCATTCAGAAGTATATCATCTACAGGTTTGGCCTACCAGAGACAATAACGACAGATCAAGGGTCAGTATTTACGGGTAGGAAGATGCAGGAGTTTGCTAAAGAAATGGGATTTAAACTCCTTACCTCGACACCTTACTATGCCCAGGCCAATGGCCAGGTCGAAGCGGCAAACAAAGTAATAATTGGCATGATAAAGAAACAGATTGGAAGCAAGCCTAGGAATTGGCATAACACATTGGATCAAGTCCTATGGTCATGTCGAACATCCCCGAAGGAAGAAACCAACACTTCCCCTTATCGACTTACTTTCGGACATGACGCAGTATTGCCAGTCGAGATACACATACAGTCAGTAAGAATTCAAAGACATCATGAAATCCCTCGAGAGATTTATTGGGACATGATGCTTGACGAGTTAGTCGACTTAGACGAAGAGAAAATAAAAGCTCTAGAACTCTTGAGAAGACAAAAAAGGAGAGTGGAGAAATCATATAACAAGAAGGTCAAAGCGAAGACTTTCCTGGTTGAAGATTTGGTATGGAGGGTAATCCTGCCTATGGATCGAAAGGTGAGATCCCTAGGTAAGTGGTCCCCGAAGTGGGAAGGACCATTCCAAGTATCGAAGGTATTCTTCAATGGGGCATATGAAGTAACAGAGTCGAGTAAGGATGAGAGAGTATTAAAAGTAAATGGCAAATATCTAAAGAAGTATAAGCCTGCACTTCGAGAGGTGAAAATATCAACAGAATAATTGTTAAAGATGAAGCGAAGCCATAAATGGTAATTTAAAATATGCCAAAATGGCCCAATGTCTTACAAACAAAAGAAATGGCGCATAAAGGCCAGTATAATCTACTCTATTACAAAAACCCAACGAATCAAAAAGGAAGATTCACCTTCATCTTAAGGTAAGTCGACATTTGAAGTTCGAGACGGCTTTGGCATTGAGCTTTATCTGCCCTTAGCTGGGCAACTTCAGATTCCAAACGACGGGCTTCCTCAGCATAGGTGACGGCGTGATCAAGCTCAGCTGTTAAGGAGGTGTCGTCGAAAGAAGATAATTCAGCGTTCCTTTTCTTAGCCTTCGCTATCTTACTACGGAGCTTTTTAATTTTCCGTTCCCAACAGGCGATGTTCGCCTTGTTAGTCAGGACCTCTTGTTTATTCTTTTCTTTGGTTTCTTCCAACTCATCAATTTTCTCCTCAGAGTCGACAACAGCGCTCCAAGCGGCAGCCTCGCTGCCAGCCTTCGTCTCAATCTCACCCTCAATCTGGGGCAACAGTCGATAGTCTTTGTAAACTTGGTCGATCAGGGTATCAACCTCTCGAATAATGCTTGCAGCCTCAGAAGTAAGGGATTTAATGTCCATTTTTTGAAGGAGAGCTTTGAGGGGAAGATGGTTGGCAGGGCCCATCTGCAGGAGGATAAAAAGATCCCTTTTGAAGATTTTTTGCTTGACCTTGTGGCTTCGAGGTTTGCCCTTCGGAAGTCGAAGTACTGGGAGTATGGCTAGAAGAACGACTTCTCCTACTCAACAAAAGCCTGATATATTGTCGAGGGTTAGAAACCTTCAAGGCATCCGGTTTGGCGGGAGTAAGTTGAGTTTCTCCTGGGAAGAAGTTTGTTGGAATATCCTTTGGGGTAGGAGGAACGGGAGTCCTTGCTGCTTCAGCAGTTTCAGGTTCTTTGACAGAAGTGTCCATAATTTTTAATTCTTTATCTTTGCTGTCCTTGGTCTTGTCAACATCCTCCTCCATGGCATCCCCAGTGCTTTTGTCACTAGATTCATGCAATTCAGGCTGGAGTTTAGCCTGATCCTCAATGGCTTGATTACCCTCGACAGTTGTTTCATTCACAGCTACTGTCTGACCCAAAGGGGAGTTGGTCGTATCAACCAAAGTTGTTTTCTCCTCTGAAGCGTCAACCTCATCATCCACTGTAATAGGATCAACCTGAGGATTGTCATCTTCATGATCAGACCCATCAGTCTGAGACTGCTGGGTAGTGGTCTTTGCAGGAGATGGAGGGGCTGTGAAAGAATCGGGTTTATTAATTTCGCCAAGTGAACTCACATCAGAACCCAAATCATAAGTGGGATGATAGGTAGGCTCACCTTGGCTATTCAAGGAGTATAGCGACAAAGGAATCGCGGTGGGATTAGATCTTGAAGTTCCAGCATCATCCTAGAAAAGGTGGACATTAGAAAGAATGAAGACTAGAGAATCAGTGCAAAGACCCAAGAAAAGGTTGATGTATAACATACCTTGACAGTTTCTTCAGCGGGACTCGAATTATCACTTTCCATGGGGACAACCGCTTGAAGCGAAGCATCCCCTACGGGAGCAGGAGTAGGTTCTGGAGGAGGATTGGTAGGTTGAGGTGTGTTGGTCACAACAGGAGCAGGTGGAGCATCAGGAGCATCCACATCATGAATAATCTTTCTTTTCCTTTTCACTTGAAGACTCTCACGAGGAGACTTGTCTTCGTCATCAGAATCAAGAATAACTTGGGGAGAAGCCCTTTTTAATCGCCTTTGAGGAGTAGGTGGTTTTCGACCAGCCTGAAAACAACATGAAATGGTGAGATTGAGTAAGGAAATCAAAATAGTAAAAGTTGCGGAAGGCTACCTTTTGACCTTCGTCCCTGACCTCAGTCCTGGTTGTTGGGGCAGCACGTTTTGGAGCAGCTGAAAAATAGATGATACTTAAAACAGTTAGCAACAATAAAGCTCAGAGAGGGAAGTCCAAATCGAAGGGGGATGAACCTTCAAGAATGTCGGATTCGATGCGAACATCTTCGATACTGACATGAAGGTGCCCTTTAAACGTATCGAGTGTATGTTTAGTCGGAACCACCCGTTGTGCCTTGGGCTTAGACTGCTGTCGAAGAATTTTTATAGCATCTCCACAGATAAACCAATCTGGAAATGGAGGGGCAAGAGCCACGCCAAAACCAGCGGTTGGTAGTCGAGGAATTTTTTGGGGAAAAAGTTTAAAGGCAACCTCATACCGTTTCTCGCGAGGAACAGAAGAGGGAATCTTTAAACTATTCAGTTTTTTGGAAAATTTTTCTTTTAAAGTAACAGCAGCCTCGCGGATGGTTCGACTAACATCATCTGGTCGATAGGAAGTTTCGAAATATTTCTGGAAGGCTTGGATCTCTTTGATATACGTAGACGTACCTTTCTTGACCTTCTCCTGCACATCAATGAAAGCTTGGTCAATCAAGCGAGTAAAACTAGGAGCATCGAGAAATTCTGAAGCATAATGCTTTGACCACCAGTCATAGAAATTTTGAGAGAAAAAATGAGAAGGTTCAAAGTGAACAGGTGTGAGGTAGGACTTGTGAGCATGGCGTGCTAGTTGCATCGAACAATCCAGAGGAGACAGCACAGTAAAAGGAAGGATGACATATGACTTCTAATCGTACAAGCATTTGGGCAAGGTTTGAATTAACCCAAATTGCATAGAGACCAAGTTAGGCCGATAGGCTAGCAGGCTGGAATGACCTTTTGCGAGGTTTAGTTTGTGGATCAGTAGGCGGGGAATGAGGAACCTCTCCCAGATCAGCTTCGACTCCTCCTCGTGTTTCTTTAAGGGAGCAGGGAAGGGTCTAGTAAACCATTCTGGCCCACATTTTCGTTATGCGAAGGGAGCCATGTTCGCGGTAAACTCATGCTGTTTTGCAAACATATGAACAAAGCTGGACAAGTTGGATCGAAGGGAATGGCCTTCCTCGCTAGGAGTAAGTTGAGCCAGGCGAGGCCATTCGACTCTCCTCTCAGCAACTACAGGCGAAGGTTCATCAACTTCACCTTTGTTGGGAAGACTGTGCTCAAATGTGGCATTAAGCCACAGCTGAAGAAGCCAGAAGGGGCCCGACAATAGCAAGTTTCCATGACTGTCGGGATCTTTCAGTTTACCCGCACCTTCACCTAAGGCTTCATAAAGACTAGCCAGGATCATTTCGTTGAGGTAAACGCCTCTCTTCACATGTAGTTGGTTAGCCAGGACCATATACTTTCTCGCTACCTGCAAAGATTTGGTGCAAAATACACAACGGGATAACCACATGGCCAAGAAGGCTATGTGTTCTTCATCATCAACAGAGGTACTAGTTTTATTATGGTAGTGTTGGACAAAAGCTGTATAAGTGTCTTTAGTATTGACAAAACCAATACTATCATGACTATCGATTTCGGGATCATAAACAAGGTCGTAGGGTTTTAGGCCTACAATGGCAGCTACATCGAGTAAAGTGGGTGTCATCATCCTACAAGGAAGGTGAAAAGTGTTGTGTGTCCTATCCCAGAAGAATAAGGAGGAGGCAGCATGAGAGGGCAGTACGAAGGGCCTACCTTCGACATCATAATCAGATCGTAAATCCCAGTGTCCTTCCATTTCTGGGCTTTTACCTTCTCTATTTTCGTCAGCCAGTTGAG
This sequence comes from Lathyrus sativus, assembly GCA_963859935.3. Taxonomy (NCBI): domain Eukaryota; kingdom Viridiplantae; phylum Streptophyta; class Magnoliopsida; order Fabales; family Fabaceae; genus Lathyrus; species Lathyrus sativus. The sequence goes on along the minus strand of OZ012736.1, from coordinate 299,459,168 downwards.
ATAGAGTTCAAAATCTTTGAAATAGGGGTGACCCTAAACAATCTGGCCCCATCATGAAGATACCTAAAGTCCACGTCGAAAAGGCTCAGGCTATCAGGACCGTCAGTGGAAATTTTGTTGAAGTCTCTTTGCCCTAGGGGTTTAGTGGTTCTGTAAGAAGGGAAGAAATCTTTGATGGCGGAGTAGTCGAGACCTAGAGGGGGTAAAGGCCCAGACATGGCTAAAGGTCTCCCTGCAACAGTAACAGGAATGATTACCTGAGATTCGTAAATATGGCGTTTCTCCTCCGTCAGGGGTTCGCGGATGAACTGTTGATTCTTTACCGCCTGGGGGCCGCTCAAGCTAGCAAAGAGAGGAAGTGTGGATGCAGAGTTTGTCCCTTAGGTTGCATCTTCTTCTTCTGATGATCATCCATTGTTAAAAGAAGTAAAAGTTGGTTGGTTGAAAGTAGAAAATTAGAGAAAAAGCAAGGAAAGTTATGGGGAGTTAGAGAAGTTGTAAAAAATGAAAACAACAAAGGGAAATTACTTATATAGTGAGTGGAAGACTGAAAGTTTCCATCATTAAAGGGTTAGAGTTAGTGGGCCACGTGTATGCTTGGATGTGGAATGGCAGAGGCAGTAGTTGCAAATCACGTCCCCGGGGATGGTAGGTGATGATGGCCCACAATTTTGTTGAGTCCCGAGGAAATAGCCATGATGGTAATGACGTCATAAAATGTGCATCAAGGCGGAGGAACAGTAGCTTGTGTGTTCATAGCTATCTTTCTTTTTCTCTTTCATTCCCTTTCAACTTCTCAGGCTTACATTAGTGGAAAGAGTATCAGACAACACTCATGAGGGCAAAGCGGAGTCGAAGGTCATACGCTGTCAAAAAATGTGCTTTTCCACGGTCAAAGTTGAAAAGACATTTTTGGGGGGCAATTTGTTAGCTCCTAAATTCGACGCCTCAGCTAGAGAGAAGGTATCCAAGACAAAAGGTTGGAGAATAACTTGAATGCAAGAAAATGGTCGAAAGAAGAAAAAGAGCCAAGTCGAAGAACTCACCTGGAGGCCAAGGGTTCGACTGCCTGCTGATACGAATGGTGTGTCGAAGTATTTGAAATTTGAATGTTGGAGGGAACGGTTTTGCTTGTGGAAAATTGAGGGAGACACGTGTCACCTTATGAATAATGGAACCATGCATTTGAGACAAGTGGCAGAAGGAGATTATGGTGGAAATTATGAGAGGTTATTTTTTGTTACTATAAATAGAGTGTCTTAGACATATCCAAAGTGTGTTGTAATTTACTATTGTACAAATTACTCTTGAAATTACTCCAAGTACCCGAGTGTAGAGAAAGCGAGTACTGTAAGAGAATGTACGTGATGTAAACACACCATTATTTAACTTAATGCAATTTACTTGTTTTTACTTTAAGTTTTACAAAGTCTTTTATTGTCTTTATTGTCTTTACCCCTTTTCCTCCTTACCTTATTTCTCTCCTTCCTATACAATTCTTTTCTCTTTGTCCTCAATCTAACTTCACCTTTACCAACAAACTTTCTTCTCTTTTATTAGAAGCCTTACTTTACCTTTAAATTAACCCGTAGTCGAATAAATGTTCTTTTAGGATTCTGTTTATCCCAACCCTATTCGAGTATGGAACTTGAATAAATTCTTAAAACCAAAAATAATTCTTTTAGCACATGTCCTAGGATCAATCTGATCGATCCTGTGAGTCACCAAAGTTAGATTTGAAAGATCAGCGGTTGTTTTCCGATTTTCAAGGGAAACACGAACTTAGCCTAAGTCACTTGAATGTGTTTGGACCCATAGCACATAGAAATGTTCATGATCAGTTGAGAAGAAAATTTGATGACATATCAAGCCATATGATCATGATAGGATATCACTAAACTGGTGGATACAAATTATTCAACCAGTGAACAAACAAGTTGTGATCGGAAGGGATGTAATCATAGATGAGATTAAAGAATGGGGTTGGACTGAAAACATCAAGAAGGACTCAGTGAGAATCCTATGTGACGAACCAACTAGTGAAGCAGACGGAGAATTTCTACAAGAAGAAATCAGAGGTCAAGCAAGTACAAGCGTACCTCAAAGAACAAGACACATTCTTGTAAGATTGTAGGAATGTGTGATCAGATTAGATAAAATGGTAGATGATGAAGGTGGGCTAGTAAATTATGCCTTCTATATAGATACTAAGCCAGTCAATGTACTTGAGGAATTGAAAGACTCAAAATGGATGCATGTTATCTTGGAGGAGTTAAAATCCATAAAAGACAACAAAACCTGGTCACTAGTTGAATTTCCACAAGGTAAGAAGGAAATTAATGTAAACTGTGTGTACAAGGTGAAGCTTAATCGAAAGGGATAAGTAACCAGACACAAGGCAACACTTCTAACAAAGGGATTTTTTTTCAGACATAAGGAATTGACTATAATGAACTTTTTGCATCAGTTGCTAGGATGGAAACAATTAGACTGCTTATTGGTCTAGATGACATGAATAACTTGTCCATGTGTCAGATGGATGTGAAATATGAATTCTTGAGTGGCCCTCTAGATGAAGAGTTTTATGTAGCATAACGAGTTGGTTTCATAAAGCAAGGCCAACAAGGAAAAGTATACAGGCTGCATAAAGCCTTGTGTGAACTTAAGCAAGCTTCAAGAGCTTGGAACAAGAAAAAGATATCTTTCTAAGGGAGAAAGAGTTTAGAAAGTGCACAACTGAGCATGTTGTGTATGTCAAGCAAGAATGAGCTACTTATACTTTACCTCTATGTAGATGATTTGTTGATAACAGGCAGCTACAAGAAGAAGATAGAAGATTTCAAACATGACTTAAGCATGGAGTTTGAAATGTATGACTTAGGAATTATTTCATATTTCCTTAGAATCAAATTCTACAATATTAGTAGAGGATCGATGTTACACCAAATAAGATATGCAAGAGAGATACTCAAAATATTTAAGATGGAAGAATACAATGAAGTCGATTTAACTCAGCATATAAGACTTATTGGATCACTAAGATACCTTTGTCACACAAGGTCTTATCTAGCATACAATGTAGGTATGGTTAGTATATTCACACAAAAGCCAAAGATATCTCATCTTGCATCCACCAAGAGGATACTAAGGTACTTCAGAGGAACACTGGACTATGGAATTTTGTTTCTTGCAGTAGATGGAAAAAAACAATGCAAAGTTGTAGGATACAGTGACTCTAGTTGGTGTGGTGATGTTATGGACATAAAATCCACAGCTGGATACGTGCTCATGTTAGGTGGTGAACCAGTTGATTAAAGTTTAAGAAAGGAGCATATATGTGCATGCCAAGCAACATGGATGGTGAACTTTATCGAGAAACTACAAGAAAGAATCATGGAGCAATGACCACAAAGATTGAGAACATGTCTGTTATCAACATGGTGAAGAATGTGATAACACAAGGAAGACATAAACACATAGAAATGAAATTACATTATCTAAGAGAAAACATAGCAAATAGAAGGTTGAGTTTGGAACACTGCAAATCAGAGAATCAGTTGTGGGCATAATAACAAAGGATGTGCAGGTCAGATTGTTCAAGAGATTAAGAACAATGATGAATTTAGATCGCTTAGACACAATGAATTAGGTGTTGTTAAATATGTAGTTATTTGTGTTAATTAAAAGTGTATTCAACATATATCAAAGTATGTAGTTGTCAAAGGAGTTAACTTTGACAGAGTCTATGTTGTGTGTATAATAGAGTCAAATTAGTTTACTTCGACAAAGTCGAACTTAGTTTTTTTTGTAACAGTTGAGTTAGTTATTTTGACATTACTTGGAGTGCAAGTAATATCATTATAAATATACGGAGACTCTATGTAATCAATAGATAAGATATATCACTTTGTAAACACTTTCAAGAAGTTAAATTCAGTGCAGTTGCATAGTAAAATACATTCTTCTTGTTCCACCGAATTCTGTATTCTTAAAAATCTAAATTTTAAACTTTCTTTCATATCTTCAAATATATGCGCAAAAGAATCATCTTGCAACTAAGGTGTGATTGATTCACTCTAGAAAATAATGAAAAATAGAGGCACAATCAATCATAAAGGTTGATTTTTGTTCACCAAGACTGATTCATATTAACTCCAAGATTGAGATTAATTGCACAAAACTTGAGAAACATTGTGTATATAAGAAATTAAGGGAGCTTATAAAAAAAGGGTTAATATGCAAACTTCTAAAAGTTTTAGAACCAATTTATAATAATGTAATGTAGGGAGAGAGAGAGAGAGAGAGAGAGAGAGAGAGAGAGAGAGAGAGAGAGAGAGAGAGAGAGAGAGAGATGGAGAGAGAGAGAGAGAGAGAGAGAGAGAGAGAGAGAGAGAGAGAGAGAGATTTGAAATTTTTTCCACAAAAAATATAAATACCAAATTATAATAGGTTATGCATCATCGTAGTTCTCTTTAACATGATTTCTCATATGTACTCTCGTTGAATTTAAGGACTTACAAAAGATGTTTTGGTAGTGTTTTAGTAGCTAATGAGGTGTTTGTTTGGTATCACATGAGTTCAAGTAGTTAATTAGCTTACAATGTTGTCTTAGAATGAATGAATGTTTTATCTTGGAGTAGCCTCCGATCGACTTCATCACTATTTATGGAAGTTTGATATATTTATGAGTATGGTGACTTGAATCTCAAAGAAATGTTGAATAGATGAACAGTTTGATAAAGTAGAAACAAAATTTCAAAATTCTTTTATTACTAGGCTTTATTGGACAATACAATAAAAAAGCTATTTGAAAATTGAGATAACCAGATGGAAAATGAGTAAAGGGTATGAGGATAACAATCACAACTCTATACAGGTTCAACCCAATTTTATGCCTTACCTGTTTTAATCCAATCCCAATACGTAAAGGTTTGTAGTTTCTTCCTTAAAATATTTGCACAAACACTGTTTATATAATTTTTAGGAGATATTACTACAAATCTCTTAGCCGATGTACCTAGAAACACACCAATTTTCGAGCTTTCTACTCTTATGAAAGCTTTATTTTCGATCTTCATCAATTCTTGAAGATATTGAATAATCTCCTCTTCTTCTTGAAACCCACACTCTAAATTTTTAGAAAACTTCATATTATTGTGAAAATCTTCTTTCAATATAACTTGATCCTACAAACCGATGATCCGATCAGTTATATCAAACATTATTTAGTATATTCAATTTGTTATTTCCCTCTTGAAATTTTAAATTTTCCTTAAAAAATAATAATTTTTTCAATGAAATGTGTGTGTACCTTTAGTCATATATAAGATAGAGGGACTTAAATAGCATAATGAAGAGCACAGACAAGAAATATAAACCATATTGTAGAGAAAAGTCTCAAGAGCTCACCCAAGAGATCTCCTGAAGTATCAAGAGATTTCCCTAGAGCTTGCTTGTGAAGTATTAAGAGCTAGCCCTAAGTATCGAGAGCTTGCCTGAAGTATCAAGAGTTTTCTAAGAGCTTGCTCAAAGCAATCGAGAGCTCGTCCAAAGTATCGAGAGTGTGAGTGTTACTTCCTGTTAGATGTATTTTGTATGATGTCTGTGGTAATTGGATCAAACTCTAGAGTCGACAAGGGTAGCTTCATGGTTCGACATGAATTGTGCATGTTGTAGTCGAAGTCTTAGCATGTCGAATTGGGTCTTGCTTTGTAAGCTTAATTTTAAGTTAACTTGTAGCCTAAGATAGCTTAGTAGTCTATAAATAGACTAGTTCTCTCAGGTTATTGAGAGAGGTTAATTATGGTATTCACTTGTAACTTTTAAACCCTTATTGAGAAACTGAATACTAAAACAGTTTTAAACTATTTCTTATTCTTTGTCTTCCTTCTTCTCTCTCTCTCTCTCTCTCTTTCATAAAACCTAATATGGTTTCTTGTGTTTTTTTCAAGAAACTCAATCTTTTTTTCATATTTTGGTTTGTTCTTAATGATATCAACTCACAACAATGTTAAAACTAGGATACTTTAGCGTTTATGTATTCTTTAAGTCTTAATGTGCATCTTAGTATTAGGAAGCATAAAAACATTTTAGAAAAGGTTTAGAAAAGGTTTCATGTATTAAAAAGGTTTTTGTGTGGAAAAAAGGTCTATGTGCAGACACATACATGGTATGCGTCGATACCTATGATCAATTTTTTAAAGCTTCTACTCTATGCATGGACACATACGAGTTATGTGCCATCACATACGAGTTATTTGACAACTACGAGTTATGCGCCAACACATATAGTTATGCGCCAACACATATGAGTTATGTGCCAACACATGTTGGTCATTTTTAAAGCCTGTAGCTTCTAAATGATGCGCCGCCTGTATTATTCAACACATGCATCGAATATGTAGACACATGAGTTACATAGGTCGACACATGCCTTAAAATCTTGAAAATTTACATTTTTTAAACCTCTTTAATTCTTTTTGCCTCCAACTTTCACGCACATATATATACTTCATACATGCATCATTTCTTTATATAGTTGTCGTAAAAACAAATAGGAAACCAGATATACACAAAAAGTTCTCTTCATCTTCAACTCATTTTCTATGCATACACACAAACAAATTACACATAATCATTCTTTGCTTGCATACACGCAAACAAATTACACATAAACATTCTTTGTTTGGGTGTTATCTTGAATCAAGTTGATAACGTCCAATTTAGGTTGTTGAATTGTAAATTGGGTTGAGAATCTTTGGGGTTTCGAATAAGTAAACCAAGTTGGAGTTTTCCTTCAAGATCAATTAGGATTTGAAGGTTTTGGACAAGATTACACAATTTGGATTCGATCGAGTGAAATCTTTGAAGAACGGGGTTTCTTGCAAAGGAGAAGCGTGACACAATGAGTAAAATTGAGTAAATGTTGGGTGACAATAACTCGCAATTTGGATTAGATCAAGTGAAAGCTTTGAAGAATAGAGTTTCTTGCAAAGGAGTAAGCATGAGACGGTGAGTCAAATTGGTATTGTTGGGTGACTTGATCAAGCTTAGATCAAGGGAAGAGAAAGTGTTAGAATCAACATATAACATAGGGTTTGCGAGGTTGTATTGCTAAATTTCTCTTATAAAACTACATTTGCAAAATAAGATTGATTATCTAGATTTGATTTGAATTGAAGGAATACACACCCATAGCGAGGCCGATTGAGAATTTCCTAAACAAATCCTGTGTACTCTCTTTCTTTCTTTCCTCTCTTTCTTTCTCTGTATGTCTCTCTCTCTCTCTCTCTCTCTCTCTCTCTCTCTCTCTCTATCTATCTATCTATCTATCTATCTATCTATCTATCTATCTCTCTCTCTCTATCTATCTCTCTCTCTCTCTCTCTATCTCTTCTCTCTCTCTCTCTTCGTCTCTCTCTCTCTCTCTCTCTCTCTCTCTCTCTCTCTCTCTCTCTCTCTCTCTCTCTCTCTCTCTCTCTCTCTCTCTCTCTCTCTCTCTCTCCTCTCTCTCTTCACTCTCTCTCTCTCTCTCTATATATATATATATATATATATATATATATATATATTATATATATATATATATATAATATATATATATATATATATATATATATATATATATATATATATATATATATATATATATATATATATATATATATATATATATATATATATATATATATATATATATATATATATATATATATATATATATATATATATATATATATATATATATATATATATATATATATATATATATATATATATATATATATATATATATATATATATATATATATATATATATATATATATATATATATATATATATATATATATATATATATATATATATATATATATATATATATATATATATATATATATATATATATATATATATATATATATCTCACTCTCTCTCTCTCTCTCTCTCTCTCTCTCTCTCTCTCTCTCTCTCTCTCTCTCTCTTCCCTCTCTCTCTCTCTCTCTCTCCTCTCTCTCTCTCTCTCTCTCTCTCTCTCTCTCTCTCTCTCTCTCTCTCTCTCTCTCTATCTATCTATCTATCTATCTATCTATCTATCTATCTATCTATCTATCTATCTATCTATCTATCTATATATCTATCTATCTATCTATCTATCTATCTATCTATCTATCTATCTATCTATCTATCTATCTATCTATCTATCTATCTATCTATCTATCTATCTATCTATCTATCTATCTCTTTTAATTTCCGTTTGCAAGTTATTAAATTGGTAGATTATACGGTTAATACGTTTGGTTAAAATTTTGTTGATAAAATTTTAAAAATAATTTATTTTATATTAATTACAATATATTAGATTTTAGTATCCTTTTTAAATAAGTCAAACCAAGAACATTCTAAACGAGATTGATTGCACACAAGGTGTTCGATAATTTTTCTCAATTGCATTTTTGTGTATTTTATCATTGGAAATAGACTTTACTTTTTCTATAGCATTCAAGTGATTATTGTTAAAAGCATATTGATTTATTTTTTAGCATTATCATCAATTGGTTTTCGTATACGTGTATATGAGCTTTTCGATAGCGTTTAGGTTTACATGATTCGATCCGGGTCACTTCCGCTAGCCGTTAAAATTTTCAAAATAGTTTTTATAAAGTTTTTTAACTAGGGATATATTCATCCCCTTTAGATAATTCATCTTCATCTAACAAAGATATCACCCAAAGTATCGAGAGCTCATAAGAAATATCAAGATCTTTCCCAATACTATCAAGTGCCCATCGGGTTGATAGTCTACATGTCATAATGGTGTCAATAAACTCGCTTCATGGATCAGACTGGTCTTTGCGGTCCCAAAGTAGTGTAAGAGAAATATTAGGATTTAGATACACTTATAGAGAACTTATGACTAATTGGCAACAATATCTTGCAAAATATTAAAAAAAATGGTTGATTCTAATCCCTAGTAAGAATGACTTTCAAATTTGGGAAAATCATCTTAATGGCCCTTTATGAGTCTTAAATATCGAAAGGACCATATGTATTGTATAAAGAGATTAGTACAAAAGGGAAAAGAGGGGAAAAATCAACTGAGCTTCATTGGTCATACACTAATGGAGTAACAAAGTTGTAATTTTTTTATAAGCAAAATGCTTTCATTGATAAGAGTATAATGTATACTCATATTAACATACAAAGATAAGCCAAAAGGTGGTGGAGAAACACTAAGATCCAACACCATATTAGGGTGATTACAATAAGAAATCTAGTGGTCCAATGGACATTTCAAGGAAGCTGCATGAATATGATTTTTTTAGGACCAAACCAAAGCCAAAAGATGAATTTGATGTTGAACTCAATATCCCTTGCGTGACAAAACTCTTCTTTGAAAATAATGCCATTTCACTTATTTCAAATGCACCAACATGTCATCATCCACAAAACGCCCTCAGAATGTTTCCGAACCTTTCCTTTGAATGCCTCCAACACGATCATGAAATCCATGATACTATGAATTGGCATAGGTGTAGACATACCAATCTAATCCCACATATATTTCCATAGCAATGTTGTGACCAGACAATTAAACATCAAATGATCGATTGATCCAATCTCTCCATAACAAAAAACACACTTGGCCAAGGATGGATCCAAAATGATATTTCTTCTAAGGAGTTGTTGCCTTGTTGGTAGCCTATAATGCAACAACTTCCAACAAAAGCCTTCACCTTTGTTGCATTTTCCGTAATTTCCTCCAAGTGGATGCCAACTGATCTTGATGAAGTTGTTGTGGCTTGAGCACCTGCATGTTGTTTTAACAGTACTTCACAGAAAAGTGTGATGAACAACTACCACCCAAATGAATTAATCTTTTTTCCAGTAAGTTAGGGGAGATTTCTGTCAGTATCATCTTCAAATCATGAAGTTCACTAGAATGAGTTGGATCTAAAGTAGCATCAGAGACCTTAACCTGCTAATGCCAAGCACCATTTATCCAATCACAACACTCACTTACCATAGCCAATTTGTTTGTTTCCTGTGAATAAAGACCATATAAAATGACTTCCAATGATGAGGGGCCAATCTAAATGCCTTTCCAAAATGGCGTGGAAGCACTATTTCCATGTCTGAATTTTACCAAGTGTTTCATGCCATATCTCTCCTTCATACCGCTCTTCATATTTTCACTAATGCTCATGGGATCCCTCCACCATAGGGATTGGAGAGATGATGGATGTTTGTCAATGCCCAGCCACAGATTATGTATGACTCCTCCATATCTATGTGACAAAATTCCACTTCATATGACATCAGTTTCATTGAAAAACCTCCATATCCATTTGCACAACAAAGATTCATTGAAAGTTCATATTTCCTTGACACCAATACCTCCTTCTGACTTGATCTTGCACACCATTTCCTAATTGATTCACTTAATACCCTTACCTTATTTTAATCCTTGCCAAAGGAAATGTCTTTGAATGGTGATGATCTCCTTCTTGACAAATGTTGGGATCTTGTAGAAAGGAATATGGTGAATTGTGTCGCTACCGCGAAAATAAGGTGCCGGCAAAACAGAAGAGTCACCACCTTTCGTTATTTATCCCTCAGAGCGGGAAAGGAAACGATCGGGAAAAACCTGACGAAAAGGTATAAGACAAGGTCATCGCAACCATTGTCTGGGTTCGGGAGTCAGTTACGCAAGAGGAAGGTATTAGCACCCCTCACGTCCATCGTACTCGATGGGATCCACGCTTGTTGTGTTTATCTGACGGGTTTGTTTACTATCTACCTATCAAGGCTGGTCTGAAAAGAAAAGGAAATGACTCGGCAAAGCGTCGCACTTTATGCCTACGTATTCTCGTCAGAGAATGAGAAATCAGAGTCAACGTAGTTCGGCTGACTACGGGTACAGGAAATGTGGCTCACCAATACGTCAGTATTGTGCCTACGTACTCTCAACAGGTATGAGAGATCAGAGCTTACATAGTTCGGGATAATACGGCTTACGGGTGTTCAGATTCATCTGTTTTTCCGAGTAGGGTTAACAAACAGTTCCAGCAGTTGGATGTACGCAGCTCGACCCTTGGAGACTTAGGCGTTACCGTTTGCGGTAGAACTTGGAGTTAACGACACTCTTTTCTTCAGAAAAGCTTCCTTTGAATTATGGGCCCACGGGGCAAAAAGTTTTGAAGTTTGTTTTCTGTCTTTTATGGAAGAACTGTTTTTTATGGATGTTTGCAACTAATATCGCACTAGAGACTATGACCTGAGAGTGAATGTGTCGCATGTCACCCAAAGGGTACCATACTAAACATCCAGACTGTTGAAAAGAAACTCTCCAACAACCCTTTCTCAGATAGCTTAAGGCTCGTAACGTACGACATGAGTTAACCTTTATTACTGTATTTTGATTTGTTTTGAGATGAGAAGAGAACAAACAGGTTCAACTAAGGGGAGACTATCAAGTCCTAATGTTGTCATGCCAAGGATTCATCCTATGGTTGAGGTTTGAAACAGGGAACTCCTAGAAGTTATCATGCATAGGTTTCAACCTAAAGTTCTAATCATCACTTCCTTATAAAAAAAAATGAGATTCCTAGGGGATCATGTCAACGATAAACATAAACAGATAAAGCATCAGCTTAAACAGTAAACAGTAAATGACTGTAAAATGCGTGCAATGCAAGTGAGGGAGGAAATGTGTGTGGGGAATCAACCTCCACAAGCTCATCTCAACCTCAAGCCAGATATGAACAACTGCAATCATACAGAGGAAATGAAATAAAATGCCATCAAGCAAACACAATAACTGTAATCATACAGAAGAAATAACTGCTATCAAGCAAATAACAAACCACATGGGCAAGGGAGCCGGGCTCTACCGAATACCCGCAAGCAAAGCCATACAGTAAAAATACAAGCAGAGGGAGCAAATCAACCTCTAGTGCAATCATGCCCCTAGCTTGAATCAATCTAGATATTAACTTATTCTAATGCATCAAGCAAATCAAACAAGTCACATCAATACAGCTGCACAGAAAGCAAACAGACAAGAAAAGAAAGCAGATCAACCACTCCTATAGCTTTACAACAAAGCAGTGCTCTGACAGCAGTTCAGTCATCAGTCCTCAACTGCTCTTCAAATCTATCATCTTCAATAGCAAGTATTAACTTGCTTATAACACATAAAACAAAAACATTAACTTATTCTTTCTTCTTCAAGCTTCAGCTCTCCAGTCAATTCCACCTTCAGGTTGCACTCCTAACTACAAGTATCAACTTGTTGTTTCAGGGACTCAGTGCATCAACATAAGTATCAACTCATCCTTTATTCCTCAAGCCTCATCTCTTCACTCAATCTCAATTTGATCTTCTCCACAAGTGTCAACTTGTTCTTCTTGGCCTTCAAGCTTCAGCTCTCTCTTCTTTACCAGTATCAACTAGTTCCTCTTCATCTACAAGCTTCAGCTTCTCAGAATAATCTCCAACCACAAAGAAGTATTAACTTCATCCTTCAATATTCTTCAAGCAGGGAACTCCATCCTCTAGCAAGGGAGAAAGATTCATCTATCAAGAGCAAAGTTTGGATGATTAGTAGCAGAGTGAAGACCAAAGGTCACCACTAAGCATCCCATCATCAAAGAAAGGGACCCTCAAAGGTTCTACCAACTTGTAAAGAGCCACACATCCTACCAAAGGAGGGATGAGGCCTTTACAAGGGGACCTTACATCATAGGGAAGAATGGAAGTGATCAACATCATCCATGTTTATGAAGGAAGAGAATCTATCTAGAATCTCTGCCTACAAAACCCTAATCTCAACACCTAAACAAAAGTACACTAAAAGAAGGTAAGATCCTCACATCCAAGCCTCTTCAAGCAATCCAATGCATCTTCAACTTGTCTTCAACATCATCCAAGAGCAAGAGAAACCAAACCCTAATCTAAGGGAACTAAGGAAGTTAATCTAGTTGAATTAGTGCATGAGAATCATCTAAAGCTAGCATCTAAACTAAAATCAAGCAAAAATAGAAAACTACCTTGAAAATTCCTACAAAAATTCCTAAGGGATCCAAATTCAATCATGAATCTACCCTACAAAAACCAGAGGTTGAATCATCCACCAAGTTCTAAAAATAAAACCTAAATCACAAGGTATCAACCATAAACCCTAAAAATGGAGCTCTTAAAGATTTCAACCTAAACTACCACTTATATTCATCACAAAAATGTGAGAAAAATCTAGGGGGAGCATGCATATCTATGCTAACTACTCACAAAAAATCCAGACAAAAATCATCATCACATGGTCAAACCAAATTCACCAATATCAAGCATCAAACATGATATTTTTTACCTAAAAAATACTAGATCCTATCATGAATCCAATGCAAAAAGAATGGGATTAATTGCCTCATTTTTCCATTTTTTATGAATTAATCACTAACCATGAATAAAATGAAAAATATAATGAAAATCAAAGGAAAATAAACAAATGCACGGTGCAGATAGTAAAAGGAATCAGTTCATTTCCCAGACTGGGCCACAAAGGGGGTGTGATTAGCACTTGGATCCTTAAGCCCAAAAACCACTGATTAATGAAATGCATCATTTCATTCAGTTCAGAACTCTTCACAAAATTAGAAGCACGCATGGCCGTTGGATGAAGTCTTTGGTCCAAGTCAAACCACAATCTGATGTCTATCAAGTCATCTTCCCCAATTTAAACTTCTGAAACTCAGGCCACCTGCGCGCCCAAAGTCACCGCCGGTGACATTCTTCGGTCGTCCTCTCATAACCCTAACTTGCCATAGAATCCACCGTTGGCCACGATCCCTTAATAAGACTTGTCCCAAATCTCACAAGGAACTCAATCATACCATTAATTCTCTCTGAAACCTCAAGATTCACAAGAACCACATCTTCCCCGAAAATGGTAACAACCCTAATTGGTCACTAACTCTCAAATTAACGATCTGAAAACCTTCCTACATCAATCCATAATGCATCTAACATCCTAATTCCTCTTAATTCTAACTAATTCAAGCTGGAGATGGAAAGTTACTAACCTGAGAAATTCGTGTGCACAAAAGTAGTAAACCTTCAAATCAAGCTCTCAAATGCTCCAGACTCCTTCAGTGAATCAATTCTAAGCTTCTGTATGCAATAAACTTGATTGAAATGGCTTCATTTCTTGGATTCAACTTTGAGTTGCAGGTGACAAAATCTGAGATCATGAACACCAATCAGTCACGAATTTGCCTTGATTATGATCTGGAATCATTCACTAGACTCCATCGAAGAGATTGCAATCAAGAAAATGGATGGAAAGTGAATGGAAATGTGTAACCGAATTCAGTTGCAAGCAATGAGTTTTCAATCTCAATCTCTACTCTCTCCTTCAATCATCACCAACCTTGGCCTTGGATCATCTCTATTCAATATATAGGACATGTAGGTATGATATAGAAAGCTCTAGATCCATCTAATGAGAAATTCAATTTCTCATGTCATGAAGATTTCAATCTCATGCCATGGTATGCACAATTCTACTAGCAGCTTGTACTCCCCCTCATTCCCTTCCAATTTCTCCCCTAATGGTAATTTGGATGTATTTGGATTGAAAGGGACCTTGGTCATGCCTTGAGTTTTGGTTTCGCAAATGTTACTTAAGATGTAAGTAACTACTTTTCAAAGCAAGTCCACAAATTAAACTTCAATTCAAAATTGTGGCAAAACCAATGTTCTTAAAATGTGTTTTAGAATCAAAATGCCTTGGTTTGGACATGTAGATCAAAAATACCAATTTCCATTTTTGGTTCATTTGAAAATCATCTTTATTTTAGGTCATTTTTGCAACTTTGAGCTACAAGCAATTACAACCTCCCATGACCTCTTGGTTAGCCTTAAAACATCATTTTGAACAAGTTTGATGTTGAACATTTTCCCATTTGAAGCTTGCAAATAGGAGTTATGGCCTTATGGTTGAAATGACCTATAATCTCCAAATGACCAAAATGCCCTTGACTTGTCAAAGCCATAACTTGAGTTCTACAAATCCTATCAAGGACTTCTAGTACTCTCTAGAAAGCTAAGAGGATAAGGAACAACATTCATGTTTACCAAAAGGTCATAGGAATCATCCTTCTAGGGCAAAAGTTTCATGCAAGTTGGACAACTTTCAAGCCCCCAAATTCACATACCTCAGATGACCTGTAACTTGTCAAAGTCATAACTTGAGTTCTACAAATCCTATCAAGGACTTCTAGCACTCAAATTAAATCTAAGACCATACTCTACAACATTCATGTTGGGGGAAAGATGAGATGACCATCACATCTTGAGTTAAATTGCCCTGAAGATAGGGGTCAAACTAGGGGATTTTACACTGTCAAGCCTTAGAAACCCTAGCTTGAAACTTCTCAAACTCTTCAATCATGATGAGTTGACCTTGGAATCATCCTTATAACATCTCAATGCATCAATCCATGATCACATGGCTCTTGAACTAGGTCTCAACCTTGTTCAAATCATCAGTTGACTTAGGGTTGACCCAGTCAAACCCTAGCTGCACCAATCATGGCTAAGGCTTCTTAATTTTGCACAATGACCTGTCTAGGCCTCAAAGTGATCTTAAAACCTTCTCATGAGCTCTCTCAAGACCTCAAGTATAACTTCATGGCTTCAGAATCATCTGATGGCTTCCCACAACTCTCAAGTTAGGAGACACACACACTTGGTTTCAACCACTCTCTCTGAGGATCTTTTATCTTTTCTGACAAGGATATCAACCCTTGAACACTTGAATAATCTTCTTAGCTAGCTTCATAGTATTGTGTAGCCCTTGATTGGTAATCATACCTCTTGATCTCCTGCATATATGTCAATGAAATGCAAATGATAATGCTAATGTGCATGAAATGAAACATAAGCTAGGTAAAGAAATGTTGGGCAAATTTTGGGGTGAAACAACTGCCCCTATTCAAACGGCTTAGACCTGACTGGGTGAGAAGCGAACAGCTCTCAAACAATCAAGGTAAAAGACGGTTTAATACCAACAAACCCGGAAATTTGCCAACTGCACAAGTACACGGTACTCTGATGGGGACAAATCTTCGAAAACTGAAATATTAGCTGCACGACAACTAGCTGGGGAATTGGTCACACGGTAACCGGTGATACATGGTCGATCATGCCGTCAGGCATCAGGATTCCTCGGGACTCATCAGGTCAACAATCAAGTTAATCATGCCATCAGGCATTCAAAGAAATTTTTGGGCTTCAGCCGAACTTCGTCGGTAAGTCGGGAATAGAATTCTCAGTCAATCATGAACCAATTGGGGATATCCAAACTTCTGCCATCAGGCACTCCGCGTCAGCTGAGAGAACTGCTTTGACCTTGTAGTTAGACTTCATCAGTAAGTCAGGGGTTTTGGGCATTACTGCCAGACTTCAATCATCAAGTCTTCAAGGGGAGTTTCAACTTCGCTGTTCAGAAACCTGTTGGGGATGACGCATCTCCGCTGGGGATTCTGGAGAACTATCAAGTAACTCTGCTTCGGGGCTTCAGAAATCATTCTAGACGAATCAACTCTGCTGAGGACTTCAAGAATCATCTTGGACAAATAACTCCGTTGGGGAATTCAAGAATCATCCTGAACCGATAACTCTGCTAGAGATTTCAGGAATCATCCTGGGCAAATACTCTTCCGGGGACTCTAAGCATCAACTTAAGCAACCCTCTCTGGTGACTTCGCTGGGGATTCTAAGAATCATCTTAAGCAAACACCTTCGCTGGAGAATTCAAGGATTATCTTGGGCAAACGACTTTGCTGGGGGAATTCAAGAATCATCTTGAGCCACACAACTCTTCCGATATTTCAAGAGTCATCCTGAGCGGACACCCTGCCGGGGAACACCTGCAAAACAAGAACGGTAACGACCTAGCTCATGTTTCATATGCATATGTTTGACAATGGCGCAATGCTCCACACGGTGGAAATGCCACGCGCTTAGGATAAATGCCATGCAATCATGCAAGATGCTACGATCCCATCAGCAAAATAAATGCTGAAGGGAGAATCCTCCTGTCAAGGAGAAAGAACCACTCTGGTGGAGAGGAGGAATCATCCTGCCGAGGAGAAGAATTCACACCAATCTCAATTGGATTCCGCCTGGGGAAACGAACTTCAGTCGACTACTACAGGGGAATAAAACTCTGCGAGCACCTGAACCTGCTCATCTGGGTATTCAAACCACTAACTGCTGAGGAAAACGATTTCCATTGCAGAAATGAACTGCACGACCTTCGCGGCTAAAACTTTCCTGGAGATAACGACTCCGGTGGGGAAGTATAACATCAGCTATTAAACATTCTACTGGGGAAAACCAATCATGTCCCCCATGGTTTCCAAGGACTCGGCTCTCCTGGGGATTTGCAAACTCGGCTGGGGAAGTAGGAATCATCCTGCACGCCGGGGAAAGTACAACTCTGTGGGGAACCTCGATTCTCCTGGAGACTTCAGTCTGTACTATCGCGTGCTGTACACTTCAGTGTATGACTCAGCTAGGGAGACGACGATCCTTCAGGATACATCTAACTGAGGAGAGAATCCTCTCTGCTTGGGGAGACATATCAATGCTTTCGGTCTCATGTTCATACTTCATGGGGAGGTACTATTGAACTTGCTGGAGAAGAAGGAATCATCCTATTTGGGAACGCATACGGCGTACTGCCTGGAATATGCTATACCTGCAACAACACAAACAAACAGACAAGATACCCTTCTCAAAAAGGGACCTATCAAGGTTATCATCTTGTGACAATGTTCGAGTGATTCATTGTTTCAACAATCAGTGGCCTGGGCCAGTAAGTTTATGTATGCGCATTTTATCAAAAACATCGGCGTTCTTTTTCGCAAACAAAACAGATAAATGCTAAACAAGCAAACCGAATTGCTGAATAGTATACATTTTATTGATAACGAACCCCTGAATGGGCAAAAATGTTTTACAACAGATGCAAGCTCCTGGAATGAGGAAGCTGCGCAAAGATGAAACATAAATATACATCAGTATATACACAAATGTCGGCAATGAGGCGTAGACGAACACCATGAGTTGATCCCTCTATGACCCACTCGACTTCGATACCTCTCCGACGCTTCAGCTTCAGAAGAGATTGATTCAGATAAACGGCCCTCAGGTCTTCCAAACCACTAAGCAATGAAAGTCCACACGCGGAACGCAGTCATTTGCTTTTTCAAATCCCTAACTTTTGCCTGAATCGCCCTCTCGGGTTTTCGATTCACCGGGATACCCCTTCTTGCCAAAGTCGCCCATCCGGGTTTTCGACTTTGCGGGTGTACATTCTTTTCTTTATATCCCTAATTTTTTCCTGAACCTTTTTCCTTTTTTATGGTTCGCCGGGATGCCCCATTTTTTCCTGGATACTCCTTTTCTTTCCAGCGGGTCATTCTTAAGCAAAGTATTTTTTAACTGCGTCCGCGTTCACCGGGGATGCAAAATCTTCACCATCCATCATGGATAACAACAAGGCTCCTCCCGAGAAGACCTTGCTGACAACATACGGACCTTCATAATTAGAAGTCCACTTGCCCCGGTGATCGGAGTGTGGAGGAAGAATCTTCTTCAGGACGAGCTCACCCGTCTGAAAGCTTCTAGGACGCACCTTCCTATCATAAGCTTTCTTCATTCGGCTTTGGTACAGACGACCATATGCAATTGATGCTAATCTCTTCTCGTGCATCAGGCTGAGTTGGTTTAGTCGGTTCTTAATCCATTCTGCCTCATCGAGTTTCACGTCAACCAAAACTCGTAAAGAAGGAATCTCAACTTCTAACGGTAGGACAGCTTCCATACCGTACACCAGTGAGAAAGGAGTTGCCCCGGTTGATGTACATACCGTTGTACGATAACCGTGCAGTGCGAATGGCAACATCTCGTGCCAATCCTTGTAGGTCACAACCATCTTCTGTACAATCTTCTTGATATTTTTATTGGCCGCTTCAACGACGCCATTCATCTTCGGCTGGTAAGGAAATGAGTTGTGGTGTTCAATCTTGAAACTTTGGCACAGCTCCTTCATCATCTTGTTATTCATATTCGAACCATTATCAGTAATGATCCGCTCGGGAATTCCGTAACGACAGATGACAGTCGGTAGCTACTAGAATGAAGCGATGACCATTAGACGCAGTGGGCTCGATCTTGCCTATCATGTCGATGCCCCACATGGAGAACGGCCACGGGGAGGACATGACATTTAACGGGCACGGCGGCACATGAATCTTATCAGCATAAATCTGGCATTTATGACATCTCTTCGTGAATCTGAAGCAATCTGATTCCATCGTCAGCCAGTAATATCCTGCTCTCAGGATCTTTCTTGTCATAGCGTGCCCGCCAGCGTGCGTACCAAATGTGCCTTCATGGACTTCTTCCATGAGCATACTCGCTTCTTTCTCATCTACACATCTGAGTAGCACGAGATCGTGGTTTCTTTTATACAAAACTCCATCAGGATTGAGGTAAAAGTTTCCAGACAGCCTCCTTAGAGTCCTCCTATCCTGGGTTGACGCTCCCGCAGGATACTCCTTAGTCATAAGGAAGGTCTGGATGTCATGGAACCATGGCTTGCTGTCGGCGGCTTCCTCGATTACAAAGACGAATGCAGGTCTATCAAGACGAGAAGGAACAATTCTTGGAGCTTCATTCCAAAAATTGACTTTATACATCGAAGCCAACGTGGCTAAGGCATCAGCCATCTGATTCTCGGCCCTGGGCACATGATGGAGTTCCATTCGATCAAAGAACGGAAGCATCCTTCTGGCATAATTCATGTATGGCACCAAATTCGATTGACGAGTCTCCCACTCCCCTTTAATCTGGTTAATCACCAGTGCCGAGTCACCATATACATCTAGGTTCTTGATTCTCAAATCAATTGCCTCTTCTAGACCCATGATGCATGCTTCGTGCTTCGCTTCATTATTGGTGACCAGAAACGTCAGTCTCGCAGTGAACGGGATGTGGGATCCATGGGGAGTCGTGATGATCGCCCCAATGCCACTTCCGTAAGAGTTAACCGCCCCGTCAAATATCAATTTCCATTGGGATTTCCTATCTGGCCCCTCGTCGGGCAACGGTTCATCACAATCCTTCGCTTTGAGAAACATGATATCCTCATTAGGGAATTCAAATTTCATCGGCTGATAATCCTCGATCGGCTAGGTATTCAGACAATACGCTTCCCTTGATGGCCTTCTAGGAAACGTACTGAATATCATATTCCGTCAACACCATTTGCCATCTGGCAATCCTGCCCGAAAGCGCTTGCTTCTCGAAGACGTACTTGATCGGATCCATCTTCGAAATTAGCATGGTGGTGTGGTTGAGCATGTACTGTCGTAAACGTTTGGCAGCCCAGGCTAGTGCACAACACGCCTTCTCCAGCATCGAGTAACGAGATTCACAGTCTGTGAACTTTTTACTCAAGTAGTAAATGGCATGCTCCTTTCTGCCCGTCTCGTCGTGCTGACCGTGAACACACCCCATACTATTCTCAAGAACTGTCAAGTACATGATTAGAGGTCGTCCGGCCACTGGGGGTATCAAGATTGGAGGTTCCTGTAGATACTGTTTTATCTTATCAAATGCCTTCTGGCAATCCTCGTTCCAGATAATCGCCTAATGTTTCTTTAACAGTTTGAACATCGGTTCACACGTGGCCGTGAGCTGAGAGATAAACCTTGCAATGTAGTTTATTCTGCCCAGGAAACCACGAACTTCTTTTTCTGTTTTTGGCGCTGGCATTTCTTGAATTGCTTTTATCTTCGCAGGATCGGCCTCGATGCCTCTTTCACTCACGATAAACCCCAGTAGTTTTCTGGACCGTACTCCGAAAGTATACTTGTTAGGATTCAGCCTCAACCTGAACTTCCTAAGCCTCTTAAAAAGCTTCAGCAAATTGACCAGATGCCCCTCCTCCGTTTGGGACTTCGCAATCATGTCATCAACATAGACCTCAATCTCATGATGAATCATATCATGAAACAAAGTAACCATTGCTCGTTGGTAAGTGACCCCTGCGTTCTTCAGACCGAAAGTCATTACCTTGTAGCAAAATGTCCCCAAGGTGTAATAAACGTAGTTTTCTCCATGTCCTCCGGCGCCATCTTGATCTGATTGTAGCCGGAGAAGCCATCCATGAACGAAAATACGGAGAACTGAGCTGTATTGTCGACCAACACATCAATATGGGGAAGCGGGAAATCATCTTTAGGGCTCGCCCTATTCAAATCCCGGTAATCGACGCACATTCGTACCTTACCGTCCTTCTTCGATACAGGCACTATGTTGGCGACCCACGGAGGGTAAGTAGTGACCACTAAAAAGCCAGCATCAAGCTGCTTTTGCACTTCTTCTTTGATCTTAACGGCCATGTCTGGTCGTGTCCTCCTAAGCTTCTGCTTAACGGGGGACAATCTTCTCGCAGCGGCAAGTGGTGGACCACAATGTCAGTATCAAGTCCGGGCATATCTTCGTATGACCAAGCAAAGATGTCACTATACTTTCTCTGCATCTCGACCAATCTCTGCTTGACATCACTCTGCAATGCAGCCCCTATCCTGACGTTCCTGACAAGTTCTTCAGAACCCAGATTCACGATCTCAATCTCTTCTTCATGAGGCAGAATAACTTTCTCTTCTTGTTTCAACAAGCAGGCCAACTCTTCGGGAAGGTCTTCGTCTTCATCAATCTCTTCTTCGGCTTGATAGATCGGGCAATCAAAGTCGAAGTGAGTCGTAGAAGGTCCAGAGTCGATGTCATCTGCTATGTGGATCCTGCAATAACAAGGGTTAAGCTTAAAACAAGGATATGCAGGTTAGCCCAAACCCCATTGCCATTTTATTGTTTTTCAAAACAAATATAAAACAGGAATAACAGAGATCACAATATTTGAATACGAAGAAAATGCCTTTTGATTTATTGATAAAATGCATGTACATAATCAAACAAGGCCCTGACAATAAAACCACTATGCCCCGGGTAGGACATAGGATTGTACAACGATTGGAAAAAGTAAATCATTACTCTTTGCTTGTCATTTGGATGATATCCTTGACGGACCAGTTGTTGAGGCTCTCGCCTGGCTTGCTTGGCTGGATCCAAGAGTCTAGGTCGCAGTCGCTGTTTCCGCCGTCTTCAGACACTGCGTTGACACTTTCAAATATCACCCCGCCACTGGTAAACTAGATCGGCCCTTTACCTCGCGACGTACTACTAGAAGAAGAGGCTTCAGCCGCAGGAGAATATCCCAACCCGAACTTGTCTTGCTTGTTAGGTATCTCCAAAATTCGCCCCCAGCCTGGGGTAGATCCGGCTTGAACAATGGCCCGAGCTTCCTTGAAGGAAGAGAGAGTCATCTCTGGCTTCTCAGTGATCACGGGAGCTACGTTCTTAACTTTGACAGCTTCGAACGCTTGACATAGGGTTTCATGGATTTCCCCATCCATCTCGACATACTTGAAGGACGACAAATGGCTCACCATTATGTATTCCTCGCCACATACAGTCACAATGCTACCTCCGACGGCGTACTTGAGCTTCTGGTGCAACGTGGAGGTCACGGCACCCGCAGAATGGATCCATGGCCGGCCTAGAAGACAGCTGTAGGCGGGCATGATGTCCATAATGTAGAAGACTGTGTCGAATGTTTCCGGCCCAACTTGGATTGGCAACGTCACCTCCCCGAAAACGTGCCGTTTGGTTCCATCGAACGCCTTCACAACCAGATCACTGGGTGTGAAAATCACTCCGCGAGTATCTAACTTCATCAATGCTTTCTTCGGAAGAACATTGAGTGACGACCCCGTGTCCACCAACACGTGAGACATAATTGTTCCCCTGCACTCTATCGAGATGTGCAGGGCGCTATTGTGATTCCTCCCCGTCGGCGTCAGCTCTAGGTCAGTGAACCCTAACCCATTTCCAGCATTCACGTGGGCTACGACCCCTTCTAACTGGTTGACCGATATTTCCTGCGGCACATACGTGGCATTCAAAACCCTCAGCAGCACGTTACGATGTGCCTCAGAACACAGCAACAAATTCAGGATGGAAATTTTTGAGGGTGTTTGATGGAGATGATCCACGATCTTGTAGTCACTCTTCTTAATCAGCCTCATAAACTCTTCAGCGTCTTTAACAAGTAAGTCTTTTTCTACCCCACGATAGGTCTCTTCAACGACTCTACCCTTCCCTTTATCAGTTGCGTCAGCTTTGTCCGCCATGGCCTCAGGTGGTGCAAACACTCTCCCGTTACGGGTAATTTCGCTAACGCCCACTAGGTTGTCCCCAGATGACCCAGATGGTTCCAGTTCCAACTTTTGTCCGTTGCAGTAGACATCTACCCCATAATGCCATGGGACAGCGTTGGTGCTTTCGAAAGGTATCGGCCCAGCTTTGGTGATGGTAATCGTGGGCGACCTAGGTGCAGAAATAGTTATCGTCCGGCGAGGGATGGTGATGGTGGCAACCTCATCATCTTGCTTCAGCATTACCTCTCCCGATCCGCTTTCGGCCCTTCGACTAAATTGCAGGATTCCTTCGGTCATTAGACTTTGAATCCCCTCTATCAACTATTCACATCCATCAGGACTTGTCGCACAGCCCATACACAGCTCTCCACAACCTGCAAAGAAACCCCTTTTCATCAGCTTAGCTTTAACGAAGCTAAGCAGTGTCTTCAGATCTCTGACGTCAGTCAACAAATCCAAGCTCTCTTCTTCAATAATGGCATTTACTCCACCTCCCCTATGATTCGGCATAGGGTTCTTCGTGACGTTTGGCACATTATCTGAGAAATTGATGATCTTGGCGTCCACCATGTCCTGCACCTTGTGCTTGAAGGCTTTGCAATTTTCTATCGTGTGGCCTGGTGCCCCTGAGTGAAATTCACAAGTCGCATTCGCATCATAACCTGGCGGAGGTGCCCCTATCAAGGGAGCCAAGGTTCTCTTCTGGATCAGCTGTAACTGGAGCAGAGTCTGTAACAGCTACGCATACGACATGGGCGGTGTCTCGAGGTGACGGCTCGACAGAGGTGCCCTGTTCTGATACTTTCTGTACCCTTGTTGATTCGGCTGCTGCTGCTGCTACTGTTGTGGCTGGGGTTGTTGGACAGCGGGGATAGTTATACTGACCACCTGCTGGTGAGGGCCTTTACCCTTCCTTCGAGCGTTGGATACGTCGCTCGTCTCTCCTTCCCGTCTTTTGCCACCATAAGGTTTCTTTCCTCCTCCAGCCGAGGACATATCACCTTGAATTTTCCCCAGTTTGATCCCATTTTCAACGTGCTCACCCGTGATAATGAGATCTGAGAAGCTTCCAGACATACTGCTGACCAATTTTTTGTAATAAACCCCTGGGAGGGTGGCTACGAACATTTCCACCAGCTCCCGTTCAACCATCGGCGGCTGAACCCTGGCTGCCAATTCACGCCACCGCTGGGCTTATTCCTTGAACCCCTCGTTGTTCCTTTGTGACAGATTCTACAGTTGGACCCGGTTCGGAGCCAAGTCACTGTTATATTGGTAGTGGTGCACGAATGCTTCAGCAAGTTCCTTCCACGTGCGCACACTGGTAGGTTCCAGACTCATGTACCATTCGAGGGAGGGCCCGGACAGACTGTCCTGAAAGAAGTGCATCAGCAACTTCTCGTCCTCAGAGTGAGGGGACATTTTCCGGTAGTATGATCTCAAATGGACGCGAGGGCAAGTGGTGCCCTTGTACTTTTCAAAGTCAGGTACCTTGAACTTGGGAGGCACCTTGAAATCAGCAATCAGTCCCAACTTGGACATATCAACACCCATGGTGTTCTGGTTCTCGATATTCCTCATCTTGTCCTCGAGTGCCTTGAACCTTAGCCGTGCTTCAGCAGTCAGCTCCCCTTCAGCACCTCTCTGTGAGAACACATCGTCTTGACGGTCTTCTAACCATGGTTGAGGCCCATACAGATTTCCAACACCCGCATTGCCGTTGCCCAGCCCAACATTGACGTTAGCTTCAAAATTCCCATTACCGACGCCCGTCGTATTACCATTGAGTCCCATGTCAGCTATCACATTGCCGTTGGCACTGCCATTCCCCCCAGTCACGGGGACGCCATTCTGAGGAGTTTCAACTGGTGGAGGGGTTGGCACAGTCCCACCATGGAGTACCCCATTGCTGTCGACCCTTGAAATCAGAGGCTGAACCAAGGTTCTGAGCTGATCCTGGCCGTTGGCGACCGCTTGCATGAGCTCCATGAAGCGGTCCATCCTTTCTCGGAGTTCCTGAACGTCAGTTTGCATTTGCTCCATAATTCTGGTTTGATTTGCTCTGGTCGGATAGCGGTGGATAGGTCTCTGATCAATCCTGGAACAACCTGAAACAACCTGCATACACAAAAGGGTTAGGAAAAATGACAAAGTGCTCGTTATGCAAATGCTTCATGCAAATGCAAACGTGTGTCTGTGTGTTAGGGAGATTTCCCCCGATCCTAGTGTCTGAGTGCCAGTGCTGATAATAAGAAGTCCGAGTCCAATCATGGAAATAACATCTCATATATATAAAGAAAGCCCATCAAGGCGGTACACAACGTCACTGAGTACGAGCAGAATCAACAGCATGACCTCAACCAACAAGCCTGGTGATGGTCAGCATACAACAATGATCAAAACAAAAGGAATACAAATAGTCAAGCACGGCCACGGGCGCGAAACTCTTCTAACAAATTCCTTGTTTCTGGATGATCAGGCCGAGTGAGCAACCCTTCGACGAGTAACTCTCTCTGCATAATGGTGTACTGAAGACCTTCAATCGAACCTTCCCATGCTCCTTCGCCGAAACAATCTGCTAACTTCCGCTTCCTGGATTCAAACGCCAGTTTGCGCTCCTTCAGGTTAGCAAGAGCCTTGTTGAGCTGGCCTTCAGTGGCATATCTGCGAGCGGTTTTTTCATCAAACCTCTTCTCACTAGCCTTCACCTGGGCTTTCAACTTGGAGATCTGTTGCTTCAGCTTATCCTCCCGTTCCTTGCCATTGGCTAGGGTGGCCTTCCAATGCTGATTAAACTTGGATATTCTCCGGTACGCTTCATCCAAGTGCTGCTTCTTAGTGGCCAGTACATCATTGACAGCTTTGAAGTCTTGACCCAAGCGCTCACGCTCAGCCATCTGCTTAGTCAAATCTGTCCCTAACTGGTTCACCAGCTCTGTCTGCCTTTTGAAGGAATGAACGGCTTCGCTTCTCTCGCTTCTGAGTTGAGCCAATTCTTTCTCCAGTTCTTCATTTGCCTTCTTCAGCTCATCTCTCTCAGCTAACACCTGATTATGCTGCTGAATGGGCACGGTGGTAGGCTCTTCAATCACTGGAGGGCTTTCTGGCTTGGCAGGAGGAAACGAAATCCCTATAGCATTTGCTCTGGCTCTGATCCAAGTCACATATGGAGCGTAGGCCTGGCTATTACTCTTTCCCAGCAACGACTTTCCCCGCTTAATGATACCATTCCAAGCGTGCTGAAGCTTAGATAACATATCCCCCTCTATAAGACCAGTGAGGTACAGAGATTCCTGCATCTCTTCATCCTTCGGCAGAGCTCTCAAAGCATAAGCAAACTGTCGGACCAACAGAGATGGATTATAGTTTATGCAACCCTTCCTGCCTATCAAAGGCACGTTCGGAAACCCACTGCAGCTGAAGATGATCTCGATACCCAACCTATCTCTATCAAACCAGGCAATATCCTCCGCTGACAGACTCATCAAACGCTCAGACCACTCGGCTGTGGCTGCAGACGAAGCAAAGGGACCCTTCTTAGGTAGGTGACTATCAAGCCATCTATAAAGCAGGGGCACACAGCACGAGACATTCTTGCCCCTTCTGTTCTCGTTTTTGTAGTGGACGGAATGGTAGACATCTCTTATCAAGGTAGGGACTGGATTCCCCGAAGCAAAGATGTGAAAGTCATCGAAGTCTACAAAATCGGGCATATTGGGGAACAGAATGATGCCATATATGCACAGAGCGAGGATGGCGTTAAACGCGACCCAACATCCGTCTTTGGCGCACTGCTGAGCCTTTCCCACTAAGAACTGCAAGGAGAACCCAGGAACCCTGTTCCAACTAGACAAGACCAACTCGGAGGCATCCAGATGAAGTGAAGGGGATAGACTAGCCAGATCAGGCTCAGCATCCATATGAACGAAAGGCATCCGACTCTTGATAGGCACACCTAACAAATCAACATACTCCTCCAGCGTGGGTGCAAGAATAAAGTCCTGGAAAGTAAAGCATCTCAACGGAGGATCGTAGAACTGCAGCAAAGCGTGCAACCCATTCAGCTCGGACACAGAGGGTTTACGAACCAAACTGAGCAGTTTACCGTAAGACTTTCTGAATTCATCTCTCACAGAATCATCTGCTAAAGCAATCAAACCAGTCAGCTGAACAACATCCGGAGTGGGGAGCTTGTAAGCCACGGTCTTCCTCAGAGAACCCATAATAACACAATAGAAGGCAAGAAAACCTGAATCGGGGGGAAACGGTACCTGCAACACAGACACACGTTAATGAAATGCAAATGAGTATGCAAAGCAATGTAAAATGCAATCATGCAGCAGGAGATCAAGGCAACTGTGTTGTTGAAGATATGAAGGTTCGGTATCAACAAAACCACAATATTGCTCTATCAAGAACAACCATAGATCTGATGAGAAGAAAACCCAGATATCGGACCATAAATCTGCTCTATCAAGAACAAACACACATCTGGTAATAAGGACCTCTGTCACAAGACCATAACTCTGCTCTGTCAAGAACACATCTCTAAAAATAAGGACCTCTGATACAGGACCATAACTCTGCTCTGTCAAGAACAAACATCTCTGAAAATAAGGACCTCTGATACAGGACCATAAATCTGCTCTGTCAAGAACACATACACCTCTGCTGATGAGATCCTCTGATCCCAATCAAAACTGATTCCCTATCAAGAAAACCAGGTAGTCTGAAGGTTAAGGTTTCCTGCA
This sequence comes from Lathyrus sativus, assembly GCA_963859935.3. Classification (NCBI taxonomy): domain Eukaryota; kingdom Viridiplantae; phylum Streptophyta; class Magnoliopsida; order Fabales; family Fabaceae; genus Lathyrus; species Lathyrus sativus. Next base: position 299,431,065 of record OZ012736.1, on the reverse strand, counting down.
ACAAACCCAACCCTGCTCATAGGTATGGACCTATACTGACACAAGTTCGGCATCCTATGCGGTCATCAGCGTCACAGACATTCAAGAGGGGTGATACGATACCCAGAAGGTGTGGCATCACCATCTCCTAAAGCGGCCTCACTCAGCTGAATTCCAAATGATCGGTCCCGAGAGTCGACAATCCTCCAAACCAACAACCCCCTCAACCCAAAGGGTTGAAAAAGAAGTCAACCGGGAGAACCTCGTCTGAGCGTGGATTTCATGAGACACTAGTGCCTGCAAAGCAAGCATGCGCCCACTAATTTCCACAACTAATGCTAAGTACACTCAAGCCTGGGTCTGGCTTCTCACTCATCAGAATGCCCCTCCCACAACAGCACAGATAATCATATCATACTGAAAATAAAATGCGGGAAGTAAAATGCGATAAATAAACACAACCCAACAAGTAATCATACAAGCACTGGGATTGACTCTCGCAGGGGACGTTAGATCCCCAAACTGACTCGCATAAGGGACGTTGGATCCCAGGAAACTATCAAGTCCCCAGCTGTCGCTACCGCGAAAATAAGGTGCCGGCAAAACAGAAGAGTCACCACCTTTCGTTATTTATCCCTCAGAGCGGGAAAGGAAACAATCGGGAAAAACCTGACGAAAAGGTATAAGACAAGGTCATCGCAACCATTGTCTGGGTTCGGGAGTCGGTTACGCAAGGGGAAGGTATTAGCACCCCTCACGTCCATCGTACTCGATGGGATCCATGCTTGTTGTGTTTATCTGGCGGGTTTGTTTACTATCTACCTATCAAGGCTGGTCTGAAAAGAAAAGGAAATGACTCGGCAAAGCGTCGCACTTTATGCCTACGTATTCTCGTCAGAGAATGAGAAATCAGAGTCAACGTAGTTCGGCTGACTACGGGTACGGGAAAGGTGGCTCGCCAATACGTCAGTATTGTGCCTACGTACTCTCAACAGGTATGAGAGATCAGAGCTTACGTAGTTCAGGATAATACGGCTTACGGGTGTTCAGATTCATCTGTTTTTCCGAGTAGGGTTAACAAACAGTTCCAGTAGTTGGATGTACGCAACTCGACCCTTGAAGACTTAGGCGTTACCGTTTGCGGTAGAACTGGGAGTTAACGACACTCTTTTCTTCAGAAAAGCTTCCTTTGAATTATGGGCCCACGGGGCAAAAAGTTTTGAAGTTTGTTTTCTGTCTTTTACGGAAGAACTGTTTTTTATGGATGTTTGCAACTAATATCGCACTAGAGACTATGACCTGAGAGCGAATGTGTCGCATGTCACCCAAAGGGTACCATACTAAACATCCAGACTGTTGAAAAGAAACTCTCCAACAACCCTTTCTCAGATAGCTTAAGGCTCTTAACGTACGACATCAGTTAACCTTTATTATTGTATTTTGATTTGTTTTGAGATGAGAAGAGAACGAACAGGTTCAACTAAGGGGAGACTATCAAGTCCTAATGTTGTCATGCCAAGGATTCATCCTATGGTTGAGGTTTGAAACAGGGAACTCCTAGAAGTTATCATGCATAGGTTTCAACCTAAAGTTCTAATCATCACTTCCTTATCAAAGGAAATGAGATTCCTAAGGGATCATGTCAACGATAAACATAAACAGATAAAGCATCAGCTTAAACAGTGAACAGTAAATGACTGTAAAATGCGTGCAATGCAAGTGAGGGAGGAAATGTGTGTGGGGCATCAGCCTCCACAAGCTCATCTCAACCTCAAGCCAGATATGAACAACTGCAATCATACAGAGGAAATGAAATAAAATGCCATCAAGCAAACACAATAACTGTAATCATACAGAAGAAATAACTGCTATCAAGCAAATAACAAACCACATGGGCAAGGGAGCAGGGCTCTACCGAATACCCGCAAGCAAAGCAATACAGTAAAAATACAAGCAGAGGGAGCAACTCAACCTCTAGTGCAATCATGCCCCTAGCTTGAATCAATCTAGATATGAACTTATTCTAATGCATCAAGCAAATCAAACAAGTCACATCAATACAGCTGCACAGAAAGCAAACAGACAAGAAAAGAAATCAGATCAACCACTCCTATAGCTTTACAACAAAGCAGTCCTCTGACAGCAGTTCAGTCATCAGTCCTCAACTGCTCTTCAAAGCTATCATCTTCAATAGCAAGTATCAACTTGCTTCTAACACATCAAACAAAAACATCAACTTATTCTTTCTTCTTCAAGCTTCAGCTCTCCAGTCAATTCCACCTTCAGGCTTCACTCCTAACTACAAGTATCAACTTGTTCTTTCAGGGACTCAGTGCATCAACATAAGTATCAACTCATCCTTTATTCCTCAAGCCTCAGCTCTTCACTCAATCTCAATTTTATCTTCTTCACAAGTGTCAACTTGTTCGTCTTGGCCTTCAAGCTTCAGCTCTCTCTTCTTTACCAGTATCAACTAGTTCCTCTTCATCTACAAGCTTCAGCTTCTCAGAATAATCTCCAACCACAAAGAAGTATCAACTTCATCCTTCAATCTTCTTCAAGCAGGGAACTCCATCCTCTAGAAAGGGAGAAATATTCATCTATCAAGAGCAAAGTTTGGATGATTAGTAGCAGAGTGAAGACCAAAGGTCACCACTAAGCATCCCATCATCAGAGAAAGGGACCCTCAAAGGTTCTACCAACTTGTGAAGAGCCACACATCCTACCAAAGGAGGGATGATGCCTTTACAATGGTACCTTACATCATAGGGAAGAATGGAAGTGATCAACATCATCCATGTTTATGAAGGAAGAGAATCTATCTAGAAGCTCTGCCTACAAAACCCTAATCTCAACACCTAAACAAAAGTACACTAAAAGAAGGGAAGATCCTCACATCCAAGCCTCTTCAAGCAATCCAATGCATCTTCAACTTGTCTTCAACATCATCCAAGAGCAAGAGAAACCAAACCCTAATCTAAGGGAACTAAGGAAGTTAATCTAGTTGAATTAGTGCATGAGAATCATCTAAAGCTAGCATCTAAACTAAAATCAAGCAAAAATAGAAAACTACCTTGAAAATTCCTACAAAAATTCCTAAGGGATCCTAATTCAATCATGAATCTACCCTACAAAAATCAGAGGTTGAATCATCCACCAAGTTCTAAAAATAAAACCTAAATCACAAGGTATCAACCATAAACCCTAAAAATGGAGCTCTTAAAGATTTCAACCTAAACTACCACTTATATTCATCACAAAAATGTGAGAAAAATCTATGGGGAGCATGCATATCTATGCTAACTACTCACAAAAAATCCAGACCAAAATCATCATCACATGGTCAAACCAAATTCACCAATATCAAGCATCAAACATGATTATTTTAATATCAATTAAAATGTAAAATATCCCATAAAATCAGAAAATGCATGAAATAATAATATTTTTTACCTAAAAAATACTAGATCCTATCATGAATCCAATGCAAAAAGAATGGGATTAATTGCATCATTTTTTCATTTTTTATGAATTAATCACTAACCATGAATAAAATGAAAAATATAATGAAAATCAAAGGAAAATAAACAAATGCACGGTGCAGATAGTAAAAGAAATCAGTTCATTTCCCAGACTGGGCCATAAAGGGGGTGTGATTAGCACTTGGATCCTTAAGCCCAAAAACCACTGATTAATGAAACGCATCGTTTCATTCAGTTCAGAACTCTTCACAAAATTAGAAGCACGCATGGCCGTTGGATGAAGTCTTTGGTCCAAGTCAAACCACAATCTGATGGCTATCAAGTCATCTTCCCCAATTTAAACTTCTGAAACTCAGGCCACCTGCGCGCCCAAAGTCACCGCCGGTGACATTCTTCGGTCGTCCTCTCACAACCCTAACTTGCCATAGAATCCACCGTTAGCCACGATCCCTTAATGAAACTTTTCCCAAATCTCACAAGGAACTCAATCATACCATTAGTTCTCTCTGAAACCTCAAGATTCGCAAGAACCACGTCTTCCCCGAAAATGGTAACAACCCTAATTGGTCACTAACTCTCAAATTAACGATCTGAAAACCTTCCTACATCAATCCACAATGCATCTAACATCCTAATTCCTCTTAATTCTAACTAATTCAAGCCGGAGATGGAAAGTTACTAACCTGAGAATTTCGTGTGCACAGAAGTAGTAAACCTTCAAATCAAGCTCTCAAATGCTCCAGACTCCTTCAGTGAATCAATTCCAAGCTTCTGTATGCAATAAACTTGATTGAAATGGATTCAATTCTTGGATTCAACTCTGAGTTGCAGGTGACAAAATCTGAGATCATGAACACCAATCAGCCACGAATTTGCCTTGATTATGATCTAGAATCATTCACTAGCCTCCATGGAAGAGATTGCAATCAAGAAAATGGATGGAAAATGAATGGAAATGTGTAACCGAATTCAGTTGCAAGCAATGAGTTTTCAATCTCAATCTCTACTCTCTCCTTCAATCATCACCAACCTTGGCCTTGGATCATCTCTATTCAATATATAGGACATGTAGGTATGATATAGAAAGCTCTAGATCCTTCTAATGAGAAATTCAATTTCTCATGTCATGAAGATTTCAATCTCATGCCATGGTATGCACAATTCTGCTAGCAGCTTGTACTCCCCCTCATTCCCTTCCAATTTCTCCCCTAATGGTAATTTGGATGTATTTGGATTGAAAGGAACCTTGGTCATGCCTTGAATTTTGGTTTGGCAAATGTTACTTAAGATGTAAGTAACTACTTTTCAAAGCAAGTCCACAAATTAAACTTCAATTCAAAATTGTGGCAAAACCAATGTTCTTAAAATGTGTTTTAGAATCAAAATTACATATTACATGCCTTGGTTTGGACATGTAGATCAAAAATACCAATTTCCATTTTTGGTTCATTTGAAAATCATCTTTATTTTAGGTCATTTTTGCAACTTTGAGCTACAAGCAATTCCAACCTCCCATGACCTCTTGGTTAGCCTTAAAACATCATTTTGAACAAGTTTTATGTTGAACATTTTCCTATTTGAAGCTTGCAAATAGGAGTTATGGCCTTATGGTTGAAATGACCTATAATCTCCAAATGACCAAAATGCCCTTGACTTGTGAAAGCCATAACTTGAGTTCTACAAATCCTATCAAGGACTTATAGTACTATATAGAAAGCTAGGAGGATAAGGAACAACATTCATGTTGACCAAAAGTTCATAGGAATCATCCTTCTAGGGAAAACGTTTCATGCAAGTTGGACAACTTTCAAGCCCCCAAATTCACATACCTCAGATAACCTGTAACTTGTCAAAGTCATAACTTGAGTTCTACAAATCCTATCAAGGACTTCTAGCACTCAAATTAAAGCTAAGACCATACTCTACAACATTCATGTTGGGGGCAAGATGAGATGACCATCACATCTTGAGTTAAATTGCCCTGAAGATAGGGGTCAAACTAGGGGATTTTACATTGTCAAGCCTTAGAAACCCTAGCTTGAAATTTCTCAAACTCTTCAATCATGATGATTTGACCTTGGAATCATCCTTATAACATCTCAATCCATCAATACATGATCACATGGCTCTTGAACTAGGTCTCAACCTTGTTCAAATCATCAGTTGACTTAGGGTTGACCCAGTCAAACCCTAGCTGCACCAATCATGGCTGAGGCTTCTTAATCTTGCACAATGACCTGTCTAGGCCTCAAAGTGATCTTCAAACCTTCTCATGAGCTCTCTCAAGACCTCAAGTCTAACTTCATGGCTTCAGAATCATCTGATGGCTTCCCACAACTCTCAAGTTAGGAGACACACACACACACACTTGGTTTCAACCACTCTCTCTGAGGATCTTTTATCTTTTCTGACAAGGATATCAACCCTTGAACACTTGAATAATCTTCTTAGCTGGATTTATAGTCTTGTGTATCACTTTATTGGTAATCATACCTCTTGATCTCCTGCATACATGTCAATGAAATGCAAATGATAATGCTAATGTGCATGAAATGAAACATAAGCTAGGTAAAGAAATGTTGGGCAAATTTTGGGGTGCAACAAATTGGAAGATTGTTAAGTACGGAATTCAAGAGTGTGATTCTGCCACCTAATGACAATAATTTTCCCTTCCACCTAGATAGCTTGCTCTTGAAGATAGAGATGATGAGCTTCCAAGCTTCAATTATCCTTGGATTGACTTCAACCTTGATCCCCAAAAATTTGAAGGGAATTTTGTCTATGCTGTGAAAGAGGAAATTGGAAGCTACCAACAAAAATTCAGGTGACAAACCTATGCCATACACTTTGCTTTTGCTCATATTAATTCTTAGACTAGAAACCATCTCAAATTCTCTTAAGATGGATTTAATGGCCCCAAATGGCTCCAAGATCCATCACCAATCATAATGATGGCATCAATAAACTGTAGGAAGCTGAAAGAAGGTCCACCACATCCATCATCCAACACGAATTCTCTGAAGAAATTGGTATCCACAATATTACTCATGATTCCAGCCAAGCCCTCAACAACAATGGCAAACAGAAATGGTGATAGTGGATCACCCTGCCTCAATCCCCTGGTTACCTCAAAATTTCTTTTGGACTTCCATTGATTAGAATGGACATGTTGCTTTTGAAGATACTACCCTTCATCCAACTTAACCATTTCATTTTAAAACCCATCCCGACTAGCCTGTATCTCAAAAATTCCCAACTAACATTAACATATGTTTGTGAAAAATCTACCTTGTATAGTAAACATTTTTCCTCCTCTTAGCATAGTTAATGATCTCATTAGTGACCAAGAAACCATCAAGAATCTGTCTACCTGGTATGAAGCTAGTTTGGGATTTGGAGACTAGTCTACCAATAACTTTCTTGATTCTAATGGCCAGAAGTTTTGTCACCACTTAGTATATGCTAACAATTAGGAAGATAGGTCTAAACTCCTTCATCTTTTGTGGATTGTGTATCTTTGGGATGAGGGTCAAGAAAGAGGCAGTAATGGCTTTAGGAAGGATGGCAATATGATGAAATTCTTGGATGGCACCAATGATGTCTTCTCCCAAGAAATTCCAAGAATTCTTTAAGAAATCCTCTTCAAGATACAATCTGTCAACCTCTGTCGAAGTATTAAAATTCACCCCATCCAAGGATGGTCTTTGTCCACCATGATCAATGAATCTGTGACAGAAATGTGCTTTGGCATCATTTTTTATCAAAGGCGCATCCTCCACTCTTCCATCCTCAATGACTAGAGCAACAATACAGTTCTTCCTTCTTCTAGAAGTCATCATGTTGTGGAAAAATCTAGAATTAAGATCACCCTCACTAATCCATTTTGTCTAGATTTTTTCTTTAACAAACTTTCCTTTAGGTGAAGTTTTCTCCAAATGTTGTGTTGAGCTTCTTTCCTTGCCTCAATCAAATTAATAGATGACTAAGAACTAATGATGTTGTCAAGGTTGTTTAGTTCCTCAACAACATTCTCAATCTTGAGATCTAATTTCCAAAAACCTCCTTGTTCCATTTCTTCAAACTTACCTTGAGTAGTTTAAATTTTTCTTTCAAAGTGTAGGCCCTCATACCTGTCACATGGAAAGAAGACCACTGCTCATCCATAAAAGTCAAGAATTGTTTGTTATCAAACCAACAATTGATTGACCTAAAAAGGATGGGACCTCAACTCACATGACTTCCTTTGATCCATATGGGACTGTGGTTAGAAACATCCCTACACCCAATCTCTTGGTAAACAAGTTTCCAAGAATCTACGATGCCTTTATACACAAGGAAGAGATCAATCCTACTCTTAGACTTCCCATCAGAACTGAACCAGGTAAATTGATTCCCAACAGTTGGGAGGTCAACCACTTCCATTAAGTCAATGAAAGAAATAAAGTCTTCCATTTCAAGAATGTAACTTCTAAGACTATTTCCTATCCTCTCACTCATATGTTTGAATGAGTTGAAATCACCCCCAATAATCCATTCCCCATCCCCTAGCCTATTCTTCCATTCAACAATTTCAGTCCACATTCTTCTTTTTTCTACCAGCTGGCAAGAAGAGTAAATGTTCAAAAATAAGTTGATGTTACCTTTGTAGATAGTTTGTATTTCTATGAAGCCATTCCCTTTGAAACTTAATATTAGATCTATGATTCCATATTTCCATATAATGATTATCCCCCCTGAATGTCCATAGGCATCTAAAGTAGACTAAGATACTTCAACAGGTTCCCAAATGTCTCTAACAATTGCTTCAGTCATTTTTTTGAGTTTTTGTTTCTTGAATAAATATTAAATCAACCTTCCCTTTCTCCACCAAATACCTTACTCTTTTCCTTTTAATGGTCGTGCCGCACCTTCTGAAAAATTGAACTTTTATGAATGCATATGGCGCCCATTGTGTGTTTTGGTAAAACTTGCTAAACTAAAGGTGATCATGGTATTACATGTGGTATTGGAATTTTCAAACATAAAACATAAACTTTATTTAATAATTTTGAAGTTGGTAATTTATGATGAAAATTTTAGTTATTAATAAATTTTGGTTAAGAATTATACTATTTATTACTATAATGTTAGGCAAGTAATGTTTTCCTTGTTTAATGACATGGATTACCTTATGTGAATATGATTAAATAAAACTCTTGTATTTTTTTTTTGTGAGCTCTCATAACTATCGAGATATTAGATATAATTTAAGTTGTATTATGTGACCCAAGCGCAAAGCTAATTAGGCTTTAGGGTTTGTTATTTAGTTTGTTATTTTAGTGTATATAAATAGACACTTTGTAGTTCAGCTTTATTAATTCAATAATATCAATTCTTGTTTTTTATTTTCTCTTTTTCTTTCCTCACTCAAAGTGCCTCACGCACTAAAAAATTGGTATTTAGAGCTCCAGTTTGATTCTTGATCATGTTTTTAAGAATCACACGTCAGATATCGTATTTTCAAGATAGTGGGTTATTGTTGATCAATCGTTGCAAAGATGAATGGTAACGAAAATTTACCAAACTCCCTTCAAAATCTTGACGGGAAAAATTGGCTCCGATGGAGAAAATAGATGCAATCTCTATTTGGCTTTCATGAAACCTGAAATTCTAGTATCAGATATCAAATGTCAAAGGCGATGTTACGACACTAATATTTGTTCAGTCATCAATAAGAACAAAAATAAACATATAATAGACATAAGAAAACACAGGCAGTTGTTAACCCAGGTCGGTGAAAACACACCTACGTCTGGGCGCTACCAAGCCAGGAAGGAAACCCACTAAGTAGAATTACTTTGAAGATATACATTAGACTCTCTCTAGTTTACCATCTTCTCACCTAATCTCTAACCTTGCAATTTCTACCTAGGACACACCTAGATAAGAGTCACCTCTCACTCCCCCTCAATCACAACAGTGATAACAACAATAAATAATAATACTTTAGAAGACACTCTTCAAAGACACAACTTGATCTTGGTTAAAAGTGTCGCTACTGCGAAAATTGGCGCCGGCTGAACAGAAGAGTCGCCACCGTGCGTTATTTATCCCAAAGGAGGGAAAGGAAACGCTCGAAGTAAACCTAATGCAAAGACGGGAAAGGAATGGTCATCGCAACCAAATTCCTGGATTCGGGAGTCGGTTACGCAAGGGGAAGGTGTTACACCCCTCACGTCCGTCGTACTCGACGGGATCCACGCTTGTTTTCTAGTACATATTGTTATTCTATCTATTCTACAGGGTCACGGGTTAAAAGAAAAGAAAATGACTCGGCAAAGTATCGCACTTTATGCCTACGTATTCCCGTCTGGAACGAGAAATCAGAGTCAACGTAGTTCGCCTACCTACGGGAAAAGAGGGGAAGGTTGCTCGCTAGGATATCGCATCCTATGCCTACGTACTTTCATACAGCATGAAAGATCAGAGCAAACGTAGTTCGGGCTACGGAAGACACAAGCTTGTCTGTCTGTTTTTTATCTCCTTAAGAAAGGGTTTTCCTGATTACGAGTCCAAGCGGACAAAAATGACACTTTGATGTTTGTTTTCAGTCTTTTACGCAAGAACTGTCTTTTATGATGTTTGCAATCTCTGACGCACTAGAGACTATGATTTGAGGGTGACTACGTCGTATGTCACCCTAAGGGTGACACACTAAGCAATCAGGTTACTGAAGAGTGACCCTCCAACAACCTTTCTCAAATAGCTTAAGGCTCGTAGCGTACGACATCGATTATCCTTATTACTGTGTTTTGAATTGTTCTGAGATAGAAGAGAAGTCTAAAAACTCCTAGGGTTTGAAAGGGGAATCAAAACTAACCTAATGTTGTCATGCATGGCTTGCGACCTAATGTCTGTCATAATTCCCTCCTGCGCAGAGGAAACCAGAGATCCTAGGGGATAAACGGAAAAGAAACAGATATACAGTAAACAGTATAATGCATGAGATGCAGCAAGACACAATAGGCAAAGTGAAACAACTTTACCTCAAACCTAAGGGAAAATCAACAGACAATACAGCAAAGAAAATCACACTTAACACCAGCTCAGACAGCAACAATAGCTCCTACAGCAAGCAGTTCAAACAGCACCAGCTCTGGCAGCTACAGTTGATAAACAACAAAAGGTTGACAGTAACAACTTTAGGCAAGATCCCATCTTCTCTTCAATGAGGTTCAAGCTTTAGGTAAGCTCTTATCTCCAATAATCTTCAACTTTAGCAAGCACTGAATCCAATAAGCAGACAGCTTCAATTAGCAACAAAACCTTAGTCCTCAACAGATACCCAGCTTTGACAAGTACAAGCTTCCTCTTATCCAGTCTTTAATGAACTTCTTTATCTTCAATGGGCTTCCATCTCCAAGGCAAATACTCACAGAAGGGAATCAGCTAATGGATGAAGTGGGAATGTTAAGATGCTTAATGATAACCCAGGGAAATCACTAAGATCTTAACACAGCAAGGGACATGTATCCTCAAGGTTCTACCCAATCAAAGCATGCTCTACATCCCTCCTAAGGAGAGAAGGAACTTCTTTTAGGGGACCTTGTGTCATAGGATGGAATAGAGGCACAAGAAGCTCTCTATGTTTGGCAGAAGAAATTAGCCCACTCTAGAGCTCTCCCTATATCTCCTATCTCCTAAGTCTTCATCAAGAAATCTTCAGGCACAAGCAACTTCAAGCTCCAAGCATTATTATTTGTCTTCAATCATCCTCAAAGTCTTAATACAATCCTCAAGCCAAGCACAAGCCTCAACAACCAAAGAAAAAAGCCCAAAACTCAACAAACAAAACAACTTCCCAAGAGGGAAACCCCCAATATCAATCAACTTGCAAAAATCAAATAAAATGGCAAACTCATTATAAAATCCTAGATTAATTTCTAAGGGACCCTAGCTATGTACCCTTTACCCCACAAAAACCCCAAGGCCTAAATCAAGCTAAAAACCCAAGAACTATGTGTTGAATGCACCTATGTCAAGTTGAAACCCTAATTTTAGCACCCTAAAGTTCCTTATTCAAAACTAATTAAAATTAAATCACAAAAACGTGAAATAATTCCAGGGGGAACCTAATACTCTAATCTAATCATGGAAAAAAGAATCACATCAAAATGTAAAATGAAATGGCTAAACAAAATTCAGCAAAATGGATATACAAAATAAAATGCAATAAAAGCAACTAAATGTAAAAATAAACCAAAAATAGAAAAATGCAAGAAATGATATTTTTTCTTTCTTTATAATTTTCTTGATGTCTTGATGAAAATGGGGAAAAATCCCATACAAAAATGTTATGTTTTCAATTTGTTATGAATTTTCAAAGAAATTAAAATAAAGTGTGGAAATTTAAGAAAAATATGAGAAAATGACAAAGATGTGTGTGAAATAGCAATTAAAAACAATGCATTCACCAACTGGGCCCAGAAGGGGGTGGTAATAGGAAAGCGCGCTAGGCCCAGTATTAATCAGAAAATTAAGTGAAAATGGAACGGAAAAAGGAAAAGACTTGGTGCAGGAAGTAATGAAATTCAATATATTTCATGGATGGGCCTCTAGAGGGGGTGTGGATAGAATGAATTCACTTAAGCCCATTGCCATGTTTTAATGAAACGCAGCGTATGGATACTCAGACCTCTCCTTCACAAACTGAGAGCAACTCACGGCCGTTGGATCCGTTCTTGGTCAGAAGTCTTTGTCTAATCCGATGGCTTATAAGTCGTCTTCAACCTTTGAAACAAAAATGGAGGGAAACAAGCCATTGAAACAGAGCTTGAAGCTTCTTCTTCCTCCAATCGCATCTCATCAAATCTCCATCAAAAATCAAAATTAAAAAGCCTAACATGCTCCAAATTTTACTCTGAATTCAACCATGGTAATTACAAGTATTGAAACACAACCTAACTCAAAACACGAATCAACCTTCAGAATTTGGTCCATGATCAAAACTCACCAATCTTGAAATTGAGTGGCCTAAACTCTTCACCACGCTTCACTGAACATTTCTAGCCATCAAACCATGATTATAACACCAAGAATGCCAAGATATGATCATGAACAGAAATTGCATCATTCAGCCAATTGTCTCTAAATTGATCCTAAAGCTACCAGAAAGTTCCACATGATCATCTACAATGAATCTAACTAATCAAAACCAATTGAAACTACCTAAATCAAGCTGTGGATTGAAGTTTACCTACCTGCAAATTTGAGATGAATAGAGGTATGAAATCTTCAAATCAAGCTTTGAGAACTTCAATACACCTTCAATGAGTCACAATCTTGCTTCTGTATGCAAAAGAATTGGTTGAGGAGGCTTGGATTATGGAAACCGATTCTGAGTTGCAGATGAAAATTTTCAATTGCAAGAACACGATTCCTCCACCAATTTGATTGGAACTTGATCTGGAAACACTCACTAGCACAAATGGAAGCTATAACAATCAAAATCTTGGATTGAAATGGTGGAAAAGCTTGTAACCGATTCTGAATTGCACATGGAAGTTTCAAACTGCAATCTCACAAATCTCTCCCAATTCTCTCTAACTCTTGCTCTGAACCTCTTCTGAATCTTATATAGAGTGTGTTGGAGGACTCTAGAAAGATCTAGATTGATCCAATGAGAAAATCAACTTCTCATGTCATGAAATTCTCTTCTTATGATATGCACTTATCATCTCATGCTCCTAGCTTGCAATGCACTTGTTCTGAGTTTGAATTCTCTCCAAATGAGATATTGGAGGTGTATGGATGGAAAGGAGCCTTGTATTTGCCTTGCCAAGTGGTTTTGCAATGGTGCCTTATGATTCAAGTAAGCCATTTACAAAGCAAGTCCTAAAAATAATCCTCAATTCAAAATTGTGGCAATTTAAATATTCTCAAAATGATTTTTACAATCAAATTGGTATGTCATATGGCTTGGTTTGGTTGTGTAGATCAAAAACCCTAATCTCCAACTTTGGTTCATTTAAAATATACCTTCATTTTAGGCCATTTTTATGATTTTGTGAAGAAAGCCATTCCAAGTTCTCATGACCTTTTATCTATCCTAAAAACATCATTTTGAATACATCTCATGTTGAACATTTTTTCATTTGAAGAGTGGAAGATGGAGATTTGGACCTATGTTGGAAAATGACCTGTAATTCAACTTTCCCAAAATACCCTTGGATTGCCAAGACCATAACTTGAGTTCTACAAATCCCTTTGAGGACTTCTAGTACTCAAATTAAAGCTAATATCGAGATCTATAACTCTTATGTTGGCCAAGAATCCATTTGAAAACTCCTTCATGAGCAAAAATTGCTTGGAAGTCAAGTGACTTTCACAGATAAATTTCAGTGTCCTCTGGTGACCCATAACTTGCAAGAACCATAACTTGAGTTCTACACATCTTATGGAAGACTTCTAGTACTCAAATTAAAGCTATTGAGAAGCTCTACAATTTTCATGTTTACCAAGAATTAAGTTGAAGCATGCATTTTGACTTATCTGGCTTGGAAGTTAGGCCTAAATTAGGGGTTTTCACTGAAACCCTAATTTAGTAACTCCTCTCCTTCTTGATTCCTTTTGATTTCTCCTTGGTAAAACACCACACATGTATCCAAATATTAATTCATGAATCCCACATTCTTCAATTAAGCCTTGATGCTCTTCAATCACTCAGTTGACCTAGGGTTGACCCAGATGAAACCCTAGTTGACTGCACTTCAACTCTGCCTCTTGTACTTGTATCAATGACTTATCTCATCTTCAAAATGACCCTCTAGGTCTTCCATGATCTTTGTATACATTCCATACTCTCATTCATAGCTCATACTCCCATTGGTGATCTTCCACACCCCTAGATTAGGAGAGAAATCCACTGGTTGACCTTCAAACTTCTCAAAGCTTCAACTCATTTCTTGATTACTTGGATGGTCTTGAACTTGAATAAAACCCCATGATGGGCCTCTTTCTGATAAGAAAGGCACTTGATCCCCTGTTAGATGACTTGTTATGCCATGTTATGCAAATTATTAGACTATGTACATGACTTATTATGCAAATGACAATGCAATTGAAACATAACCCAGGTGAAATAGGTTGAGCAAATTTTTAGGGTGCAACAAAAAGCTTCAATCAAGTACAATGCACTCTTGCTTACAAGCTTTGAGTGAATAAATTACACCACAAAACTTAGTCTAATTCACACATTGAGTAAATGAGTGAATGGCTCACAAACTAACACAAAATGCACAAAAGCTAGAGCACTAAACCTTACACAGTTGCACACACTTAAACCTATCTTCTCTGATCTGAAAGCTAGGGTTGCGAATCCTTAAATAGCAGAGCATGGACGGGCTTGGGCTGTGTCAAAAGTAACAGTAGATTGTGAAGAGATCAATCTTCATAATTCTTATCAATGAAACAGATTTGATTTGATCTAATCAGATCTAATCAAATCACTCTTCAAATCTTCAAGATAATCTTCAAAATATAGCTCCACTTGAATTCATAAATGATCCATGATTTATGAATCAAAAACTCCTTTGGCTAATAACAGCAACCACACAGATAAGCACTAGATCAGTACAAAGAGATTGCACAAAAAGAATCACACAAACACATTCTCACATAATATTTTGTTCATAAGAGTCGGGACATCATGCTTGACATCTTGACCTAAGTTCTGCTACACCAGACAAAGCTACCTGCAGAACCTTAAAACCATATGTCACGACATCCTGTAGGACATCTTGTGATTACACCAAGTTTTACCAAAATGCTTGCCAATCAGGAACTAACAAACTCCTCATTTGGCAAATTTTGGCTAAAACAAAAACAGATCACAAGAGCTTCAAAAACAACAGAGAGCACAACACATCAGAAATAGCAAAGCAATAAGATAAGAGTAAATGCAAACTCCTCATCAACAAATTCAAACTAAAAAGAAACCAGCCAGCCCAAGCACACAAACCAACCAGCCCAAACTCACTTCAACATTCAGCAACCGATAAGTCACAATAAAAATAGCCACAAAAAAAACACAACATCCAGCAAGATCAATAGAGCAAGCAGCAGCAGTTTATCAACAAAGCAAGCAGCCGCATCAACCTCAGCATACAACAACCAACTTCATCTTCATACCAGCTTTAAACCTACCATGAACCACATCTGTACAAACACCAAGCCAAGCTTCTCCACCTTTTTAGCCATAAATTTAGAATATAAGCTAAAGGAAAGCAAAATACTTCATATAGTCAAAACCAAGATGAGTTAAGGGTAAAGAGACCCAAATACATTACAAACCAAAAGCACCTGAAGTGTAAGAAAAAAAAGGTGCATTCTGCCAAAGCAGACAAATCAAAGAAACCAAAAAAAACCAAAGAGCAAATCAAACAACTTAATCTTCATCATCAGAATCAAAACTCCTAGTATCATCATCAGTATCAGTAGGCATAGAATGAACACCATCCTCAGACTCCTTTTCAGGCACATCCTCACCAGCATCATCATGAGTATCATCATCAGCCATAACCCTATCTTCACTTTCAAGGCATTGAATTAAGGACTCCAAATTAATTTTTCTAGCAGTAGCAGCATTAATCATATCACCTAGTTCCCTACAGGTTTCCTTCAACTCTGAAATTATCCTTACCCTTGATGCAGAGGCCTTCTCAGCAGAAGTTAAGACAATGTTAGGGACATGTCTTCCAGCAAACAGCTTGTAATGAAAGGATATAGCAGATTCTCTCTTGCAAGCAACATCATTTATGGTGAGAATACCAGGGTGTTGATTAAGAATGATTTCATAAATCAGTGAAGGAAATGCAATAGGCATTTTCACAACAATAATGATTGCATGTTTAGTGATTTAATCAAAAAGGTATTGTCCAAAATTAAATTCAGTCTTAGTACCCACAACATAGATAAATCTGCCTAGACCAACAGAAATCGTAGAGGTGTGATTTGTAGGCACCCAGTTAGCAGCACCAATCCTGTGAAGAATGGTGTACTTGACACTGAGTTTCCCAGCAGAGAGCTTACCTATTGATAGCTAGGCATTGATTTGGTTTGCAGTAATGATCCTGCAAACTTGGTTGTCAGAAGCCTTCATCTCATCCTCACCTCCATCCGTCTTTCCCAGAGTCTGTTAATCACCATAGCAGAGAATTCCACACACCTCCCTCGAACAAAGACCTTCATAAAATCTTTGTTATTCCTGTCTGTAATGGTAGCAGGAATATTTACAATAAACTCTTTTACCAGCCCCTCAAAGCATTTGGAAAACCCAGTGACAGTTTTGAGTAAACCAGCCTCAGTAATCAATTCCATAACCTCTTTGATTTCCAGGGCCTCTATTCCAAGCTTCCTTTCCAGAGAAAGCCTTCATTGGTACACATATTTCCACTTAGTCACGCTGCTAATAGAGTGGAAAGATACATTGTCATGAGGTGCAACAGGCACAGGTCTTGGGGTCTTCTTAGCAATAGATTTCTGAGTTTTCTTCGCAGGGGTGATGTTCGGGACATCATCTTCAACATCATTGTCTGAGTCAATATTTTCCATCCTATCTTTCCTCTTCTTGGAAGCAGGAGTAACCTTGCTCCAAGCTTTAAGGGGTCCAACTGGGGTCTTCTTCTTCTGGCTTTTGGAAGGGGATTCTTCAAGCACAGCCTTTCCCTTTCTTGTCTTTAGTATTTTAGCAATGCCTGGGGCAACATTTTTGATCAGTTCATCATCAAAAGGAACATCTTCAACATCCACCACATTGTCAGATGTGTTGATCTTCTCCTTGTTTGGAGTAGAGAAGTTTGTGGAGTCTTCCATACCATCATTCTTGTCAGCAACATCATATTCTCTCACATCATGAAGCACAGAGCTAGCAAGCTTGTGCAAGTTTTCAGTATTAGGGTTCTCATTAGTAGTGGGGTTTTCAACATCTTTTCCTAGGTTAGCATCAGAGCTAGGAGTGGGATCTATACAAGATAAGAGGGTGGAAATACCAGGCACATTGTGTCCACCATAGAGAACCTTAGTTACAAGTTCCCTAATGGATCTATCAAGATAAGCAGTTCATTCTTTGTTCTTCATCCTAATGATGTTATCAGCAGAGGTTCCATATGTTTTACCTTTGGAAGTTTGTTTTGCATGCGTTGGAGTGGTCTTGGGGGTCTCCTTATCATGTCTGGGAACCATGGAGAGAGGAGTCACTTCAAGGGCATCTTCAAAGGAAATGTTCATGGGGTGAGCATCATATTGTGATGCTTTTGAGGAAGTTGCAGCATGTTTGAGAGACATTTTGAGTTTCTTGGGAGAAGAAATGTAGGTTGTAATGTGAGAGAGAGTTCTGAGATAAGAGTCGTGGGTTGTGATGGGAGAGATATGCAGATAGTGGGAGGCAATCAGAAACTTAGTGGAGGTACGGGAGTTGAAAGGGCAGTTGGGGGGGGGGGGGGATTTGATAGGGGTAGCGTGTGAGGGTAGACTTGAGTGTGCTATGTAATAAAGATAGATGTTGGGACATCTCTATTTTAGGAAAGAAACATCTTTTAAGAATAATAATCCCTCTCAGCAGTAATTGCTATAAATCCTCATAAAAACAAATCCCTAATTTTTCTCTCAAAATTTCAAACTGATTTGCATCCAAAGCTTTAGTAAAAATATCAGCCAACTGTTTTTCTGTATTGACATGCTCTAGGGTAATGATTTTAATTTCAACAAGCTCCCTTATAAAATGATGTCGAATATCAATGTACTTAGTTCTGCTATGTTGATTAGGATTCTTGGAGATATTTATAGCACTCAGATTATCACAGTATAATCTCATGACATCTTGTGTGACATTATACTTTGTAAGCATTTTCTCCATCCATACAAGTTGAGAGCCGCTACTCTCAACAGCTATATATTCAGCTTCTGTAGTGGACAGGGATAGACATTTTTGTTTCTTACTAAACCACGAGATGAGGTTGTTTCCCAAGAAGAAGCATCCTCCTGATGTGTTTTTTCTGTCATAAGCACTTCCAGCCCAATCAGCATCACAATATCCAGATAGCACACAACCAGAACCATGAGTATACAACATCCCATTTCACTTACCCCATTGATATACTTCAAAATTCTCTTGACTTGATTAATATGACTAATCTTGGGTTAAGCTTGATATCTGGCACAAACACCTACTGCAAAAGCAATGTCAGGTCTGCTTGCTGTAAGATATAACAAGCTTCCTATCATGCTTCTATAAAGACTTTGATCCACATTAACTCCTTTTTCATCCTTTGACAACTTTAGATGGGTAGGTGCAGGTGTTCTTTTGTGGCTGGCATTTTCCATTCCAAACTTCTTAACAATGTTCTTAGCATACTTAATTTGAGATAGGAATATGGATTCTTCCATCTGTTTGACTTGCAACCCAAGAAATTAAGTTAATTCCCCAACAAGGCTCATTTCAAGTTCAGATTGCATTTGCTGCATAAAATGTTGAATCATCTCATCTGACATCCCACCAAAAACAATATCATTAACATAGATTTGAGCAATCATGAGTTTTCCCTCTTCTTCCTTGATAAATAAAGTTTTATCTATGCCACCTTTTCTATATCCATTATCAACGAGAAACTCTGTTAGTCTTTCATACCAAGCTCTAGGAGCTTGCTTCAAACCATACAAAGCTTTCTTCAACTTAAAAACATGATTAGGAAAGTTTGGATCAATAAAACCCTTAGGCAGTTCCACATAAACTTCTTCATTTAGATAACCATTTAAAAAGGCACTTTTAACATCCATTTGAAGCAGCTTGGCAAGCAACTCCCAGAAGAAGTGTGGTAGATTCAAGACGAGCTACAGGAGCAAAAGTTTCACCAAAATCAACCCCTTCAATCTGGGTGTATCCTTGAGTAACCAGTCTGGCTTTGTTCCTGGTGACAACTCCCTTTTCATCAGACTTATTCTTGTAAACCCATTTGGTTCTAATCACATTTTTTCTTTCAGGCCTTGGCACAAGATCCCAAACTTCATTTCTCTTGAATTCATCCAACTCCTCTTGCATGGCATTTATCCAGAATTCATCTGTTAAAGCTTCCTTGATGTTTTTAGGCTCAATCTTGGACACAAAGCAGGAACTTGAAACAACTTCTCTGGATCTAGTGGTTACCCCTTTATTTGGATCACCTATGATGAGATCCATAGGATGATCTTTCAGGATTCTGGTGGAAGGTCCTTTGTTAATTGGTTCAGATTCAGAGATGGTAGGACTAGGATCATTGTTTCTGTTTTCAGGCTCAGCTAAGATATCAAATGATGTTCCAACATCTTCTGGGACATCGAGCTCGTTATGCATATCATCTATAACAACATTGATAGACTTCATCATGGTCTTAGTTCTGGAGTTAAACACCCTATAGGCTCTAATGTTGGTGGAGTAGCCTAAGAATATACCCTCATCACTTTTAGGGTCCATCTTCCTTCTATGACC
Organism: Lathyrus sativus; assembly: GCA_963859935.3. Lineage (NCBI taxonomy): Eukaryota > Viridiplantae > Streptophyta > Magnoliopsida > Fabales > Fabaceae > Lathyrus > Lathyrus sativus. Next base: position 299,411,103 of record OZ012736.1, on the reverse strand, counting down.
ATGATTTGTAAGTATGTAGCATTTTCTTCCAAAAACATGGAAATATTTAACAATAGGCTTTCTTCCTTTCCATAGTTCATATAAGGTGGTCATTGTTCCTGTTGTCAAGGTTACTCTGTTATGGACATAGCAGGCAATGTTCATGGCTTCAGCCTAGAAATGCTAAGGCAGCTTCTTAGCATGGATCTTTGCTCTGGCAGATTCTTGGATAGTTCTATTCTTTCTTTCTAAAACTCCATTTTTATGAGGAGTAATAGGAGAAGAGAATTCCTGACTGATTTCCTCAGAAGAACAGAATTCAACAAACTTTTGATTTTCAAATTCCTTCCCATGATCACTTCTGATTCTGACAACCTTGCTTTCCTTTTCTCTTTGAATCTTTTGATACAGATCTTGAAACACATCAAACACTTCATATTTTTCTCTTATAAAATTCACCCAAGTGTACCTTGAAAAATCATCCACTACAACATAAGCATACTTCTTTTCACCAAGACTTTCCACCTGCATAGGTCCCATTAAGTCCATGTGAAGAAGTTCCAACACTTTAGAAGTAGTGAGATGTGGGATCTTCTGGTGTGACATCCTAGTCTGCTTTCCTATTTGACATTCACCATAGATTTTTCCTTCTTCAATCTTCAACTTAGGAATTCCTCTCACAGCTTCCATAGATATGATTTTCTTCATTCCTTTCAGATGCAGATGACCAAGTTTCTGGTGCCATAGTTTCACTTCATCCTCTTTGAAAAGAGCACACTTGGAGTCTTGAGAGGCCCATAGGTAGCAATTGTATTTGGATCTGACTCCCTTCATGATTAGCTCTCCCATTTCATTAGTCACTAAGCATTCGAATTTTGTGAAGTTGACATTGAGACTCTGATCACACAGCTGACTGATGCTGATCAAGTTAGCAGTTAATCCTTTGAATAGCAGAACATTGTCAAGATCAGGAGTTCCTGAGCAGTTTAATTTTCCAATTCCCTTTATTTCACCTTTGGCACCATCTCCAAAAGTCACATAGCTGGTAGAGTGAGGTTTGATGTCAACTAGAAGATTTTTTATCCCTGTCATGTGCCTTGAGTACCCACTATCAAAGTACCAATCTTCCTTAGTAGAGACTTTCAGGGACATATGAGCTATTAAGCAAGTGGTGGTAGTTTTTGGAACCCATTGCTTTGTAGCAAGAGCCTTGGGAACCCATTGCTTACTAGAGGAGTGAATGTTGTGATTAAGTCTTTCTTGAGGCATAGACTTAGGATATCCATGCAGTCTGAAACAAAAAGGCTTTATATGACCAAAGCATCCACAGTGGTGGCATCTCCATCTCTGGAATCTTCTTGGTTGGTCGGGTTGATTTTTGTGATGTTGAGACATTAGATGGAACATATGTTGCTTGGATCCAGAAGGCTTGTGGTGTGAGGCAGGATTATTGTCTGTATCAAATCCTGACCCTGTCTTGTCTCTTGTCCTTCTTCCAGATTGAAGAATCATATCCAAGGTTTTGGTACCATTGTTCATCATTCTTACAGACTTCCCCACTTGTTCAAGCTAAGAAGTTCCTCTTTTTCAGTCTTCAGTTTGATGATGAGTTTCTTTTGTTTTTCACCTTGATGGCATACCTCTTCGCTTCTAAGGCACAACTCTTTGTAGGAAGCTGCATGTTCTTCAAAAGTTAATTCATCTTCACTAGAGTCTTCATCATAATAGTATCTTCTAGTCAAGGCAGTTACATGTTTGGTAGATTCTTCTTCAAGATCACTGTCAGAATCTTCATCAGTCCAAGAGACAATTTGACTTTTCTTTTGTTTCTTGAGATAGGTTGGGCATTCAGCTCTGATGTGACCAAAACCTTCACACCCATGACACTGTATCCCCTTTCTATTTGTGGATTTTTCTTCAGTTCTGGTTCTTCTACCTGCATCATTGGACCTACTGATGTCATGAGTGATGTTCTTGACATTAGGTCTTGACTTCACATCCATTCTTTTCATCACTTTGTTGAACTGTCTTCCAAGAATCACTATGGTATTTGTTAAGCTTTCATTAGTATCCTCATCTGATTCGTCCTCTCCATTTTCAGTATTTGACACAAAAGCTATGCTCTTTTTCTTATCAGCTTTGTCACTCAGTTTCACTTCAAAGGTTAAAAGAGACCCAATGAGTTCATCCACTCTCATTTTGCAGATGTCTTGTGCTTCCTCTATGGCAGTTACCTTCATGTCAAATCTCTTGGGAAGAGATCTGAGAATTTTTCTTACCAGCTTTTCTTCAGGCATCTTTTCATCTAGGGCACTTCAAGCATTGGCTATTTCAAGAATATTCATATGAAAGTCATGTATGTTTTCATCATCTTTCATCCTTAGGTTTTCAAACTTTGTAGTTAGTAGTTGAAGTCTAGACATCTTTACCTTGGATGTACCTTCATGAGTAGTCCTGAGTATCTCCCAATTATCTTTAGTTACCTCACAGTTGTTCACTAATCTGAATATGTTCCTATCAATTCTATTGAATAGAGCGTTCAAGGCTTTGGAGTAACCAAGAGCCAGTTCATCCTCTTCCTTTGTCCATTCTTCCTCATGCTTCAAGTCAGATGTGGCCTTTCCATCTTTATCAATAATCACAGGGTGTTCCCATCCTTTTATAACAGCTTTCTAGGCCTTACTGTCCAAAGATTTTAAGAAGGCAACCATACATGGTTTCTAATAGTCATAATTACTCCCGTCCATAATAGGTGGTCTGTTCATAAATCCTCATTCTTTGTCCATAGTACCAGAAAATATCGTCCCTAGATCTCACCTAAAACCAGAGCAGGGTGCCTGCTCTGATACCAATTGAAATTCTGGTATCAGATATCGGATGTCGAAGGCGATGTTACGACACTAATATCTGTTCAATCATCAATAAGAACAAAGACAAACATATAACAGACATAAGAAAACACAGGCAGTTTGTTAACCCAGTTCGGTGAAAACACACCTACGTCTGGGGGCTACCAAGCCAGGAAGGAAATCCACTAAGTAGAATTAGTTTGAAGATATACAGTAGACTCTCTCTAGTTTACCATCTTCTCACCTAATCTCCACCCTTGCAATTTCTACCTAGGACACACCTAGATAAGAGACACCTCTCACTCCCCCTCAATCACAACAGTGATAACAACAACAAATAATAATACTTTAGAAGGCACTCTTCAAAGACACAACTTGATCTTGCTTAAAATCTTCAATCAAGTATAATGCACTCTTGCTTATAAGCTTTGAGTGAATGACTCACAAACTAACACAAAACGCACGAAAGCTAGATCACTAAACCTTACTCAGTTGCACACACTTAAACCTAGCTTCTTTGATCTAAAAGCTAGGGTTGCGAATCCTTAAATAGCAGAGCATGGACGGGCTTGGGCTGTGTCAAAAGTAACAGTAGATTGTGAAGAGATCAATCTTCATAATTATTATCAATGAAACAAATTTGATTTGATCTAATCAGATCTTATTAAATCACTCTTCAAATCTTCAAGATAATATTCAAAAAAAAATAGCTCCACTTGAATTCATAAATGATCCACGATTTATGAATCAAAAATTCCTTTGGCTAATAACAACAATCACGCAGATAAGCACTAGATCGGTACATAGAGATTGCACAAAAAGAATCACACAAACACATTCTCACAGAACATTTTTTTCATAAGAGTCAGGACATCATGCTTGACATCATGACCTAAGTTCTGCTACACCAGACAAAGCTACATGCAGAACCTTAAAACCATTTGTCACGACATCCTGTAGGACATCTTGTGATTACACCAAGTTTTACCAAAATATCTGCCAATCAGGAACTAGAAAAACCCTAGAACTCATTAGTAATGGTGTTCTCACGCTTGGTGAAGATGGAACCGACGCCTAGAGAACCGTTCACAAGGAGGCCAAGAATAAGGATTACAAGGCGGCGTTCTACATCTAATCGGCGGTTGATACGACTAATTTCAACAAAATCGCTCATGCTGAATCGGTGAAGGAGGCGTGGGACATTCTTGTCAAGTACTATGAAGGAGGCAAGAAAGTTAAGGTTGTCAAGTTGAAAACTTTGCAACGACAATATGAATTGTTTTTAGTGAGAGAAGATGAAAATATTGCAGGATATTTGTCGAAGGTGCAGAAACTCGTCCATCTCATGAAGGGTTATGGTGAAACCCTAACTGAAAAGATAATAGTCGAGAAGGTAATGCGTATGTTGACCTCTCACTTTGATCATGTTATCGTAGCTATAAAAGAATCCAACAATATTGAAACCTTAAAACTGGAAAATTTTGGTTGGTTCTTTGGAAAGACATGAGATTTGGATTATCAAGGGGAAATAAGTGCAAGACTCGATACAAGAACTACAGGCTCAACCGTGGAAGAAGGACGATGGTTCCATCAAGTTCAAAGGAAAAATCGACAAGACTCAGGGAAAGAAATCTTGGTCGAAACCTCACAAGAATAAGATGGATAATAGAACTTCTGAATCCTCGAAAAGAGGAGAAGGAAATTCTTATCATAAATACAAACTAGAGAAGAAATTTGTGCAGTGTTATAACTATGAAAAGTGGGGTCACTTGGCCAAGCATTGTTGGTACAGTAAAAAATAAGGGTTCGACGAAAGACAAGGAAGAAGGAGAAAACCTTGCATGTCAAGATTCAGATGGTATGATGGTTATAGCTGCAGTTACAGAAGACCATCTCATATCCAAGATCTGGTTCCTCGACTCAGGCTGCTCGAATCCCATGACTGGTCGAAAAGTATGGTTAATAGATTTTGATGAGTCGAAGAAGAGCAATGTCAAACTTGCTGATAATAGCTTATTGCAAGCAGAAGGTACTGGAAAAATAGTTATTCAAAGGAGTAATAGAGCAAAAGCCTTAATCAAAGATGTACTCTATGTCCCTGGAATAAAGTGCAATATGCTAAGCGTTAGACAACTGGTCGAAAAGGGGTTCTCATTAGTTATGAAGTATGGATCCTTAGATCTTTTCGACATCCAGAATAAATCGGTCTTGAAATCTCACATTTCAAAGAATAGAACATTTAAGACCATGATCAGTTTGACTAAGGTGCAATGTCTTGTCGATCCCAAGAATAGTTGGTTGTGGCATCTGAGGTTTGGCCATGTGAACTTTAGGTTACTAAATCAACTGATCACTCTAGATATGGTAACTAGTATACCAAGTCTTGAGATGCCCGAAAAACTCTGTGAAGGTTGTCTAGTCGGAAAGTAGTATATGAAGTCTTTCGTTTCGACTATGCCAATGAGATCATCCTGCATGTTCAAAGTTGTACTTTCAGATGCATGTGGTCCTTTTAAAGAGCATACCATTGGTGGAAATAGGTATTTCATCTCATTTGTTAATGATTATAGTCAAAAGCTATGGATTTATGTGATAAAATGAAAGGACGAAGTATTTGAAATCTTTAAGAGATTCAAGATACTTGTTGAAAACCAGGGTGAAAAGAAAATTAAAGTTCTACGAACAAATGGAGGTGACGAATACACATCCAAGATATTTGAAGCATTCTGTGCAGAACATGGTATTGATCATGAGATAACTGCTCCTTATACTCCTCAACATAATGGAATATGAGAAAGAAAAAACATGACCATATTGGACATGGCGAGATGCATGCTGAAGCAGAAGAATTTTCTAAAATCCTTATGGGCGAAGCTGTTTCGACTGTTGTTTATATTCAAAACAAGTTCCCTACCAAGAAGCTGAAGAATAAGGTTCTTGAAGAAGTTTGGAGTGACAATCGACCATTAGTGAGTCATCTGAAGGTGTTTAGCTCTATTTGCTACAAGCATATTTCTGATGTTAGGAGAAGGAAGTTTGATGATAAGAGTGAACCTATGATTCTGGTAGGATATCAAAGGATGGAGCGTACAGGTTGTTCAATCTAATTAATCAAAAAATTGTGATGATTTGAGACATTGTGATTGATTAAAATTCTTCATGGGATTGGAATTATAGTAATGCAATTGACAAGCCACTTATGAGCTATGATTTCGACGAAGCAAGTACTGATGTCAAATTCCAAGACATTATTGATACTCTAGCCGAAGAAGACGAAGTAGTTGCTGACACTCTCGAGAAAGTCAAAATTGAAGAGGATATGGATGACACAAGTCAGAGACCTCAATGAACTAGAGCTCATCCAGCAAGACTTCATGACTATGAAGTGGTTGGTGATGATGAAGTCACAATAGATGGGGAAGTAGTTCATATTACTTTATTTGCAGGTGCTGAACCAATAAACTATAGTGAATCTTTAAAAAATAAACAATTGGAGTCTGCTATGGTCAAAATGTTACAAGCAATTGAAAGAAACAATACATGGGAGTTGGTCAAATTTCCAGCTCATACAAAAGCTATCTAAGTAAAATGGGTATTCAAGTTGAAGCATACTGTTGATGGGTCGATAGCAAGGCATAAGGCGAGATTGGGTAGCTCGAGGATTTCTCCAGAGAGCACGACTCGACTACTTTGAAGTACTTGCACCTATCGCAAGATTGGAAATTGTTTGACTAGTGGTGGCCTTGGTATGCAAGCAAGGCTGATCAACATTTCACTTAGATGTGAAATCGTCATTTTTGAATGGACTTTTAGATGAAGAGGTGTATGTCACACAACCTTATGGGTTTGTGATTTAGTAGTAAGCAAGTAAAGTATACAAGTTGCACAAAGTGCTATATGGTCTCAAGCAGACACCTAGAGCATGGAACAAGAAGATCGACTCATACTTGGTTCAATTTGGATTCATAAAATATAAATATGAGTATGGTGTCTATGTTCAGGTTGTGACACAAGATATAAAAATAATCTGCTTATATGTTGATGACTTGCTTGAACTGGAAATAACCTGAAGAGATTTCCGAAGTTTAAAGAGCTGATGAAGAAGGAATTTGAAATGTCGGATATGGGAAAGTTGTCATACTTCATAGGCATGTAATTTTAAATGTCGAAGCAAGGCATGGTGCTACATCAAATAAAGTATGTTAAAGAGATACTCAAGAGATTCAAAATGGATGATTCGACTCCTGCATCTTTGCCTATCGAACCAAATTTAAAGTTGGAGAAGCATGGAGAGGAAGACAAAGTCGATACAACTTTGCTCAAACAGATTGTTGGATCTCTGAGATATGTGTGCAACATTCGACCTAATATATATTTCTCAATCGGATTAGTGAGAAGATACATGATTGAGCCGAGGGTGTCACACATGAAGGCTGCAAGAAGAGTCTTGAGATACTTAAAAGGATTGACAAACTATAAAATTTTATTTCAGCGAGACTCTTTAAGCGAAAAAGCTATGGTTACTTATTATTCAGATTATGACAGGTGCAGAGATAAGGAAGATCAAAGAGTCACTATTGGATATTTCTTGCAAGTATTTGGTGCCCCAATTTTATGGTGCTCGAGAAAGCAACCTGTGGTGGCATTGTCATCATGTGAGGATGAATATATAGCAGGATCATATGTTGTGTATTAAGCAATTTGGATCAGACAACAAGGCAGCCATAAATATGGTGTAGAATCCATAAAGTTGGATGCTATGTGCTTGAAGAAATGGAGGTCAAAGTGAAGAAACCTCTGATACTACAGATCGACAACAAGGCAACCATAAATATGGCGTAAAATCTAGTTTTGCAAGGAAGAAGTAATCACATCGAAGCTAGATTTCACTTCTTAAGGGAGAAGGAGAATAGAGGTAAACTTGAAGTAAGGCATTGCTCAAGTGAAACACAATTGGCCTAAACTTTTACCAAGGGATTAAAGATCGACATGTTTATAACTTTAAGAAAGAAATTAGGAATAGTTAAGATCGACAATGATTAGTGTGTTTCGACAACTTGAATTATATGGGGGTATGTTGAGATATTAGATATAGTCTAAGTTGTATTATGTGGTCCAAGCCCAAAACTAATTAGGTTTTAGGGTTTTTTATTTAGTTTTAAATTTTAGTGTATATAAATAGACACTTTGTAATTCAATTTTATTAATTCAATTATATGAATCTTTGTTTTTTGTTTTTTTTTTCTCTCTTTCTCTCATCACTCAAAGTACCTCACACACTAACAGTAATGAGTAATGAGTATATTAAAAGGAAATCATTTCATTTTATTTTACAAAAATGGATGTTGATTTAGTGATAAAGGATCATTTAAATGGTTAAAATTATTTACAATTGTCAAACATAAATAAATTCATAATGTGAGTTATTTTTTCCTAATTGTTATTACCTTATGTACATTTTCCTATTTCTTATTTCAAATCCGAATAAGTGCTTAAACATAGTTTATTGGCAATAATGTGGTGAAGGGTTTTGTACTATTTACAATAATTACTCCATTCGTTCTAAATTATAAGACGTTTGGAACATTTCACACGAATTAAGAAACTTAATTATTACTTTATGAGAAAGACAAATTGTGTATGACTTTACAGTATTGTCCCTCATAATTACACATGAGAGAGAAATTAAAAGAGTTAAAACAATATATAATAATAAATATTTAAGGGTATATTGGAGAAAATGTCATTAATATTACATTGGGAATGTAAAGTGACTTATAATTTGGAACAATTTTTTTTTAAAAAGTGACTTATAATTTTGAACATAGGAGTATATCTTAGTAATCAGTAATTTATGACTTTTTTGTAATGATAAGTTTGTCAAGATTATATACAGAGTCTGACAAAAGATAAATGATCCAAAAAACCAAGTTATCATGCAAAAAGTCAAAGGATAATAAATAGTCCATAAAAAATACAGGGTATTTGATCTTATCATGAAACAACTATAAATCAAGCACAAGACTCGACAATGTCTTTAAGGCCCTACGAGATATCTAACAGAACCCCACAAGGAGTTTTAATCCTTAAGGTGATAGCCTGAGTATCTACAACAAGCCTACAAGGACTTTTAAGCCTATGAGCAATTGGGGTATCTATAAAAATATTATGGGAACTCTTAAGCCTATGGGTGACTCCCTATGAGGAATGAGACAATAATCTCTCGTTGTCTAATCTTCTTAGTTATCCCTTAAAGCATTTCACCCCTACGCAATTCATGTTTGAGGGATTGTCTATATGTTCGGCCTCTCGATAGGTCTCAATAATTCATTTCTTCCCTATGTACCACCTGCTTGGGGGACTATGTATTGTCATTGAATTTCAATAAAAGTATGTCTCCCTTATGCACCTCATGCATGAGGGATTATGTACCCTTAACCCTATTTTGGACATAGGGACTTAAATAACACGATGAAGAGTACACACCAGAGGATAAGTCAAGATGTATGGAAAAATATCAAGTACTCTTATGATGTATTGAGAGCTCACCCAATAGCTCATCTGAAGTATCGAGAGCTATCATAAGAGCTTGTTGAAGAGTTTCCTTGAGAGCTTTCCCAAGAGCTCTTGCAATTTTCTTTCATCAACTGAAATGTATAGTTATTACACTACACTTAATCAATTAAGGTCGTTTCAGAGTCTATTTCGTGTCAATTTTTCTCTAATTTCTAATGGTTTAAACTTCACACTTAAAGAATCTATTTAACAAAATATTATAAGTAAATCTCTAACTGGATGTACTAATCACAAGTTGCAAAATTTTCATCATATCTCTTTGCTCAATAATCTCATAAGATTTACTTCTTAGGATCCTATAAAACTCCTTAACTTGTCCCCAAAACCAACACACATACACAATTTTTAATCAAATAATACATTAACTACATCTTTAATCCTATAATATTAAAAACATCAAACATGTAACATGCACATTCTTCATCCAACAATTATCTAGCAAACATTATCATGCATGCTTCATATTTGTTTTAAAAATCAAAACCCCAACTCTATTATTACTGCCCTTAATTGCAAAATAATGAGGAAAGAGGGATGGAAAATCACATTTGAAGATGATGGTTCTTCTCTAACATTCTTCTTTCATGAAATCCTCAAAAAATCTGAACTTTGACCTTCCTACGTTATGCATGTAGGCTAGATCGATAAGTTGAATTCGTATCTCCTTTTTCAATTCGTGCATGTTGGATTTAATCTCCATATTATTCTCTTGTGATTCATTCTTGATCATCAAAGGTATTTCCTCATTGATGATGAGTGTGGAGGAGGATATTACATGCAAGCAAGAGGAACTTACAAGCAATCCCTCCCTCCCATTTTCTCTATTTCGGTGGAGAAGAAAAAGCAAAATTTTGTTACCGGCTCTACTCTCTCTACTTATAATATCATTGAAAAACTAACTTTATGCCCTTCATTAACAAAAGGTGGTATTAGATATATGTCTTCACTTCATAATAAAATTTCTATTTGGGTTTTTGTTCAAATTTCAAGATTTAGTGACATGATAATTTCCCATAAATCTCTATTAGTTTAACTTGAGTTGAAATGTTGTATAATCTTTATAAAATTGCTAAAATACCATTTATGGTAAAATGACAATTTTTTCCTCCACTTAAATTAATGAAAACCACATATATCCCTTTGCCTAAATCTTAATTTAAATGGAGTGGAAAATTTTAAAATCCAAATTACTTAATAAGATAACTTATGTGATAAACTAGTCCTTATGAAACTACTCAATTACTCTTAAATGGTAAAACTCCATTTTATCCTTTATCAATTTATTTTAATTAATTTATGAAATAACTGAAGTTTCAATTTGATGGTTTAGTCACGATGTTACAGGAATCATCTAAAATATATATAACCCGCATATTTTAGACATTTCAACTATGCTTAAATCACAAACATGTTATAGACATTAAATTTTTCATGAGCTCCGGAACATACCTTGCATAAGTAAAGGGTGTGAATAGGCCATGCCAAAAAATATAGACCTACAATTTAGTCTACACAGACTCAAGTTGAACTCGATTTATTTTAATAGAAAATGCCTAAACTTTCTTATAAGTCTATTTAATTAAAAATGGTAGACCACTAGTTAGAAAAAAAACCACTTAAGCTTATCAGAACGACCTATTTAAATAAATATGAATAGTTTTATTATTATTACATTGTATTTTGTATTTTGAGTTAAAATAAAAAGTTAATGCTTATATATCTTGAAGAACTTACGAAAATAAAATGAAAAAAACAACGGTGTAAGTTGTTTTCATAAGTTCTCCTAAAAAAAGTCTCACAAAACTTATGCTACTAGGTAAGATCAAATTTGTCATTGCAAATAATCATTTAATCTCATTCATCTTTTAATTTTAGGTTAAATATAAGACACCCCTGCAATATATGCGAGCTTCGGTTTATCTCCTATAAAAAATATTGGATCCCCTCTTAAAATATTAAAATTCTATGTCTTTTGCCCTCTAACCGTCAAAGTTACCCCCTGTAATATATATTTTTTGTTTACCCCTTAAGTTCAGTGTTCAAATTGCCCGCTTAGGAGGCTAAAAAAAAAAAATTATATATTACAGAGGGGAATCCAAAAAAAAAATCATATGGGAGCAAATCGAAACTCATCTATATTGCAGGAGTGTGTTGTATATTTAACCTTTATTTGTTTAGTCTATTTAAACATTAGTTGAATTTATTATTTACATATTTTAAAATGAAATAGATTTTTAAGTAGGCTAATAAGCCAACATGGTCTTCAAAAAGGCTAGGATCAGACTTAAAAATAACCCTATGACAAGCTACAATCTAATCTTAGGCTTCTAAGTTTTTAGTAGGCAAGGTTTAGGCTTTGAAAAGTCTAACTCAACT